>JASVER010000066.1:4959864-5055441 GCA_030449065.1 Oceanodroma leucorhoa
CGCCCCGGGGGGGTGCCGCGCCCCGGGGGGGTGCCGCGCCCCGGGGGGGTGCCGCGCCCCGGGGGGGTGCCGCGCCCCGGGGGGGTGCCGGGCAGGGCCCAGGGCCCGGGCCCGCCCGCAGGGAGGCGGTGCCGGGGCCGGGCTGGAGGCGGCCGGCAGGTGTCAGCGCCCCGCCGCGCTTCAGCTGTGCTGCAGGGTGCGTGACTGTCACGATAGCCTTCTGGTAATCAAGAAAGGGCGAAACTGACTGTCACACAAATAAGAGCAAGTTTATGCCGAATTTTGCTAGCATATATGTAATTCGGGGCTTCTGATCTAGGGTGATGCATGATTTGTGCTAGTCCAAGGGAAATGTAAATGACGTGGGGACAGACCCTCCTCTTGGATGGAAATTGGCTGCAATAGTCAGCTAAGAATCAAAGCAAGTAGCTCCGAAAKCTGATCATCTTTAATAATTCATTCAGCTCACTCAATCACTTGACTTCTGTCACCAGAGCAAGACAGGACACTGTTTTATCCTTGTGCATATTAACTATAAAGTTTTCAAATTAACAATTCTTCAGGGGCATAAACAAGAATAATAAAATTTAATTGCTTGCAAACCTTTAAATTTTTGCAATATTTAAATGACATAAATTTGCCACTCTCTTGCACAAAGATAACACAGAAATAAAGTGTTTGAATTTGCTAATTATCAAGCATAAAATACAGGGACGCGTTCTTAATAAAAGTATTGGGATGTTCAAACCAAAGACTATGATAGCTTCTGAATTTTCATTGCCAAGAATCTGATCTTTAGACTTTTAGCTCTTCAGGTTACAGACCTTGAAATGACGCAGCTTAACAGAGCATTTCCTCCAGACCACACTGGAGCCAATGGACACAGTGATACCAGTTTCAGACCCTCAGTTAAGGCCTAATTCTGCCTTGAATACTTCATAGTCTTGGGGGGCTAGCTTAGGACCTGCCTTCAAGAGATCACTTACTACATTGTGAAGTTAAATACGCGGATGTGTCACACGTGGGACTGGAGCTGGAAACAAATAGGAAATACTTCGCATCTGCAGATATGGTACAACCAGTAATTCTGCTACCTCAATGTGTCACAGGAAGAAGCTTCTTCATCTTGTTCAGTTCTCCTGGACCTAGGTGCCCCAGAGTCGTGCTGAAGTTGGAGTGAGCTAAATGGGCCAACAGGTCCCAAGTCACCAGGAAAAGAGTCTGCCTTGCCGCTGTCAGGAACTGCTCATAAACCCCTGCATCAGCAGCATCAACTTACACTGATTTTATTAAATAGCCCAGCGCCAGAGTTGCTTGTGAACTGCTTTTGTGTCCCTGCAACTCAGGTGCCACAGGACAGCTGTCTTGGTTTTACAGGGACATGCAGAGAAGGTCTTTTTGTGGGATCCTTGAGAGACACCTGTCTTAAACCCCACAGCAAGGGCATTAGCACTCAGGAGTCCAGCCCTGCATTTTCCTGCTCCAGCAGTTTGACAGACCCCATTACCTTTTCACATGCCATTTGGCTGCTGTCAGAAGCAAGAAAGCTTCTTAACAGGGAAACCTTTAAAGGCCACAGCCTGCATGTGTGTGCTCTTTATGTGGAGCCTCCTTCAAAGAGAAGATTTGCTGCACATTTTCTCTTCCCACTCGGGACCTCCAGGGGACGATAGCTCCAAAGCCATGCTCTCCTCCCTACTTATGGATTCTGTGAGTACTCTCCCATTGCAAATCCTGGAGGATTTAATATCCACTCTGTAATCTACTGGCACCAACAGGCATTATCTAACTAAACCTTAAATTGAAAATGCTAGTCTTTCCTTTTTCCCCAAGCCGTTGTGAAAGTCAGGTTCTCGTAGTCCRATGTAATTTACTCTCACTCTAATTAAAATACACCAGTCAGATGTTCCTGGCAAGATACTCAGCTGGCTGATGCTGAGTGCCAAAGGCACATCGGGACCTCTGCGGAGCTGGCAGGTGGGACAGTGGTGTCCCAGGCCTCCCAGACTGGCTCTGCTTTATCAGACCTGCCTCTGTCCCGTCTCCCCGTACACCAGCAGGAGCAGCATGCTGAATTCTCCTCTCCTCTGTTTTGCTATGGCTCTGATCAGTCCAGTTTTGGCTCTGCTGGGGCCAAGGAGTGTCACTGAGGGCATCCARCTCCTTGTCCCAACGCATTACCAAATCTCAGCAGCAGTGATCAGCAAGAAAACTGTTYAGTGTTGTGTTTGGTTCTGTAAGCRGTGGGAACTGATCAGCGTCCACAGAAACACCCTCCACCCAGCTCACTTCCCGGGCATCTGACGGCRACAAGAGTGGCTACCTGGCTGACCTAGCAAACACACATGGGTAGGCATGCAGTGGTGACCTGGTGAGGAGGAGGACAGGCAAGAGGGACCTGAGATACACATTTAATGCTGATAGACATAGGCCAGTGATACAGATTTGTGACCTTGACCTTTCTKTACTGCCATGTGCTTCCGAGATAAAGAAACAAATTTTCTGTAGTTCTTCCTCCTTCTCATTCATCATACCCCCTTTTGGCTATAAACACCAGCAGCAATATTCATTTACGATTTCCAATTTTATTAGAAAAAAATAAAAAGTCTCTCTCCCAATCAAGCCTGTTCTATGTATCAGGTTTCCACATGGATAGCGTATAGATTCTGCTCTTTAGTAATCAATCCCCACTGACACACAGCAAATGGAAAATGGAAACTTTTAGGGAGAAATCAGTCAGGAGATGCAAGAACAAAGACAGTGTTAGAGTGAATTGCAGAGCAAGTCCATGTGGTTCAGTAACCCATYTGACAGTACCAGATGCTTTGATGGAAGATGCCAGTACACAGATGTGGGATAAACTGTGTTTAGGGAGAGCTATTTCCTCCTGACCCCATCAGTTAGTACTTAGCTTATGTCCYTAATTAATAGCACTTTTAGTATTTTTAAATCCTATTAACTACATACCTGATGTGCGTCCCTGTTAGTATAACAGCTGAGCATCAGCATCAGGATCTCTGGTGCATTTATTTTCCCAACACTTACGGCAAATGTGAATCCCCATTTTACAACCACAGGGAACAGAAGCACAGAGAAGRTGAGATTTGCTTAAGGTCAAAAAAGGAGTTTGTAGCAAGGCAGGAATTTGAGGTCTAATCTCCAGCCAGAAGAGGATTATTTTCCTCAAACATATCTAAACCCATTTTGAATCCACTTGTCCCTTAGCTCAGGGGTATGTGGCAGCAAAGAGTTCTAGAGTCTAGTCTCATAAAAATACTTCTCTGAGAACAACTGTTGTGCAGACATCTTAGCACATTTGAAAACCACTTGGCAGATTAAAGGTGTTATTAGTGCAAGGAACACAGGGTTACAGCACAGCTCCACCTTTTATCCAAAGAGACTGCAGGCATCACTGGGAACTTCGGCCTTGCCAATGAAGGCAGACGACATGACGGATGTAGAGATTTTCTCCACCCTTTTTGCTCCAGCGTAGAACATTTATTGGGACAAGAATCATAAGGGCTGAAAGGTCACCTCTTGATCAAAATGAGGGGGTTGGCAAGGCAGTATTGGGGGGGGGGGGGAGAGCAGCTGGACATCTGCAACATGCCTTTTGAATTGATATATAAACTCACCATGGGAAAACAATGCAGACATTGATACACAGWATATGGTTAATAAGGTTAATATTTTGTGTGTAATGCTTAGGAGATGATGGAAAGGTGGAATAATACACACAATCAAAGAAGTAGAGGAACCTAAACAAAATAACATATTTTCTGAAAAAAATTAGTATGAGGAAAAGAAAATTTTCCCAGCTGAAACATTTATTATTTGATATACTTTTAAGAAAAATAATTTCAGGGAGATGTAATGACTGAATATTCCCAAATCCATTAGCTTCTGCTAAAAGAACAGCTGCACAGGAAATATAGGGAAATAATCAAGAAGAAAAACCTCATCCCAGCATACTCTGATGTTCAGTAGGCATAAGGGACTTTTGCCCTTCATAACCAACATAATAACTTTGTGTTTTCATTACCCAGAGAAATTATTAATCCCCATTTGAACCTCTCTAGATGCTCCACTTCCATCACATGTAATGCAGCAAGTTCCACTGAAATATGTAGAATTAAAAAAAAGGTCTAGGACAGAGGACTGACTTAGACTRATGAAATATATGAACAAGGTCACAAATTTCTTTGCATACAAATAAAAATGCAGGGCTCATCTCTCCAACCTAGGACGGCAATTCTGGGCACCCACCTCTGTTACCACAGGATCAAACTCCTCAGTCTGCACTAAGACTCACCAAGATATTCCATACTGAACCGGCCATGGAGGAGTTCAAAGCTGTGTGCTATATTATTATGTTTTATTAGTATTGCTGTTAGGAACATAAGGCATCGCTTTTTATCTTATGCTGATAGAGTTATGGCCAGTCAACTCAGTTATGCTAATCATTAGGAGTTTTTTTAAGGGTAATATCTTTTCATTTCATAGATAAGACAGGCTAAGAGTGTGCACATAGTCACAGTGGCTTGGCTAATGAGCAGTAATTTGTTAAAGGAGCAATTAATTTCAGTAAGTAGTCTATACCTTCCCTGGTGAAGGGAGGAGTAAAGTCCAGACTCTTCAGTTCCCGAGACACTCTGGTCACTTGTGGTGAGGAAGAATTTCTCTTTTTCTGCTCATTGCAAGCGACTAAAACATGGAGAAGTCGCAGTGCTGGCCAGACAGTAGCACAAACTGATGCACATAAACCGGCCAGTTTCTACTCTGACAAAATGTGATGGCCACACATCGGTGCCCTCTGGGCAACCAAGGCACTGGCCCTTTTCCCTTCCGKCTCAGTCTCAAGGAAGACAGCAGCCTGCCCCCAGCAGCTCTCCCCTCCGACTCCCAGATAGGGTTGTCCAAAAGAGCCCAGCCACAGCAAGGAGTGAGGCTGCAAAGTTCCTCTCCAAGACAACTGCATATCAAATAGAAATCACACAAGCACTCTTGATAAACAGCAGGCAGCCCTGCTCCTGCCAGCTAACAGGATTAATCTAAATGCACACAGACACAGCTGGGCAAAATCAAAACATCGAGCAGAGACTAAATTATACCACTTAATGGCAAAATGTCTTCGAGGCTCCCACTCCACCCACTGCCTTTCCCCCTGCTGCTGCAGCCATGCTAAGGAGGAGAAGCCGCATCCCTGCCCCTCCGGCCCTCTGGCAGGCACCAGTTCAAATGACAGACAGACCTCAGAGGTGAAACCCGGCCACCCAGTTCTCGTAAGAGCAATGGGCAGGAGAGTGCCAGGTCTTCATGGACCTGGAGTCCTAACTGCTGAGRGTCAAGGGATTAGCTTTTGAAGCAGTAGCAACGGCAAGGTCTTTTACAAAGGGAGAGGACATGGCTCCGTGGTTAACACCGCAAAAGACTCGGGCTCTTCTGGCTCTGCTGCCAACCAGTTAATGCCAAAGTGAATTACCCAGTGCAGCGCTGAGCCCGCGGTTCACCCAAACCACAGGAAGCAGTCTTTAACACCAAAGAGAAAAACCTCCACATGTTTCAGCAACAGAGTAGAGGTGAAATGAAAATAAGAAGTGTATGTTCAAAATGCTAGCGTAATTTTTACAAGGTTGAACATAAAAGCCACTGAGGCAGTGCCACACAAGAAGGTCTGTGGATTTCCTCCTGCCCCTATAAAGACTAGGGGATTTTAAGATTGAAAAAGATGGAGAYGTTCTATCATAGTTTACCCACGTTCAGGTCCCTGCCTATACAGTGGAAGGGAAATAGGAAGTGATACAGCTGCAATCACGACTGTGTTTTGAAAATGAAATTTGAGCACAGGGATTGCCTTCCTGACTCCATGCCTCAATTTCATCCCCTGTACATCTCATTTATCTTGGTTCTTGCAAACTGCTTTGTAGAATTAAAGAAAAATCTAGCTGTCATGGCTAATGCCCCAGCATCAGTTTCCCAGAGTTTACGGGGCTGTGGGCCAGGAGATGCAGAAAGTATTACAGCAGGCACCAGCTGGATACGTCTACGTGGACAAACTTGTCAATGATGGAAATGGTTTGGGTTGGCTCTGCCCCATAGCCAGAACTCATTTAGAACCAGTAAGCAAGGTTTTGCATGGGCTGGCTCCATTCATATTGTGCTCACTAGAAACAAGACTAGCTGTCATCTAGAAGTAATTGCCTGACTCACCCTTATGTGAATTTTCCTAGCAAACAGAGGTTTAATCTCCTGTCCCTGAGAACAGAGAGACTTCAAGATAACCAAGAAAATGTCATAGCAAGCTGTGGCAAGCTGCCCTCCTACTGGCTACTAATCCAGGACACGTTATGAACTCTGCTTGAACTCCAAATGTGAGCTAGCTACTTACAAGCGTTTCCTAATGATACCTGGGCAATTAAAGGCAACATCCTTCATTCTCCAGAGACAATGATAACGTCTGGTATGATAATACCAGAACCTTTTTGGTTTCAAATCAGAGAGTTCCAGAAACACTCCTAAATTATTGTAGCACAGTACAGAGGTCTTAGTGGGAGATGGGGTTCTCCTTCGCAGAAGTGACAAGCAATATCCTCCTCTGAGCAGCCCTGAGAGAGCTCCACGTAGGTGTAGAGCAGCTACAGGAGATGAGATGAGAGAAGCAATGACCAGATTTTGAGAAACACTGTGAAGAACACAGAACCCCAAAACAAATAGCTGCTTACCAGCTTTCCAAACCAGCAACAGAAGTGAAGCTTCTGCATTTAGTATTGTAAGGGGTTGTCAGTGCTATATGCCGTTGAAGTTGATCAGACTAAGCTCAGCAAGAAAAAGCTAACATTGGTAAACTAATACTGGTCAACATGATTATGGCTAGTTTGTGTCTTCTGGATGGAATCTCCTTTTAATTTCATGAATATTAATTGGAAAGAGTTATGCCACAGAAGAAAACATGATCACGGAGCAAATCAAGTTTCCAGCTCAAAGGATGTTACCGTCTTTTCTCTTTTCTTTTCCTTTCAGAGCATTTATAATTTTGCTTGTGGGATGCAGTTCAGCTGCTAAACATCTTCCTGTCTGGAAGCAGGTCCCTGGTGGGCTGAAAAGATAGAGCTGGAGCTCAAGCAATGTAGAAACTCACTTTTGTGCAAGTGGCTGTTTCCTCTTTAAGGATAACTGTAAGTCTGTATTTCATAGCAGACAGGAAAGATGCTTTCTATTTAAAGCAGATGGGTTAAGAGTTCAGGAGGGAAGGATGAAAAGAGATCATGGGAGGAAAGGTTCTTGGAGACGTAGGGATTTGAGAGTGGAGATAGGCTGGCACTTGGCAGACAAGAAATTACACAGGGCAATTTGTACTAAGAACTATTCTGACCCTCTTAAATCAGTTCTTTAGAGTCTCCCCTGAGGTACCACAGTAATTTCCTTCAGCTTTTACTCAAAGGCCAGACTCTCCTCTAGGCAACTTCTTTTTCACAGGTTGTTTGGGTGATCTTAAATGGCAATTACATTACCAGTAAGACCAGTTTCCTTTATTTCTGCCAATCAGCATGTTACAAACACTGTTACCTGCCATAGAACCCAAGTTCCTGCCTGGGGCTGTTTTTTCAGCAGCTTTTAAAGCCCCGAGTCCCACGCAAACTTGATGCAATGTCCAGATCCCCAGCTGGGCTGAGGCTACCACACCTCATAGCAGCCTCCTGCAGCAATTCAAAGAGCCTGTTTGGCCTCAGCTCAGGGCTGCAGAGCAGGTTGCTCTCTGTCCTGGGTGACCCTGAGCACATCACTAAGGGGCCACCGTTCAAAAAGTACCTAAGTACCTTTGTGGGTCTAGCCTGTAAGTCTTTCCAGGTGCCATGTCTCCACCAGAAAATGCTGTGCATCTCTATGGCGTTCTGTATCTGGACATGCAGTACTAGGACCCAGAGAAGGTCCTTAGGGACACAGAATGGACATGTACCCCTCTTGTCTATTATTCCTTGCTCCATTTTTTTAAGCAGCACTCGTTAAACTGTTCTTGCCAGGCATTTCTAGTTCTAACAACAAAAAAAAAAGTGTCTCATTGTTTGGTTTCTGTAGCAGAGGGGCAGGAAGCACCCTTGTTGGATCTATTTGTATTGTATATCTTTCAGATATTAACTAGTCACACCATGTTTATGTCCAGGTGCATGTTGTTCAGAGAGATCAGATTGCTGATCATCTTTGAGACCTTTTTTTTCTTTCCCTCATATTCCTCTTAATTGAGTGATGCTTACCTGCCCTCCCCCTTTTCAGCACATTTGAAAAACAAAACCAGACAACCACTGATTTTGCTTTGCATGTGATTTTTTTTCTTTCCTAAGAGACCACAGAGATAAACCTCACAGTCCCAGCAGCAAATCAAGAAATCCTGCACTACAAATATCTAAAAATATTTTTTACAATAGTCGTCTTGGTATTTACATATTTGCTCCCAGTCTCCCCATCTAATTAGACTCTGAATCCCATATTCTCTTATGCTGGCAGATAGCTCCATTGTTTTCATGTTTTGGGTCTGTGACTATCTGGGGGGCTACAGTATAATCCCTTTACGCCTTTGGTGGAGGATGAGGCAAAACCAGAGAATTGAATACTCAAGTGAGGAGGATCCTATTTGCAAAGGCTGAGGATGGCCCAGGCAACGCTAATGCAATTGATACTATGGGGCCTGTGGCAGGGCTCATATGTGGGGTGAAGACTGACCACTTCATTGAATTCATAGATCTGTTTGAACATCTTTCACATGAGCCAGGAACTAGACAATTACAGTGCAATCCAAAGAAAAGTTACTGGGCACCAAAAGAAAAAATACCATTGGCAAAATCTGTAGATGCAAGTGGAAACATCAGCGACAAATGACAAGGAAACAGAAGCAGGAGGAGTTTCCAGCAGGTTGTGCAGGGACCTGGATTATCCACACGTTGAGAACTTCAATAAGCTGCTGTCTCCACATGTGGGACAAAGCCAAGGGCAAGAGGATCAGTTCACACATGAGCTGTCTGTGCAACATGAAGCAAGAAACCTTGAAGCAAAACTAGAGCAAATGTGGCTGTTGCTTCACAGCTCGGATAAATGATGGGCTCGCAGAGAAGCCAAGACATGCTCTTGAGGGGCAGTCTTTGAGATGCAGCCACAGAGACACCAGTTCAGTAATCGATGCAAGGCGTTTGGCATGACAGCTTCTCAGCTGAATTTGTGAGCTGGGTGTTGGACAATCATTATAGCTTCAAGCATGTTAGCAGGGATGTGGTCATAAAACCGTAAGTTCCCAGCCCGGCAGCAGGTTGAGTTGCAAGGACCACACCAACTGACACCAACGCTCAGCAAAGAGTATTGGGGTATTTCCTCTAAAGCATGATATAAGCGTAACAAATAAGAGAGAAAAATGCCTGAACAAGCCCTTAGAATAAACGTGAGCTTTCCTCTCCATATAGTCGAGCAGCTAGATCTAGCTTCCTGGCAGCTGAATATCTGTCCCAGTATTAGGGTCAGGCTTATTGCTGTTGGACCTTCTCAGATTCAAAAGTAAAAACATATTCTTTCAAGTTAGGTGACTTGTTTTTGGTTAAGGGCAAAGGGGAAGGGGAGGGGAAGAAGCTGTGAGAAGACAGCACAAAAATTAAACAATCTGAAAAGATGCAAGATGGGAGAATTTTATTTTAACTCATTGCCTCTGTCTCCCTGCCATGTGAAAGGATGATAACATCTACATCCGAGGGACAGAAGCAAGCTTGTTTGAACAGTATGTGCAAAATCCATTTGCCATTCTTTCATGAAAGGGTCTATTGAGATGTGTGGTATTAACTGAGCCTTTATCCGATACCCTGCCAACTTGTTTGAAAGTCTCTTTTTACCCACAGCAGGGTCAACAGCCACTAGTGTGGCTGAGATAGAGCTGTGCTGCTGGCACAAAGATCCCATCCTGGCATTTTGTCTGGTACAGAAATAAACCTATAAGCTTAGGATTTTTCTCCCATTGGTTAATGCATTGGTCAGAAAAGCAACCAAGAAGGAACCCTGATGTGCTGTGGACTGACCCAAGAGGGCATAATGGCTAAAGAAATTAGCTAGACACTAAAGAAGTTCTGCCTCCCCAGTCTTGACGTATTTGTTTTCTAAAACATAGAATCCAAATCCCTTCGATTTTTAAGTAAGGGATGCCCCAGGGATGTGCATTGGCTCAAGGGGCAGACGAGACCACRAAGCCTTTCCACCTTTAGGTTAGCAACCAGCCTGCCCTGCTTTGTTAGCAGCAGGATGTCAAAGGGGACTGACAACCTTGTAATCACCAATGGCATGTGAGTTTTAGGCTGCACAGTACCAAACCTGTAATTTGGTGATCTGTGCAAAAAGATTGKGGAGGCTTGGTCAGAAAATGCTAAGCAGTGGGGAGAGATGGTTGTTGGCAGAGAAATCCTCTGTTAATGCTTGTGCTACCAACTTAAAGCTGACTTTCTGCCCAACAAGTCTCTCTGTTACACTGTCCCTGACCAGGGAGGGATGGGGAGACCCTTGCTCAGTGCATTTGCTGCATTTTCTCTGTGATGGGAATTATATGCCCAATTATATACCTTGCCAATCTACTTAAATTGGGATCTTGCTGAMCCTAAACAAGGAAAGGAGTTCCATAGTGTGAGAACCCTTATATACTTTGGGACTACAGGGGTCTTCAAGGCACACAAAGCTCTTCTGATGGTAAAGCTGGGAAATACTGGCCTACCTCCATGCTCCTCTCACACTGAGGGGAATTGTAAAGGAGACAGCAGCATTAATTATTGATCCCAAGTAGAATTAATAAAGAAAGGACATTTACTACAGCTGATAAAGTATTCCATGCAAGATCTTTATCCTCAGGTCAGTAGCAGAAACAAGACAATAGCATGCAGCCCCCTTCATGCCAAACAAGACGTGATACCTTGTTTCTCACAAGGCAGAAAGACTACGGAGCTGCTCAGGATACAGAGAGAGTTTCCATCGTATGATCAAACTTGAGCCATGCCACTACCTGGTGCAAGCACTGGGCCTCAGCCTTACAGCGCTGGGGGAGCGATCTGCTGCCCTAACCCTTGCAAGCCAGCTGCAGATTTGCAGGCAGACCTTGCAGCAGGCGGCTATGCCAGCAGAACTGGCCAGATTCTCTCGACAGATAAATAAGCCCTCTGCTCAGAAGGCAGATGTAGGTGGGGTGGGAATGGGGTTGAATAAGGCAGCTGAACCTGAAAGCCTGTGCAGGCTTGTTGCTGGTTGGACAAGCGTAACCACGTCCCATCAGCGGAGATGGAGTGATACTCGGGGTTTGGTGGTGTGCTTTACTGAGCTTTCAGGAGAAGCCGTCTTCCCCCTTGCCACAGAATTTCAACAGCAAWCCTTTCTGGGTATTATTGCGTTTCGAGGCTGCACTGTGTTCAGGCGTGGTATTTCTCACTTTTGAGGTTAAGATGATTTCTCATTTAGCTTGGATAGAGAGCTGCTTCCCAAGGCAAAGCCTCTCCAGAGACCACAGCCTCTGCTTGCTATGGACATCCCTGACAATGATACGATTTTTTCCCCGTCCTCTTGGTGTGCATGCACTAGCACCTACATAAATATTGTCAGTGCACGTAAATCTACATAAATTAGCTCCCCCCGGCCCCGCCTCAATGTCTAGTAAAGCTCTAATCAGCAGAAGAGAACAGATTAAAGATAAAGGACTAGATCGTCAGATTGCATCAAGTCTGTGCAATTCTTTGAATTCTGTTGAAGTTACTCTGGTTTACACCACCTGATGGGGTACTGCAAAGATTCTCCCATTGCCTTGAGTCAGGATGTTTTATGACCTAGTTCTATTTATTTGTACCCACAAACTAAACTAACCTGAATTATAAATTATAGCAAAGGAAGGGGATATTTTTCTCTTCTTCCAGAAAGCTTTACATTCATCAAAGTTAATTGTAATCGGGCATTAGCTCCCATAAATAATCAGATATATTGCTGAGACACAGAATAAATCCACCCAAATTATGCTAACTAGTAGAATTTTGAAAAAGTTTAATCCAAGTTTTGATATGGAATCACAATCAGCAGAAAACWGCCAGTTCTTAAAGCTCCCCTGTCTGCAGTCATCACAAAACCCCTAAAACCACGAAATAGTGGAAGCTTCAAGGGTTGGGTGTTGGAAATCAAATCAGCAAGGCACTAGTCTCCTCTACATATCTTCAGATCTATATTTATGTTGCCATCACCAGCGTGACAGCAGTACCATATGTCTTGCTGCTGCCTAAACAGGACCCTAGGAATGAGGGGATTTAAGTACAGGATAACAAGGTTTTGGGCACCTATTCTAGACATGGTTTTATACTGCCCTCCTCCAAACAACCTGCCTATTGCACAGCAAAGAACAGCAGTTGCCACCTTGTTTGTGCTTTTCCTTAGGCTGTAGCTCCAAACACCAGCTCAGTTTCAAGCCATCACTCTTGCTAAGAGCTCCATTTTTCAGGTCAGCTCCCGTTCTCTCTTACAAAGTATTTAAATGAAGATGGGTGCCCCACAAAGCCAGGGCAGTCTCCTCCCCTCTACAKATCAAGAGGCAGAAATGGGATATTTCTGGACTCTGAGTACCAGGAGATGAAGRCCCATACTCCCCCAGTGTTTGCTGCCTGGGTGATAAAACAAAAACTAGCAGTGCATCCTCCTGCTGCCAGCRTTGCTACAGCTGTAGTAGCAGGGAATTGCCCATGTAGACAACGCTTACAAACAATTTCTGTTAAGTGGATGATGGGACTGTAATTTCATGTCTTATGTTGTCAGGGAGTCACAGCAAACTCAATTAAAAGTTGAGACCAGAAGAAAGAAGAAGGAAAAAAAAAAATACCAAACAGAAAAAAGAGGGGGATGTGTGTATACATATATATATATATATATATATATATATATATATATATATATGTCTGTGTGTGTCTGGGACAAAAATGATGATTGAAGTGTCCCTGTGCCCCAGCAATAGGAAGTGTCTGCTTTTGATGAAAAATTGGATTCAGAATGTGCTGAGAAAAACCAGGAGCACGACCAGGAAGGAATCCAGCTGACAAATTAYATTGAGAAAAGATCCTTCCAGGCACGGGAGGCAACGAGTTACAGTTCTGATTGAATAGACTTGTTAATAAAAATACATTGAACAAAAAAATGAAATAGAGAGCAAATCCTTTCAAATAAGATTTCAGTCCTGACTTAAATCCATGGCTTTATGAGTTCCTGTGTCCTCGCTCGCTCAGCAGGACAGTAGAAGAAAAGAAGAGAGGTGAAAACAGACTGAAGCATGTCATGTCCCTCCCCAGGTCTGACACACAGCAATCTAGCTGGGGGCAGAGGTGGGGGAGCAAGCCACRGCAGTTTTAAAACATCTTTCCCCTCCAGTTGCTTTAAAGTTGCAGCTTGTTTTCCTGGAAGCGGAGACACCTATAAGGCAGCGAATCTTGGTCATTGTACTATATACCTAGCTCTGTCCCGTAGCAGGCCAATGTTGCACCTTTACAGCAGCAACATTGGTCTCAGCCCTTTGTTTCTTCTGCTTTTGTGTTTTCCCCTACACCCACACCGCAGAGATCTGTGACAGGTCCCTACCATCGGATGCAGTGGCTAGAGAGCTCTCTTAGCTAGGAACGGGAGCTCCACCAGCTTGAGTTGGGGCAGCAAGAGAGCTCTCTCTGTGGTCACTCTTTCCGAAGGACTTTCTGGGGACTCTTTCTATGAAGCACCAGGACTAAGTATTTTGCAAGCCTGGAGCACCACACTTTTGCATTTCACAGGTTTGTTTTTTCAGTTGCTGGAGTCATACCAGCTTCTCAGCTGTGTAATGAACAGGCCAACACTGAACCTCATTAGCACCCATTTCAGGTGCATGATTTAATTGTCAGCTTTGGAAAATACCTTTAGTGTCATGTGGGGAGCATTAGAATTGGGCCATGAGATGGGGCAAGGGAAGTGCAAAGACACTCCAAGGAGGCATAAGAAAGGATGCAAATCTTGCAGGGCTGAAACTGCTTTAAGGCATGCACCTCTGCTGCGTGCTGCTCTGAACACATCACACTCAGAGGCATGTAAGTCCCACTAATTTACCCAGTCTCGTGCCCAGTCTGTCTGGGTTTCTCTCTGCCTACTCCATTTTGTCCATCCCTTCTCCCAGTCTGATCCACAGGGAGTCTCAGCAGCAAAAATCAGTGACCATAGCCCATGRGATGAGAAAGGCAACAGAAATCCGAGTGCATTTCCAAATGACTCCCCTATCCCCCTGCTCACAAAGCCTGATACTTTGTGAGGCTGTTTTTCTGCCTCTTAACACGCTGACAAACTCCGGCTATTTGCACATTACTTCCCAAAAGAGTTTAAATGGAGCAGAGAYGGTGTGCACAGGAGCAGGATGAGGGGGAAAAAGCTGGAGGGTTTCAGTGTTTCAGAGTGCTCTCCTTGCATGCCTGGCGGAAAATTTTTGCTTCCTGGAATCCTTCATCCACTGGGCCTGYGCTGGAGAGCAATGCTGCTAGGGTGGTCCTGTGCCAGCTCCCGGCGCTCCCATCGCACTGAAACCTGTTACAGAAAATCCCCAGCGGTCCTGCCCAAACTGGCACYGTTACTCATGTCTCGGACCATCGAGACTCACATTGTACAAAAACTGCCTGGCCTATTTGTCCTTGCTTCATGTTGCTGCTTGGACTGCTTTTTGCTACCTTCTTTGGCGCAGAAACACGGTGAGCACCACTGGAGGGCCCACAAGTTGTTTGAAGGAGTCTATCCTATATTTGCCACCCCCTGGAGTTAAAATATAATGAGATTTATAAATAATAAATAAATCAGCAATTCTTTTTCATGTCTTTAGAAAGGCTATTCTCTAAGGCTACATAGCTTTTAGAATTTTTAATGGAAGTGCAAGGGGGGAGCTAGAGAGTTTTTCTTCTTGATTTTAAAGATAAACACATGATTCGTGGAGGTGAAGCTTTAAGAAAAGAAAAATCAAGAAAATGAAATCTGATTAAACCAAGTCTTTCAGTCCAGTGCAGAGCAAAGACAGAAGGWGAAAAGTGGACTAAGTTTTGCTTGGAACCTCCTAACAGAAACATTTACTCCCACCAGACAAACAGATCAAGCTTTTTTAATGCACCTTTACATGGCAATTTGAACAATTCCTTTACATKCAACTGGGTGTTTGAAAATATGAGCTCAGTGTCTGGCAGATCTACAAAGAGGGAGACTAAATGGGGAAGAGGAAACTGATAATGTACTTACTAGCACGGGTCTTGTGAGTCTTTCTGTGCTGGGTAAACAGGACAGCCTGCCTTTAGGGTCATTCAGTTCAATGTGCAGGGCAAAGGGTGTTAATAATACAAATACCCCCATATCTGAAAGATGAATATACTAGGTCAATTCAAGCAAAATATCATAATGAAACTAGCACATCTGAGTTGAGGAAGAGCAAAATAAAAGCTGGTATCACACCCTAGRTTCTGTCTCAGCAAAGCCTGCTCTGCCTGCTTCCTTCCTAATGAGGCATTTTACAATGCTGATGAGAAAATTCCCTGCTGGAATAGAAGCACCAGCGTAGGGACTAGGGATACACTGAAATTTATACACAGTAAGATGAAGGCAGGCACAGAGGAAGGGGAGCAAAGGTGGAGAAATGGAAGGGAATCAAGTTGACTTGCTCTATTGCACAGACCTCGACATTTTCAGTGTCTCTTTACTTCCATCAGCCCCCTGCTCCCCCTAGAGAACAAGCCAAACCAATACACAGACCTGTTGTTTATTTATGAGAACCTTCTATTCAGTTACCCCTGGTCCAGCAGAGCTTTTTTGCTTTTGTTTTCCCAAGCATCAGAACAACACTGCTAATCCTACAGAATAATATTAATATAATCAGTGTGATTATGCCCATGAGAGAATGTCAGCCACTATAAAACAACACAGCCAAAGGGATCCAGTAACAGAACAAAAACAAGGTCAGGAGCTTATTTTTTTGATTTGTTTTGTTCTTCTGTCATTTTCTATCCATTTTTCCCTGTACTATGTAAAATAGAAATAGAGTAGAATTCTTGGGCATTGCCAAAGAAAGCCAGCCTTTTGTTAAGGCCAAATACTAGAGAGAGACTCTAGCTTAAGTATCTGCTCTTCAGGCAGTTTGAAAAACATACCCGAAGCTATGACTTCCCCGTTGAACCCCAGGTAAGTGCTGCCCATGCTGCCTGTCAGTCAATGTTTGGCTGCCTAATTATCTGTACAGTACSACTCTGACGGGGGAGATTATCAAACCGAGCCTGTTGCTGCTTGGCTGGATGGTGCRGGCAGAGCAGAATACGAGTGTTGCTGTCCCAGGACAGCCTTTCTACATGGACTGTGAATGATTAGCACAGACCAGAGGCCTTGCTTATAGATGACAAGCGCTAGTATTTCTTCATACTTGAAAAGGCTTCAAACAAACACAGAAGCAGCAGAGTATCTGAGATCTTGAAAACACTTCCCCACACAACTCTAATTAAGTGATTTTCTAGTGCTCCCACAGCCATACCTGGATGAGAACTCGAGTCCTATACTCATATTCTGAGACTGTATTTATGGAATGAGTAATTTCCTGCCAATTTGGGAAAACCTGGGGTTTGCTTTTGAAGGCATGGAGTTTTCTTTCTTGAGTACTGCAGAATGCAGGAGCTGGCAGGGGGGATTTGTCTCAAATAGAGCTGTATCTGCACTTCAGGTTGCTAGGCAGGTTCTTACAGCGTGATCATCACTTTGATAGTAGCTAGCGGCCACTCTGCTCACAGCTGCATTGCTGAGAAAACTTCTGTTAAAGTTCCCCTTTTGGGGGTCAGCATCTCCTAGAGTCTGCACAACCAGTCCCTTCAGTCTCTGTCTTCATTTTTTTAAATCTCCCATTACTGTTTCTTCTAAAAGCTCCGAGATGGTCCCCAGAGGCCATACAAGAAAATGGAAATTGAATGAAGATTAAAATGCTGATCTAGAGCTGCTAATGCCCCTCAGGAGTTACACAAACATCCACTTGGAACGAGTCCCATCTGGATAACAGCAAGAAACGTTCAAGAACAAACCTTCAAGGTTAGTTATCATATTAGCTTTCTCTAGATCTCATCTCCTCTTTGACTTTCACCCCTTTTCCCTGACGTTAAGGAATGGCCTTGAGACCACATGCAGTAAAGCTCTGCCAGCGGTTGCGGGGCTTTGGCCAGGTGAATGCTGCCCCTGCTCKGGGGCTGTATGCACCACCCATGGGCTGAGAAAGCCTGGACGCTCTTCCAGGACATGACAGTGGCTCATGCATGGCTGGCCAAGTCCCCTCACCTCAATGAATTTAACTGTTCTCAGAGGACAAAGGGTTATAGCATAGCTAGGAAATCAACRCCTTTTAAGAAGGGCTGGACTCAAACTGTTCAGAAACAGGCAGAGCTGGTCAACAGGAGAATTGTTGGCTTGCCCCTTAAATAGCATTAGAAACTTAAAGGGCAAGGTTCAGCTCTGCCAGGGGAGATGCTTCTGGCCCAGAGGTGTGTGTGCTAATCACCCAGCAACCTCACCCGGCTACTYTTTAAACCGGCAGAGTGCAAGGGACACTGCCTGTGTGTGGTTCATCTCCTTCTGAGGTCAACTCCTTGCCTGACTCACCCAGAGTTTTTCTTTGGACAAGGCATGGTGSTATGCTCCCTGCTTCTGTTGTGCTTCAGCCCTCTCTCTCCTATCTGCAGGCAATTCACTCTTTACTTCACCGGTTCATCACATTCTCTTCTAATGCCTTTGCTTTTGTGATAGGTTTTTATGTGTGTGTGCACGTGTTAAATCTGGGCAGGAATGTGTTTGAACGTTTAGCCAGATTAGCTTTGGTTTTAATTCATTCTTGCTGGGACGTGCACTCCAGCCCCTGGCTGACATTCTATTAATTGTTTCTGTTTTATTATCCTTACTTACAAGGAAGGGGTGTGTGTGAAATGAAGAAAGCCTCATATGCCTTGCAAACATGTTTTATCTCCCTTTTGATTCCTCATCAGCCTGTTCCAGCATCAATACCCRCTTTGAGCTGGTAACCCTGATGCTTCTTGCCTCTCCCCATTATCTGTTCATCCTTCCCCAGGACCATGCGATTTCCTGCTCTGTCTTCCTCCCCAGACCCTCCTGAATTTCTCCTTCTCTCCCTGGCCTGCCGAGATCACCTTCTTCAGTGTCCACACTGTGGGCAAGGCACTGCTTTGTCTCACATCTGTCTCTTCTGCATCAAAGCCTCCCAGTTCCAGCTACCAGCCCCCCAGTCTGCAGTCACAGCGGTCAGGTCTCTGTAAGGATGGCACACCTGCAGCACAGCCCTTCCCCAACAGGTTACTAAATTCCTGCTAATCCCAAGTCCACAACTAAGAAGTGCCACTCTTGCTCTGATAGCAGGGGCAGGGGAGTCCGAGAGTGCCCTTCATCGGGGAGGGACACTGACTGCGCCTTTGCTCCCACCCTCTCGCTGGGAGACCACAACCAGCTGTCTCCAAACGCTTGGTCTGTACACAAATACTTGTGTTTATGCGGTCAGGGTGGCTGCTCGGGTGAATCTGGGATGCAGCAGAGCTGCCCACRGCAGTGGCCTGCTTGTACCTTGCTTCTTTTTGGAGTAATAAAAGAAGTAGCTACCAGGTGCCTCTTGCTGCCTTTCTGTGCTGGCAGGTTATTTATATGCAAATTTCTTGTCTGTGTTCRCTGCTTATAAACATGAAAACAAAACCGTCCATGGAGATGGGATGTGGGAGAGGTGTGCAGGGGCCTTTTGATCCAGCCAGRAGAGTTAATACAGTATTATTCACAACCAATTAGACATTTTCAGACAGGAAGGGATAGCTATACACTGAGACACAGTTCGTTAAACTGAGATTGCGGCTGGGAGCTGGGGAAGGCAGAGGAGAAAAGCCCCTAGAAACATATTCAGCTACAATCAGACTGTATTGAAACACCAGCTCTTGCCCACCTCAGGGTCAGCGGTAACACTTTCCTATTGCAGCAGTAAGAACTGTACCACTTGGATTCCTATTTGGTTCCTACAGTTTTCTGCAGAAACTCCTGGGCTTAACTTACTTTGCACTGTGACTTGGGACTGCAGTGAGATCAACTGAGCCCTTCCTGTCCTACCCTGCTATGGGTGCCCCTCTCCTCTTCCTAGGATTTGACATCTTGTGTTCTTTCCCTCCCCAAAWCTCTGCATGAGGACCAAAGAAACACCTTATTGGTGATTTTTGTCTTTATTTTGTGTGATGCAATGTGTTTCTCCAGTTTCTAGACCCTCTTTGAGATAGTGTTATTTAGYGAAGTCCATTTTCAGTCACATTACCGGGGGCCCCCTCCAGTATGATAGTGTCTTGCTGAAGGTAGCTCACATCCAAGTCCTCTCTCTGTGCCTTTCCAAAGTAACCTTTGATTAACCAAAACATAAGTATTTTAAAATCCTTAGATGAAAAGTATTAGAGTGTCTATGACACCAGTAGATTCACAGACCCGAAGAGGCCACACTTATCATGAAAACCTACTTCCTACCCAGAATAGWCTGCAATTTCTGTATAAGCAAAATTATATAATTTTTAAAAGCCCCATAATCTTGAGCTTAATCTAGAGAAGTCCTGGGTCCTTAACAAATCCTCTCAGCTGTCCATTACTGCTGAGAGTAGCACCTGCATACCCTGCTCTCAAGTTAGCACTAGCATTAAGTGTTGAAGGCTGCAAGTTTTTTTTTCTGGGAAGACAGGAACAGAGGAGAAGGGGATATTTCCTGGGATCTTTTATTTTTCTGGCAGCGAAYGACTAGTTTATGACTAGTGCCATAAACTGCCTGGAAAGGTAGGGCTGCTTTCCAAAAAATGAGTCTGAGTTAACCCAAAGGTGCGAGAACAGGAGCTTGCGTGTCTCTGCTCTCAGGCCAGTGCACAACCTGCAGGCTCACGGCTCCTTGCCCGAGTGAACCCCTTGGCCTCACCACTAGCTCTCTCAGGCCCTACCTGTTGCCCTCCCCAGTTAAGGAGCTGCTGCCTCTGGAGATCTCACCTGGACACAGGGGKGTGAGGGCCAGCACATGCAGGGACTCGTGTGCTTGCTGTTCAGCGTAAGCAAGGAAAGCAGCCAGCCAGAGGCTTTGCTGCTGGCTCCTGCCTCCCTCCRCCCCCCAGGAGCCATCCCTGGTCCCCCATCACTCCTAAGAGGAGATGCTGATGGGTTGGGCCACGTCAGGCGCTGCGTCAAGCCTGCCACTCRCTCCCTCCATTTTCCCAAAGAGGAGGACTAGAGGCGGCGCCTGTCACAATGGGTGTACCTCACCATGACAGACCCTGTCAGCTCTCGCTTCCCCTGTCTTGACAACATTAGGAAGTTCAGAGGCTTCACAGAGCCTTAGGCACTTAAACCTGTCTTTCTTTTCAGTGATTGCCACTGCTGTCTAAGCAGGTAATGGTAGAAGAAAAGAAAGAGRGAGAGAAAACTACTCCAAGAAGGAGGGAAAGATCAGTGGAAGAGTTCAGCTAAATAGGGCAGMGTTGGTGACCAGCACACAGAAGCCAAAACTAAGTTCAGAAACGCACTTCTCCCTCTGACCAGCTACTAAAAGTCMTGTCTCCACTAACAAGCAAGACAGGCAACCCTGCTCCTTCCCCCACCTCATCCTCCCACTAGCSCCACTTCCCACCCTGTTCAGCAAATGCCTTTGCCATAGAGATAGGACCTCGGCAGTACTTAAATAAACTCTAGGCCTGATCTGCCTCCAGCTTATGCCAGGCGAGGTCAGCAGTCCTCCCACAAAAGCGAGCTTAGCTGTGCTAGCAATACCTCCACCTCCATCCTGCTCATCCAAGCACCTGCTTCTGTTTGGGCTCCATATCSCTACGGCTGGCCGCACCACTGCTCAGCCCTGCCAGATTGCCGGTTGGCCAAATCCATGGCCTGGGGTTTTGGAACAAAGATGTTGCTTGTAATGGTTGTGTGCTGGTGRGCATGAAACACTGGCAGAGATTGATAAGCAAGAATCTGCTGGTTCCAAAGAGGCTGTGTTGATCACTGCAGGATCCACCCATTATCCAGAAGCCCTGTTTTCAATTGCAATTTTAATTACAGATTAAAACAGGAGTGTTGGTGTGAAGTAGTCCCCCAGCCAGGCTGACACAAGCATCTGTTTTGGTTTACTCATTTCCTGTCCTCTCTCTACCTCTTGGCTGCTGAKTTATTGATGTGTCTTCCAAAGACATAGGGCTGCCAAGCCCTACATGCTTATTATATCATTTGGCATTTTGGAGYTTTCCCATGGTCCAGAGAAGCAACCTGCAAATATGCACAAAGCTAAATCCTTGTTCCCCTTCACAGCTCTCCTGAAAACACCCTTGCAAACAAACAAACAAACCAACCAAACAAAAAAACCCAAAACAAAACAAAAAAACCCCCACTGAACAAGCAGCTTTACCTGGGGTCTGCATCTGTAGCCCATCACGCTAAACTACCCTTGCTCCTTGCCTCATTTCTGTCTGTGTTCACTCTTTATCTCCTGGCATGTTTAATTTAAACCATCTGAGAAGACCATCTTTCTGCTGAGTCCTTATTCCTCTCAGCACCAGAGGGATTGAACTATACCTGAAGCTCCTAAACAAAACCACTATACAAGTGAGATACTTATCTAATTTACAACAGTAATCCCATTATAACAACATCAACTCCGATGATTCTGAGGTGTAAAYGGGTCCAAAATCTCTGTATTCAGATCTCCCCTTCTTCATCAAAGCTAGGAATGTACTTTGGGGACTGCTCCAGATTTCAAGCCTACTTTAACTGCTCCTGACAAAGAGAAAGGGCACTGAATAACTAAGGAAGTGCTGATTTCATGCGCATCTGTAAAGACTGAGTGGAGGAGAAGGGGATCTGGGTTCTGAGGCCATCCTTCATGATTCAGAAAGGCTCTCCACCTTCAGCCCATGCTTTTTGGTGAAAGGAGAGCTTTAGCTGGCAGACGGTGTCACAGGGAGGCAGACAGGSATTTTGTATATCTGCCTCTAGGTATCTCTTTTCTCCAGAGTGATACAAGAACAGAGAGCCTGTGGCAAAAGGGATGGTCTGCGGGGCAGATGGGCTGTCCTGCTCTGACCCTGAGCCTCCCCTCCAGCCTTTGGTGCGAGTCAGACCTGCACACCTTTGACACCAGCCAGGAAAACGGGTGGAGACCTCTCCCCTCTTCTCAGGACTGACTCGGCCCAGTGAGTGCTACACAGGGCATAACCAGGCAGAGGGAGCAGCAAATGAGTCTGACTAGCTCCATTTGCTATCCTGGTGAGTGGCTTCCCCTGCAGAGATGGGGACTGTGATCTCTGGAGGAACCTGTCAGATAACACTACGAGCTGCACAGGGATTTATGCTGGCAGGGGCACAATATTTCACTTCGATGACACTTKCTTTCTTAATATTTTAATCATGCTGTTTAACCTCAAGACTTGAGAGACACAGGCGGCTGCCACCCTTCCCACTGTGCGTTCCACTGATGAAGCCAAGCCCTGCAGCAAATGCCGTGCCGACAGCATTCAGCACGGCACACGCAGCTCAGAAGTTTTCCCAGCTCATGCGTCACAGGACACATCACGCCAGAGACCAAGGGACGAATTACCCATTCTCTTCCACTGAATTCAGTGATGCTCATGTCTCAGAAAAGCAACACAGAAGAAACAAGAAGGAAAGTCAAGGTCGAGGCAGCCAGGGCTGCAGGACTCACTTCTGCATTCCTCGATAACTGCAGATAGCTAAACGCCACAACACACTTGCTTTCCAGCCAGTCCCATGCTGCATTTTTATGAATGACTAGTAATAAAGGCATCAGAGAAAGGCAAGAAASCCTCAATATTCAACACTGCATGCAAGATTCATAGGATCATTTATTACCTAACAAATTCCCTKCTATTTCAGTAACTTTGGACATTTTTGATGTCCTTGATCTGTTTTGCTTTCTTCCCTCAGGTTACTTTAGCTTGGGAGCTTTTGGTCTTGTTTTAAACTGTTATCTTAACATGCGCATATCCTAGGATGCGCATATCCTAGGGAAATGTTTCCAAGAGTCGTGCACAGAGAGGAGATTGTCAAGATGCTTGTGGACACATCTATTATGGGACTGCATATTTGCAGGGGACTATATTTGATGAGCCAGATGATTGCTTCTAATCCAGGATCCTGTGTTATATTAGTGTAAGCTGAAAATTTACATTGATCATATCCCAGGTGATGTGTTCATCTGATGTTCATTCTGTTCRCAAGAGTAATCAGACTATCTCAGAGATGTACAAAAGGATATGAAAGAGGAACCCGTTACACAACAGAGAAAGGCAGAAAACTATTAAATGATTTCCTAATTCTGCAATTCAACAGAGATGAACACTGTAATGAACAGAGTTTTCCAAGTCTAACTTGCAGCTTGATAAAGTCCTTTCTAGGAGAAAGAAGAAAGTAAAGGCTCTGAGGCACAGCTTCAGCAGGCTGTGCAGAACAGCTCTGGGCTGAGCCATGGCAAGCCCCACGCAAGGGATATTACAGAGCAAGTGGGAAGGCAACGGCAAGACATCCCAGGCTGCTCTTCAGTCTGCCAAATTGGTTGTACCCAGCCCTGCAGGACAGATTTCAGGCAGGTATCTGGTCGCTTGCAGGAGACAGGGTGATAAATCCTTCCTGCCACTGACTGCACTCCTGCTCTTCAGCAGTACATTTTGACAGGGAGAGAATTGAATAGTGTCRCTAACAGACAGGGAAAAAATTATAAGGTTCATTTAGAAGGCAGTAAAGAGGGAATTTTCAATTTCTTTTTAAAATCACAACATAATAATTCTTTCATAGTGGTTTCAACAGGGGAGTAGGAACCAAAGGGACCTCAAAGCATTTCAGTATCCAGCTCCACAACTGGGATGGGTGTCTGCGCTCTGGCTGAGAGAGAGCAGCTTTGAGACCGCAGTGGGCAGAGGACTTCAGGCAAACATAAGGGTTGGTGCATGTTTTCAACACCTGCAAATTCCGGCTAAAACTACGGCCTCTTTACACTGAAGCACATTACAAATGGATAAGGAAAAGACCCTTTTCCTTAAGGAGCTTGTATTATCCTAAAGGAAACAGGACATTGTGTTATCACTGGGAAACAAAGCCCCGAAGACACTAGATGACAAGACCAAGGCCTTACCGATAATCTGTGGCAGTACAAAGATCTGATTGCACGTTGGGCCAAAGTTTAGGGTGAATGTAAAAATCAGACTTCTGCACTGCATGTATCTGCATATATACTCTATAAAAGCCTGGGAGTGTGTGCATGCTCACACACTAGCGGACAGTAGGGAGAATACACGTGACAGTATTAAAGTTGTGCCATTAATTCCTGTTGGTTCCCTGCATGAAATGACTGATTTCAGGAGCATTCCTGGAAAACTGGAACAGATATTAGGCCTGTGTGCAAGCACTGATWCAAGGCCTTTGAGTCAGTGCTTGGTATAGCTTGGTATGCATGAGTGAGGACAGGGTCCTGGAGAGGATATGAATACATGCACATGCCAGAACTACAGAGTCATGGTCAGAACAGGCACATAAGCAAAATATGCTTTTGCATAGTGCCAAGCAAAGTAATCACAGCCTTTCTCAGTTAACTGTTTTCCTATTCTTCCTTCCATCACCTTGTAAATAGCTACAAACTGGCCTCAGCTGGATATACAGGGAGATGATTGATGCAATCAACTTATATGTAATTAGTGACAAAAGCAACAAGGGCAGTCTCCTGGTGTTTCATTGGAGATCTAGTAATGATACATACATCATATATAGAGACATACACATACCATTTTCACACACATATATTTAGAGTTATGTCCATGGTTAGATGATTAAAAGCCATGAATAGTCCTGAAGGCTCTGTKTCGCTGTTGTACCAGGGGTTTTGAGGGGATGCCAAAAGCTGATTGCTCCTACAATGCAACAGTTCCTGTTTGCATCAGAAAGGCTGCACAAAAAATATATTAACTGTTACTTAAGTCCATTGTGCTATTCCTACTCTTTTCATTTATTCCATTTTATATTAGTGTATTTTTTCATAATATGGACAAGAGTTTCATTTGGTAAAGCCAAGTGTGATGCCACAGAAATCAATAGTCAATGATAAATTTTCTGTAGCTCAGGATCTGATTCACAATCTTTTATCTGAATTACTCTATTGATCGGTGGAAAAAATGGATTACAAATAAAAATACAAGACAATTAAATGCTATGCAATTAGCACTAAGCCTCAAGAAAGATGACTTAAAAGACAAAGGGTAGAACTCAGTAATCAGCTTTTGTTCCTACTTTTTTAAAAGATATAAACCCTTACGTTTCAGTGCTCAGGCCAGCCTCTAATTGGTGTATGTTAGGAAGACACTTTCCCTATGAGAAAAGTTCTTCTAATTATCCACTGGTGACTTCATCTCTAGCTCCAGACTTCATCTGGAGCCATTTTTTGTGGGAGGTAGATACTGTTCTGGTAGACCAATGGCTTGATCCTCTAAGGTTATTTCTCTGGGAAAATAGCCAGGCTTGAATACCAATTATCTCATTAGAAATCTGGAATAACTCCATTGACTTTAATGGGAATGGTTAAATTTGGAATAACTTCATACAGTCGGTTCATCCAGCCTGAAATGTACATCAGGGACAGTATATTTYAATCTAAACTAGAAGAACCTCTAATACAACACCACTGGGAACAGCAAGAGAGAGCACTTTGAATGTGGTTTTGAGGTAGTGTGACAAGAACATTCCTGCCAAAAAACCCAGTCACAAATTACTTCCATAAATCTCTGCATTTGCTGGTATCATTAAGGATTTGTGGATGTGGAAGGGGAAGAGAAAGGGCAATTGTATTTATTACTTTGGAAATAAGAGCAAGGCATTCACCAAAAGTAGAAATGTTTTGGGATAGATTAAGCTTGACCTTTAGGCTATGCTATGGTAACACTCTTGGCTAGTATTATCCTTTGAAAGCACCAGGGCAAAGTTGTATATAGCCTTTATTTSCAATACATAAGCACCTATAAGTTTGATAGCTCGCTGTTAGCTGATCTGTGGCCACAGGTCGCTCTCAAATCTTCATTTATGTCAGGTAATGCCATGCATCATTGATTTCAATTGAGGAGATGCTTATTAATAAGATTTAGTGTATTGGATTGTAAGACTAGCAGAAAGACCATCTATGTCATCATAATGATCCAGAAAGCTGGAATAACTCATCGCATCACTATATAATTTTCATTAGATGCTTGCCACAGTTTTCAATGTTAACAGCTTGCTTAGGACATCAGGGCTTTACTGCAGGTCTGAGGATCTAAGACCCACATAGAAAATGATGTGAAGATTGCAAAGGCTTCTGCATTAGAAGAGATTAAAAATATTAAGACTAGATTAGTTTGTGGAGAAGATGAATAAAAGATGACATCATAGAGGCATGTAAGGTAATAAATGGCACAGAGAAGGTCAGCTGGAGGCCCCTGGTTTTACTTTTCATAATACAGGAATCCAATTAAATTAAAAGGTTATTCATTTAAAACTGATAAAAAGAAATACTCTTGTCACATGCAGTGCAATTAGGCAGTGGAACCCATGAGTATGAGGTATTACAGAGGCAGAGAATTKAGGATTGCCCCAAAAGAGGGAGCATTCACAGAGGCAGACTTTGCATCTTTAGCTCTTTAGGATAAAAGGTTTAAAGGAGATATAGACTCCTACCTTAGGCTGTACATTAAGTGCAAGAGACGATACAAAGCTCAGAAAAGCTGGCCCAAAGACTCACTTTCATTTCAAAGGGACTTGTTCCTGTCCATAGCAGCTTGTTCATGGAAGGGAATGYCCTCATATAATTTCATTGCTGGCCTTAATGGGAGCGATACACTTTCTGTCCTCAGAAACTGCAGCACTGGCTTTTGCTGTTGAAAGTCCCACACTAAAGTAGCCATCCATCTGAGTCTGGTGACAGTGACAGAGGAAAAAGTATCCCTAATTCCATTCTTGAAKGAAAAAAAATTCAGCCTTACAGTTAAATCATAAATCACAGAACCCTAYCTTTGTCAAAAAAATGAGTAATTATAATAAATTAAATACCATTTTTTAAAGCAAACCTTTAGGAGGCACCTTCTTCAAGTTAAGTAACAGTGAGAAGACCCAGTTAATAAGTCTRATGCCTCTTGTCTTGGGATGTCAGATGAGCAGTCACCAACACACCCACTACAACAATGATGCAATATTATTTCACCATTTTTGTTATTTATTAGCATGCCAGAAAACACTATCCGGATTAGGCTCCTGTTATGCTAGGAATTGCGTATACATATGGTAAGGTAAGTGCTGCTAAAAAGCACTTGTGATCTCAATTTAAATTAAGCACAACAGGTATAAGTAACAAACATATGTAGGCAATAAAAGAAAATTGATAAAAGCTCTAAAGATGAGAAGTGCCCCAGAGGCACTTCATGTTTGGATTTTTTGTGAGAATCATAGTAAATGAATTGTCTGGAAAAAGTGTCTTAGACACTGCGTTTTAAGCGGGTACATAACTGAAAAACAAATTCTGAGTTTCATAATCATAAACATTTATACAGGAAATCTGATGCTGTGATTTATGCTTACCCAATCAGGGATTTAAAATATGCCATGTAACCACAGACAMGAATCAAAGCTGCTCCAAATACACTTCCCAGACACTCGTAACTGACAAGCTTTAGGCCAAGATTTATCAGTAGAAACTATTTTTGAGTATCATGTTGCCAATAAACGTTTCAGAAAGTTGCAATCATGGAGTATTCACAGAAAGAGAAGTGGATGAAACTGCCACCAAAAATTMATTTCGAATAAAATGAATGAGGACTTGAATGGAATTGTTTTCCATTTGAAAATGTCATTCTTTTAAAATCAAAATATGTTGTGAAATTGTGCTAATTTTGGCCAGAAGGTATAAAAGAATATTGACAATGRTGAGATGTCTTGGTCTGGCAGTTTTAGAATAAGAGTCTCTGATGTTTTTTTGTGAGATTATTTACATTCTAATTTTTCACTTGATAAAATACAAATATCAACACCGAAGCAAACCATTTCAGTTTTGAAAGCTGACCAAGTTCCACCTAAAAACAGTTTTGTTTTTTTTTTTTAATCTGTTCCTGTTATATCACTGCTTATAAAAACCTTCTCATGTCTGAGCTAAATGTATTCATGAACCCATCTGTTAGGTCCTTTTTTAGCTTAAACAACAAGATATGGGTTGAGACCTATGAAAAGTCATCTGCAGAACAAATAGTACCTCACTAGAGCTGGCTACAGGAGGGAATCCATCCTGTGATGGTTTTTCAAACTGATTTTGCTTAGAAAAGTCAAAGATTTTGAAACATATCTCCCTTCCTCCACTCCATTTTGAAATTCTGAAACAAAATGAAAGCGATTCTTTGCACGTCTGGGTTGCATGCTTGCCTTGCTTGTGCTGGACTGTTCCTAACTCTCCGGTACCCAAGGCTGCCTGGAGCCTKTTACCCGTTCATTCATGCACTACAAAAGTCAGATTATTTTCTCTGGATAGCCCGTGTGGCCAAAGTGCTTTGGTGCCCTTCAGCATAGCAGAAAGAAAYTAATTTGGCTCAATCTCTAGAATTAAAAATCTGTGGCTGGGGAATCCCACTCTCCCAGTATTCTATATTTTCACCCTGTTTCTGAGCTTCTCCCTCCATCCCTCCTGGCAATTACCTGCCTACATGATCTGTGGATGCACAATCCCCTAGAGACCACGAAGGGAGGTTTTGACAAAGGTCTCTGAGACAAGCCACTCCAAWAGTGACAAAAATGTAAAACCTTGCTGAGCTAAATGCAACGTGAAAAGGGCAAAGCTAAAGTCAGCTCAGCAGACCAGTCCCCCCCTTTGCTCAGAATAGACTGCCTCAGCAGAGACCAGGGCTGGCCTGCTGTTAGCTCTCAGGTTTGAACAACAGGACTTTTAATTTAGCACCCGGGGGGGGAGAAGGTGAAGATCTGTGCCTRATGACATTTCTTGTCTCTGATCCCATCTGTGGCCACCAAAAGTTTATCTGGCATCTGTGAACATGCCGTCTGTCTAGAAGGCATCACACTGCCAGCAAACATTCTGAAGTGGCTTAGCCATACCAAGAACTCAGAAGGGAAAACCTATGTTATCGTTACCCTGAACATCTAAATTAAAAGGTAGGGCTGAAGGTGTTAAGAGCAGATGTGTTTGGTACTTATGTCCCTCTGTTTATTAACACAAGCAACCTACTGCTTTAACCCATGCAGAGACAAGAAGTGTACACAGTCATTTCTAGCAAAGGGAGGAAAAAGAAGTCTCACAGGTTTATTGGGARGGGAGGTTTCTGTGAAGATGTGGCTTCAGCATTAGCACTTTGGGATCATGCCAAAACCCAGGGGAGACTGACCAACAGATTTGGGCTGAGTACTGATAGAAACAAGAGCATCTGAGAAATGCCAGTCTGTAATGTTTTAGCTTCTCCACTCATCAAGTGAGTGAGAGAAGGCTCTATTGAATTAAGCCTGCTTGCTAAGCTTGGGGTATGGAAAGGTAGTTTAGGGAGCAAACCAGCTGACCTGCATTCACACCAAAGCCTTTGCCACTGCTCTCCTGTGCGGGTAAGCTGTTTCCTCCCCCTCTGCCTCTGTTCTACAACTCACGGTGCACAGTGAGATTTGGAGAGCAACAAAACAAAAYAATGGAGCTAAATATTGTAAAAGTAAAGCAAAACCTTGGCACTCATCAAGCAAAGCATCCGTTGAGGGCGTGTACGCGCATGCATGCCTGTGAGTGGGGATTCTTAGACTTGGKGAGGGATTGGGATGATTGACAGCAGCCGCTCGAACGCTGCAAGCCAGGCACAGCAAAGAGACAGGGCTGAAAAGAGGGACATTTGGCAGTGGCTGGTGCACTGCACTACCTAAGGGGACAGTGGCAAAGACAAAGGTGTGAATTCAACCCACGCAGCCCTGGGAAAGTCCTGTTCATTTCCTCATAAAATAGGCTCTAAATGCTGTGAATCACCCAATTCCCAATTTAATTCTGAAAGTCATTCAARAGAGGGAGAACAACAGATGAACATCTGTGCCGGTAAGATATACTGAGACCCAGGTACTGAACATTATTTTAGTGCAAATTAAACTTTTTCCCCTTCCTCATTCTTGCAGTTGACAAGAATCTTCAAACAACTAAGGGGAAGGAAATAAAAGCATTTAGCAACACCTCAGTTGTTSCTTTTTCCCAGACAGCTGCTTGAGCAAGGTTTTTATCTGTCCAGAGGTTACAGTTGACTAGTTGTGCTAACGTCATCAACAAATAGCATTAAGAGCAGTTTTTTTTGAAAAGACAAACATCCATCTATCCCACTCCTAGTCTCTAGTGGTGGTCACTGGCAGATGTCTGGAGAAGAGTATAAAAAGAGGACAAGCAGACCATACTGCCTTCCCCAGCTTTCCAGACTCCCAGACCACGACTGTAGGGTTTGACTGCCCTTCTAGACGATAGGTCCCAGGGTGTTTTCTGGCTCCTGATTGTGGTGTGCAGTCCAAGCGTGTACCMCCCATCTCCATGGGATGGCAGCGAGGTATGCTCCCTCCATTCCGTGGTCTGATCTCCATGGCAAATAAACTGCAGCATGGGCCAGAGAAGAGCTGAAATTGCTCTAACAGAACAGCAGTTTGGATGACAAGGGACTGAGGATGCATGGCTGCATACTCCAACAGAGGCTAGCTGCAGCATTGGGGACTTCTGTTGTACAACACCAGAATTTCAAATTATATTCTGGTGGCTCCTTAAGATTAGAACAATATTCTGCTTTGATGACAGCACAAAGACCATGAGGATCTCAGTGCTAACTAAGGATTTTGTATCAACTATGTCTTGAAAAACTCTCCAACAAAGGAGGGAGAATTATTCACATCGAATGGCTGAATTTCAAGAGAGTTTCATGGGACTTGACAGACTCAGACAAAATGCTAGGGAGGGCACTTTAACTTGCTACTTCTCTGTATGGGCTCATTAATTAAGGACTCGTATGAAAGCATCCTATAGTTCTCTCCTGTGGTGGCCAGGCTGTTCAGAGAGATGCTGCTGCTGTTCTTTCAGGGCTGCTACTGCAACACACACACGAGCTCTGAACTAACAGAGATGGGAGCAGCTGCTCCCACAGGAACCAGGATCTGGGATAGCTGTTCCAGCACATCCACGCTGCTGAACAGCTCACAGACCTGCAACAAATTCTCTTTCTCTGATGATGTTACTCGTCTTTGACRGATCAAAAARCACCATCTCTTTGTATTGTAACATGTTTTTTTGAAAGGTTCGGTTCACACAGTGACTTGGTCATATGAGGACTGCTGGGTAGAGAGTGAATTCTGTTACTGTGGACAAAGAAGAGTCTACTACAGGATGGGAGACCAACAACCTGGGAGACCCTGTTCTCTGTTGTGGGGGGAGCATCACCCTAGGAGCACCTCTGCCAGTGCTGCAAGATGGTGTTTTGCCACCTCTGTAATGGCAGAGGGAGAGGGTATCTCCTCCAGGACAATACAGGCTGAGCCTACTTTGTCCTTCTTAAAAACTGGCCGTTAATAATGTACTTAAAACTAGCTGTCTTCATCCTTAAGCTTGTAAGTGAACGTAAACAGCTAGGGCTTTAAACTGAGACACTGCCCTGCCCTGAAGGGAATTCTTGGTTAAGTCAGTGGAGTTATTCCCTAAACAGCTTCATCCAGCTATTGCCCTTTYAAGATGGAGCTGGCCAGCTTTTATAGGAGTCTCAAAGCTCCTAAAGCTCATTTCTAGCTTGCCTTAACTTGGTCTTCATCCTATTTCTTCCATGCCAGGAGAAGTATGAGGAGAAAGGAAGTGGTAAGGCAAAGTCTGGCTCAGTCTTAGCGTGGCTGGGTTTTTACACAATGTTATGAGAAAGTCTCATTCTTGCTTCTCCTTGGAACCTCGGCTTATTTCAGCTCTTTGAATTTACCCACAAAACTGTATTGTTGCTGCCTGGTCCATGGAGTAGCTAGGAATAGGACAGCAGAGGACTTGCCTCCACAATAAGATTTCTCACCTGAGAACATCATTTTTCCTTATTCCCTTTCCCCAACTCCAGATCCTGCCCACTTCATTGCATGCAGACTCAGTACACAGCCCATTCAATCCAAGAAAAAAAAGCATTGCATTCAGCCTGAAAAGACCAAATAAGGAAGCAGGGTGTACATATATGTATTTAAAAAAAAAAAAAAATCACAAACCACACACAGGTGGTAACTACAATGAAAATGCAAAATAATTTAAAACAGGCATGGCTACATGTAAGTGAGAATAAGTATATATAAGGTTTCCATKAATATATTTAGGTGAGAAGGTTTCTATCCACCAAAGTGATGAAGTTTGAAAGGGGGAGGGAGGCAGGGAGGGCAACAAACACAACCTGCACAACCTGGCTACTTTCAAGGTGGAGTCTGAGCAAGACAGTATATTACACTTTCACGAGGAGAAAATGAATAAGAACTACAGACAGGAGGTGGGGAGGAATAAAAGGGAGACAGAAAAATACCCTTAAAAAGATCATTTCAGATGAAAAAGCATCATCTTCCATGGTCATATTACACTTAAGATTATATATTAAGRTACAAAAATGTCTCTAAATATCAGGCTGGGGCATTTAAAGTCCTGGTTTAGAGATACATAGATCCCAAGAGCAAGACAAATCTTCATCTGTCAGTAGTCCAAGCAGAGGGAAAGTCTTGACTCCTGGATTTTCCTCTCAGTTTAGCTCTCTTTTTGTCCTAAGCCCTCTCACGCAATGCCACAAAAATCAGTCCTGGAAAGGGATCTTTTTAATGAAACKTTGACATAGCCAGTGATCTTCCCCTTCCTTCCTGCAGTAGGAGGAGAGAAAAGGGGATCTCTAAAAACTAAGTGGGTCTGCAGAACGCTTTGAAGACCTGGGATGTGACAAGCTGTGCATGACAAAATGCAAAGTCCCATCATTTTACTTTGGGTTTTAAAGGAGCTGGGCATGAACATCATCATCCCCATGCCAGACACCRGGGAACTGAACCCGCAACCCAGCCCAACAGCAAGGAAAACAGCAGCTGTGACCTCTCCAATCTCCTATGGCTCATTTCAGTCCATTGGGACCGCAGGAGGTGTCTGCTGCTTTCCCACACTATCTGCAGTAAAATTGGCTGCAAACTCAAAAGCAGCCCTGTCATTGCTGGTTTCAAGTTCTTTCCYTCCTGTCCTTACCAAGCAATTTCCAATTGTCTAGCATTTCTCACCTCTCTCTTTTCCTCTCTCCCTTCTAAACCTATCAGACAGATACTGCTGGTAGTGAACTCCTTTYGGTAGAAAACCAGCCCCTTCCTTCCTTTTTCTGAACCTCTGAGCTTAATTAGGCTTATTCTGCACCTGTCTTGATGACACATGAAGAAAATTAGTGGAACCAGCAGCCATTTCAGACTTCCATGTGGCCTGTGGGAGCCTCCAATTACTTCCACTATTGGGCTATGTCAGGGATAAGAATAAAGGACTTTAATTATTGACCCTGCTGTGCTGGGCAATGGCAAGAAGATGGCTATTTGGCTACATCACATGATCAGCACGGGATCCTGCCAGCAGCATTTGGAAGGGGATACAGCAAAGGTTGTCAGGAGCAAATAAATTCTGAGTGCAGAGCCTTCCAGCAGCCTACAAAAATCACAGGTCTGTCTCTGCTGGCAAATGAGCCAAGGCAGCATGATGAACAGTGCTACTGCAGTTCATGGGACAACTAGTGATGCATGTTTCTGAGCACTTCCACAACCCAGTCCTAGAACAGAGTGTCTGAGCATCCACAGAAACACCTCTCCACGCAAAACTACTGACTTCRCTCCCCTTTGCTTTAATCCAACATAACTCCACTGGCTTTGGTGACTGCCAGCTATTGCATGACCTTGAGGGTGAGAGAGAAGAGAGATTATGTGCAAGAAGGAACATGGAAGTTGATTTTTTTTTTTCATCAAAAATATTCTCCTGGAGTAAAATACTTTTTCATCAACACAGAAAAGAACAGAGATGAAAAATAAGAGAAAGTGGTTTCTTACATTTTKGGGGAGTCAAACACCGGTAACATACACAAAAACTTTCACAACAAATTATTTTTGACAGCAAAAATTTCTTTAAAACCGTATTTTTACATGTTCTAAAAGTGGCTGTGAGCACACCTAATCTCATGTGTGCACACGCTTGCAGAACAATTTCAAAAAAGCCTTTAAAAAAAAAAAAAGGACACTTCTCATGGAAGTAACAGAAAACCAAAGAAAAAACACACTCTAAAGCAATCCCCCCTCCTCCATTTCTAGACACARAGGTTAAAATTCACTTTCCTGCAAATTCTAGCACAGAATTTGTAAGYTGTGGAGCTGCCAAGGTTCCTACACTTCTTTAGCTCACATCAGTCCATGACCACAGCTGTACACAGGCCYTATTCTAATATTTGGCACAAGTCTGGCTCTTTTCTAATGATGCTCTTTTCAAATGAAAAYGCTGAAATGCTTAGGACTGATAAGCTAAGTATGTAATGAGGTTTTAAATAGACCCAGTTTTCAAGTCATAGTTTCCAGTAAATAATTCACTATTTCATGTAAAAGAGGTGACATTTATTACCTATATTTTAATGGAGTATCCAATGAAATTTTATAGAAAGTGTTTGGCTTCTGATGAATCAAACCCAAAAAAGAGAGGATTTGTTATATCTTCATTAATGCAGGTCTATATTCCTATCAAACAGGTTCACTGTAGCCAAGCTAGCTATTCCACAGCAACAGCAGCCTTACATTCTGCTGCAAACCAACGAAACAGGTCTTTATGGACCTGTAGCGTATACCTGCCGCTGTCGTGTTTCACATTTCCCAGCAATGCGTCACACCCAGTTAGCACAGAAAGTGCGTGGGCTGAACACCATATGGAGAAAAGCGAGCAATTTAGGGAGATACGAAACTTCTATTTGGAGTCAAATGTAGCCAGGAGTGAACTTTTTCTGTTATTTTTTCTAAGAAGGATTTTCAACTTATATCAGGAGAAAGTAAAGGGTAAGGAAAACCTCAACATTCTCTTTCYCCCTCCCTATACCAACTTATTTCCTTATGCCAGCTCATAATATCAGATCCAGCAGCCAGCTTTCTCCACAGCTCTTGGAGTACGGGGCAGTTAAAACTAAGACCCTCAACTAAGGCTCTGTATTTATGAACTATCTACACCAGGAAGACAACTTCATCCTGCATTTCCAAAGCTTCACAGGCCATAGCCTTTTTTCTTTATTATATTGTCRCCCATCTCCAGATCCGGCCACCACRTTCTCTTAGARCTCTGAAGGAAAGTGGGAAGAAGATTGGTGGCCATTTTCCCAAATACCTCATTGCAAGAAAAATGGATGCCATTTCGTGTATCTCAGTTCCCAGAGACAGTCACTCTCTTCTTTCCCTTCTTGAATGGATATAGAGTATCTCTTAATGTTTTTAAGACACATAAAAACAATGAAGCCTGAAATTGTATGTGGGTATGTATGATGTATGAAGGACAACTTCACTCAATCCTACATCTGAATAATGGCTCTTTGGGCAATTAGTATCTGATATTTTTAAACAGATGGGTCCTTCTGGCTGAGAGCAACTATAAGGCTGAAATCAATCCTGAACAAGTATTATATTAATTTCAGAGATCCTTGTCTCTGTGGACAAAAAGCCRCTGTCTTTCTGTGAATGTTATAATGATGAGAACATTAATATTAGATAATTATGACTTTGAAAGATTAAATGAAAAATGGTGATKAGGACGAAAAGGCATTATGTTAAATAAAACTCCTGCCCGTGTACACTGTTAACGCTCATCTGTTGACAGATTCAGACTGAAATAATAAAAGCAAGAGGAAGGGAGAGGTGGTTTCTGTCTCTGTCCGAAGTGGCAGAGGTGCAACCCCRAGGCAGGGACTCCCAGTGAAACAGAGTTATTCAGACAGAAAAGGCATCTTCACTGATCTGTAGTAGAAATGCTTAGCCCCTTTTTGTAATGCTTTTCATCCTCAGAGCTTTTCAACTTTTCAGTGCATRCTCAGGGTTTTGATTTGCCCGATTATGCTCATAACAATAAAAACACAGAGCACTTTTAGAATCTTTCTTTGAAGGATCTCAGAATGTCAGGGAGAACATCTGCCTAACCTGCAGTATGGACAACTCTTCTTATTTATCATCAGAGAGATGCAGTTGTATAGGACAGGGGTGCAGGTAGGCAAGCCTTGAAGTTAGAGCCAACATCTGAAGTCAAGATAAAGACTAAACATCTGAAACTACAAACAAGAATCAAGGTAGTCACCAAAGATGTGGGGACGAAGAACGGATCAGTGAGGGAAGGATCAGAAGATGGCATGGGAACAAGCTTTCCGGAACAAGGAAAGAGACAGGCTATAGCCATCAGATGCTCCAGCTGTCCTCCCAGAAAACAGTTCTTCTCTTAAACAAAGCTACTGCTCTCACTGGTCCATTATTTACACCAAGGAACACAGTCCTGCTCGTCCACCAGGCTGATGTCTGGAGCTGGGCAGAGCTCCTGTCCAGACCCAGTAGCCTTGAGCTCTGATATCTCCTTGGAAAAAAAAAAAAAAAAAAAAAAAAAAAAAAGAAAGAAAGGAAAAAAAAAAAAAAAAAGGGCAAAAGCAAAGCAGCAATTCCCTAGATCATTCCAGGCACGTTCCTTCCTCGTAGTAGCTACCATACCTCTTACTCTCCTGGCCAAACAGGTACCACTACTTTGGATGGCTGCCAACCCTGAGGGGTACAGCTAACCCTCAGTACCCCAAACACTGCAGCCTCACGCATCCCTGACATTGTCACATTCTTTTCTTATAAATTCAGATTTTTGCCTCTCTCTCCCCCCTAGATATGCCCAAACTAGGTAGAAACAGTACTTAGAAGAGGTTCATGTTCATGCCTGTGTCCTTTGCTGAAGGCTAGCACAGGGCAGAATTTTAATTGCTTGCCCAGCCCCATTCCAGGGCATGAAAGAGGCATGTTTTCTTCCAACCTCTTTTTAATTTGCTTGCTCCGAAGGAATTTTATGAATATAAAACCTTACCACTGTGTAATAACCAAAATCCTCTTAGAGCAAATCTGACAGGCACTGAAGGTATCTTAATAGATGTATTATTTCAAATGTTCACTTCTGTTTGATATCTGGCAAGCAGAGGGAAATGTGATTAGAGGATGCTGGGGACACTGTATAGCTGGCCTTCCTTCCCACCTCTCCTATTCAGATTATTTCTCCCCTGTTGGTGACCTTTTGAATCTGGCTCTGATCTGGACCTGAACTAMAATTTATGGTCCTTTGATGAGAAAGGTAAAAGAGTTTGTGTGCGCTAAATTCCTTTTCTTCTCCTTTAAAAAAAAATTTCTTAAATAAGGCTCAATAAAATCCTTTAAGCCAGTTGCTTTTATCTATTTTTATATGGAATTTAAGGATTTATGTCTTTTTTTCCCCACCTCCCTGTTGGTTCCTTTTTGATTGAATTACATCAGGAGCCAAAAGTCACAATGTTCATTGTAGCCATAGCAATGCTCCCATTAAACTCTAAAATCACAGAAACTGCATCACACATCAGCAATGATTTCGGTGGTGATACCTCTGGGTAAGGACACAAGCATCTCCTTCACCCTCATCATCACTACGATTTTAATGCAGATTTGGCTTGCAAGCTGGTGAGATACTGCATTTTTTCCCAGCTGTAACACCAGACACTAATGTCCAGGCATACCAAGCTATCAATTATCAGTCATGCCTTTACCTTTGTCCTGCCTTACTTGCAGTAGAAAACATGGTGTTTAGAATAGAATCATGAAGGTTGGAAAGGACCTCTAAGATCATCAAGTCCAACCGTCGACTCAACACTACCATGTCCACTAAACCATGTCCCGAAGCGCCACATCYACACATTTTTTGAACGCCTCCAGTGATGGTGACTCCACCACTTCCCTGGGCAGCCTSTTCCAAWGCTTGACAAYCCTTTCAGTGAAGAAATTTTTCCTAATGTCCAATCTAAACCTCCCCTGGCRYAACTWGAGGCCATTTCCTCTCGTCCGTTTGTAGCAGACCACTTAGTAGCTTCATGGCTTGGGCAAACCTCCTCACTACTCTCCCYTGAGGAACGTTATGTMAACAACTCCTCATCAAATCACTAATTATAATAATTAGAACAGCATGATCTAGAAGGTAACAAGCATGGCGCCTGTGTTTGAGCAGCAGTCAACTTCCTTATCCTTCATTACTCCTCACTCTGCAGTCAGGTCTAAAGACAGATCTGTCCCCTCTCCTCTCCCCAGCAGGCTCATTGGATTCAGGCAGCCGGGATGCTCTGSTAACCAAGGGGATGAAGAATCCCGAGTTATCCCAGCTTCTGCAGTGGTTAATCAAAATAAATTAGGATACGTCAGAGAAAATTCASAGGCTACAAAATACAACACAAGAAAAACTCTTGAATGTGGATACTTTGAAAACTTGATTGAATGTGTTCTGGACTTCAAATTTCATGGCCCTGAAAAACTCCTATTGATTTTAATAGCATAGATCAGGTCCTGACGCACATTGATTATCCATTATCTTTCTCTCTCCTTCTGTTCTTCTGCTAACGCCCATTCTCTTGGGATGTGACAATCCTATTTTAACATACTGCTTTCTCTGCWGGGGATATCGCTTCATTAGCAGTCTCAAAAGGTGGGAGGGAAGCAAGTTAGCTCTGGGACATATGGCTGAGACAGATCTATCCCTGGTGTAAATTCCATTAACTCAATGCATTCATGTGTTCTAGAAGCAAATCTGGATTTGACCTATTTCTATGCAGGATACATGCTTTCAAGTTCATTGCTGGATTCTGAGCAAAACAGCCTCATTCTAGAGCCCCATTAGCCTGCAATGAGGCTGAGACCAAGGATCAGTCATCTGCAGACAGAAATACAGGGAAGAAATATAGGGAGATGAAGAGACAGATCAAGAAATACCTTCTCATCCTTATTATCAAGATCTTGATAAGGAAGTGGCAAGACAGGTAAAATGATGGTAATTCACCTTCTCTCCTTTAGTTCTCTCCCCCAGCCCCCCCCCCCCCCCAAAGTTTCAAAGAAAGGAAGGAAAAATCTCAAAGCCAAAAAAGCACATTTTCTCGATTAAGCTTATTGACAGTCTCAGCAGACCACAGCAAGATCAAAGAGAAAGAGGCAAAAACTGCAGCTGATTAGAGAAACAACTGAGTACAAAACAAATATCAGAAAGGAAGACAAAAGCCTGACATAGATGGGGATGAAGCTACAGCCAGACCACACCAGTGCAAAACCTTCAGCATTCAGGAGACTGCAGGGAGCAAACAGCTAGCCTTTGCCACAACAGGCTGACAGCAGACTAAGCTCAATCTGAATGCCTGTCCCAGGCAAGATATGCCTGCAGTGTGGATCCAGGAGCGAATGKGACAAATTCCTGCGTGGCTCCCGTTCACCAAATCTAAAGAGGCTGATCCAGTGCTCACTAACATCACTGACTCAGCCTCCCCTAATCTCCGTGCTACTTAATCAGCCACTGCTTCCTAGCTCAGTCATCGAGCTTTTAGGGAAGTTTGGTCATCCAGGGCCCTAGATGCTCCAGGAGCATCCTCAGTCTATGGCCACAGGTACAATGCCAGGGGAATCTCGTTGCAAGGAAGTTGTGCAACTGTCTTGCTTTTATGGTCATTGGAGCGTTTACGGCTTGATTTTCAGAGGTGCTAAGCAACCTGTGGAACTTAACAGAAACTGCTGTCACATTTGAAAAATCAGAACAAGAAACATTCTGTCACACCAGTGTGCTGGGTGCTGTACAAGTCGATAGGAGGACCAAGAGAACAAGATTAGTATGGGGGCACGGGAGTACCAACTTGTTCATAACTCCTGGCTATTGGTAAACACTCATGCATCCCTCTCAAAATAAATACATCTTACATGCAGATGCTCTTACACATGGATAAACCTGCACAAATGCTCATATAAATTCAAATTAGAAAAATACTTTATTGACATGGCAGGCATTATAAGCACTGCCAAAACATAAGAGGAGAAACCTGTCAGAGGGAGATACAATTCAGCAGCCAGGTTGAATGTACACCACTTCACCTGGCATGGGAAGTGGAGAGAGCATAAAGAGTGGAGAAAGCAGTCCTGCATCATCAGCTATGCCAATGCGATCTGGGGCAGAGTCCGGGTCTCCTCAGCCAACGCAGTCTCACTCCCCAACACGTCCCTGGCACCCKCTTGCTGCCTCAATGAATCTGCTATGCCASAAACTCCTTTTCTTATTGCYAGCACGCTTTCTGAAATGCTCTTTCTTCCAYCCAACACAGGCTGTTCCCTCCTTTCCCTGAAGTATGTTTCCTTCTCAATTATCATACATTCCTGTCTTCTCTTGTTGCCTCACACCTCTACAGCTTTTCGGACAGCAATGGGTGGGAGTGAGCCTCTCAACACCTTGGCAGAGCTGATGGAAACAAGGCATCAGTGGGTTCTGCATCCACCGAAAGGTCTGCAACCAGTTGAGACCAACATTTGTGAGAATTAAGGTGCAAAGCTACAGGTTGGATGTGGGTGGAAACAGCTGGGAAGAGTCCAGCGCCTAAGAAATGAATCATGCAGAAATGTGAAGTTGAAATGGAATTTGCCTCYGGGTCATGAGGGTGCAGCTGATGGAGATAGTTGTGGTTGGGAAGGAATTTTCCCCAAGGGACCTTGGCAAGGATTAAGGTTGGGGAAGGAGGACAAAAAAAAATATATTTTCCTCTTAAGCACAAAGCAAGAATTCAGTGAACGTGYTGCTCACCTTTATGGAAACATTCCTCTATAACAGTCTTCAAGTTCCTACAAACACCAGTTTTGAATGCTCCCTGTGGCTGTCTCTTAGCCTTTTGAGGGCCAGGAGATCTGGGATTCAGCTCCATCTCTAACATAGATGTGCAGGGGAACCCTGAACAAATGCTTTTCTTCAGTGTGCTTTAGCTGACCCCTCCACCAGTTCCATAACAACATGAAAATGATTGGGTTGGGTCAGGCTGTGGGTCCATCTAGCCCCTTGCTCATCTCAAAAGGGATGCTAGCAAATACTGAGGGAAAGAACAGAAGACGTAAACAATTATTTTACAGATTATGGAGAGCAGGGAGCAACAATGCCAAGAGACTTAATTTTATGCATCTCCAGATAAAAGCCAAAGTGTAGAAGATCAAAGTTAAATATTGCTGTCTGCTGCACGCACATTGACCTGTTGTTCTGCGCCACTAAGAGATCTTTCTGCTTACAGGAAAAATGCAAGTTTAAAAAAGAAGTTTTTGATAAACCATTAAAACAAAAGCCACTTTCTAGTCCAAATGTTCACAGTAGCTGCCTCCACAGGTGACTCCTAAGTAGACCTCTAGCAAGASAGCACATTTTGTTTGCATAAAATGATCGGCTCTGCAAGTAAAACTAGATATTTGTGACTTCTGAGATTTCCCYTCCTCCCCAAGTGTGCTGTGAATCTCCTCCAGCTACCAATTCAACTGTGAATCATGGTCTCGGCCCCTGGGTCGGACAGTCAATGTTTCTCATGTGGCTGCCTTCATGTTCCTTTTCTTCCAGAGCACCGAACAACATTGTGGCAGCCAGTACCAAGTGCTGGCAGTGTGCTCCATGAAGATAAGAGACCTTTAAAAATAGCACCTCTGTGGCATGGAGACCCGAGGGCAGAGGGACTGCTGTAGAGGTGGACAGTACTGACCACTCCTGGAGGGAGACATAGCTGCTGAGAGTCATGGGTTGTCATGGCAAGAGAGAGAAACCTGTGCTTTCATAGCAGTCATCACAGTTCTTTGCATTCAGCTCTCATGAACTTCTATCTAACTGCTGCTTGTGGACAATAACTGTGTTCCTCACCACTAAATCCACTCTTCAGGCAGTATATAAACATATATACACACCTAGCTCACATCATCTATCTATTTTCCAGGGTGGAGCATGGCAGCTGGTTAAAACAGCACACAAGGACAAGATGAAAAGGGTTAGGCCAGGAAATGAAGGAGAATACAACATCCATTTGAAAGCACAGACAAAATTTTAATTAGATGGCAAGATGCAATTACTCATGTTGGAGTTTTGCCAGCTAATATCCATGCAAAATACCACAGGTCTGAATGGACAAAAGGGTTTGGGACCTCTGCTTTATATCAGTGAGGACRCAAAGCTATCCTGCTCAAGGACAAAATACAAAAATCTAGGTGGACTGCAGGGCAGCCAGGCAGGCTGACATCCCACCCTGCAGAATGCAAGTGCTGTCAGAACAATATAAGGACAAACRAAAGAGCAGCTTTCTGATGGAGCAAGCACTGCTTTCTGCACTCAGTGATTCAGCACGGTGGAAAGAATCAAGGGGCAGAGTGCAAAACCTATTCCCTCCCCAAGCACAAAATGCTAAAATACATTTTGGGCCAAATTCTGGACTTCAGCATGCAGCAWAACTGAAAATCTTCCATCTGCCTCTGCTCCCTGACTCTAGCCCCATACAATGACAGGTATCTGTCTGCTCTTCCACAGGTAGCACCTCTATAGAGCATCAGAGTATTGGAAGAGCTTTCCTTAAGTGCAACATCCCTATTTAGTCAGATCAGCATGGCAGGAGAAGTTGCAGGGAACAACATCCACTTCTATTTGCCCTGTAAAGGTAGAAGTGAAATGAAATGCAGGAAAAAAACAGAATCAAGACAGGCAGCCCACCTCCTGCCCCATGGGAAGGTTTGAACTAGAGGAGCTTGTATTGCGTTGGCTGATTGCAATTACACCATCCGCTGTCTGGCTGGAAATAAAATGAAATTGCAACAGAGTTCCAGCTTTAATTGAAATTTCCTGGGATCTGTTATTACACGGCAGTGATTGTTCTGCAGCACTAATGAGTCTTTGCTCAGATGATTATCCAAGTGTCTCTCCAGTCGCTATTTCATTATTGTATTATTAATGATTAGATAGGATTGTCACAGCTGAGATGAAACTTGAACGTCAGACAACAGACAGAGCAGTACGCAGATCAGAGCACACAAACATGACTGCTTTGACACAYATCCCCCTGCTACGATGGCTGTAGCATCAGTGCTGGTACGCGAAACACAAAGTGCATACCAATTTTACTGGGGGCAGGAGGGACCTTTTATATTTCTTTCTTGGTACCCGGCACTRTTAGTCTGTACAAACTCTGCCATCCAGATGACCTTTGTGTCCAGTTGTGTGTGGACTATTGAGAAGGCTGGTACTCTCCAGACTTTGTCTTCCAAGAAAGACTTTTGTTCTTTCTTGTTTTGCTCATTTCATAATTACAAGGCTAAAGCTTTTTTTTTGTTGTTGTTCATTCAGTGAAGTGAGGACTGTAGCCTTCTGCTTTCCTTATTGGTATGAAGAGCCCCCAAGATTCCCCCCCTGAGGGTCTATTTGGGTTTCATGGCCCCCACTGATCACCGAAATAGTTTTAACATTTAGGAGCTGCTTACTCAGCCCACATTCAGTTGCTTGGAAGTAACCCAGACCCCCCTCTCAACAGATTGCCCTGTGCTCAGTCCTGCATGAAATCAGACAGGATCCTGCAAGCTATCCACTTGGCATGAGGCCGGGCAAAGACTAGAAGCTGTTAATTTTGGCGAGCAGAGATTTGCAAGATTTGGCAGCACAGAGAAGGACCTGGCTCACTGCAGCCCTAACTGCTTTGGGAAGCAGCTTTCCCCTGCCTCCAGGAACGGCCTTGTATAATGTTGCTGAAAGGACATAGCTACATCTGTGCAGTTATGTGCATCAAATTTACCACTCTCCCATTGCTGGTTCTCTGATGGATACGTAAGCAAACAAGTGACCCATTTCCTCCGTCAGCTGTAGTATCTCCCCATCTCAACACAAGTGAAAAAGCCATCGTTCATAGAAAAGCCCTGTAACAGTGTTAGTTAGGCTTATAATCTCAGGTTCATAAAGTCTCAGAAAAAGGTATATTTTCACATGTCTGAAAGGCCTATTTCACCTTCCAAATAAGTGTGATAAATCCCACATCTCTGCTTTTAACAGCACAACATAGCCCACCACTACAAAAGACCAGCCCATCCAAACCTCACTGCTCATCATCATCTCTTGACTAACTGCAAGAACATTTTAAACAGGCAGAAGCATTTCTTAAGCAACTTCCAGCAACACTGCATGTGTCCCTAGGCTAAKGCAAATCCTTGAAATACACAATCCTTTTTGGTCTTGACCAGAATCCAGGAGTTCTAGTTTTGGTTGCTTGGGGTTTTTTTTGTTTTGTTTTTCTTAAATTCACATGCTCCTTTTTGTGTGATGTTGGGCAAATCACTTCTCTATTTCAGTTACTTCAGATGTAAAATGGGGCAAAATGTTCAATCCCAAAGCTGGGCGATACTTCAGTTTTCTTGAGATGTAGCCAGAAACAGAAGAAGAATGGTTTTAAAACAGCAGGAAATATTTGCAAAATCAGGGTGAGTTAAGGGAACAGTTTCAGTCAACAGAAGTATCTGTAAAAAAATTCAGAACTGCCAAACCTTTATTTATTTTTGTCACTACAATTACTTTTGATTTTTTTTTCCCTAAAATTATTATTTTTTCTTGCTGTTCATAGTTAAGCTAAATGTATTGTTAACCCATGAATGAAAGATAATGGCTCCCTTGGGGCTGGCTGAGTGCTTCAGCCACTATTAATTTTTTACTGGGGCTTTGTTGCCCAAGATCCTAAGCATGTGTTGGTAATTGGACAAAAAAGTTTATTTCCCTAATATCTGGTTTTACTGTTAAATAAATATTCCAATATTTGAATAACCTTCTTCACCCAGGATTGCAAAAAGTTTTACAATCTTCATGGAGGAAAATACACTGRATAAGTGCTAGGTATTGTTCTTAATGCTGATAAAAGACAATCTACATGTCCAGGAATCATTTTCTTAAAATCCTAGCATAGATTCTTGCTCTATTTGTTCTTTGCCAGAAACACACCACACATGACTAGATCATTATGGTCTATCAATTTATCATATTTCARCGATTTTTTTTCTTTAAGGATCCAAGATGAGAAATCACTAAAAAGCTCTAAAACTAGAGAAAAATCATTTTACAAAAACAATTGTTCCATTTTTATGTCAAAACACACAATATTCTTCTCCTTTGAAGGAATGTTACAAAAAATCACATCCCCCTTAGCAGTAATAATTTACCTCTGTGATTTTTGCACATTGTGGTTGCAGATATCTGTCTCAAAAGTTATAGTGAAGCCTTAATTTACATGGCAGTTGCTTTCCTGTTGAGAGGCTCCACCTTAAATCAAACCCCCATTTCAGAGTATTGCCATCTTGTATATTTGTTTAATCGGCATAAGCACATACGTACACACATATTGCTGCGAGCATGGCTGAGCTTACAGAGTAGGTGAGATTTAAGAAGTTCCATGTTAGCAAGGAGCTCAGCACAGGCAAACGAGACCATTGCTTTCCCAACTTCTCAGGCAAGCCTGGACACTGCAGGCACTATCTGAGCCAGCTGACTCAAAACTAGTTTGGATATGGCTATCCAAGTATCTCCCCTATTCAGCTGCAAAGTAGCCTAGTCACAGTGTACAAGAGCACCGTGTGTGTGAAATAAAGATATGATGATGAGACAACATGGCATTAAATTGCTGGCCTAAACTGGCTCCCAAGGGAGAAAAGCAGCCCTGATCCATGACTTCATCTAAATGTGCTTCTGCACGTTTTCCAGTGGTACYGGCTATTCTCTACGTCCCCAGGCCATTAGCATGCCATGCTAGCAGGTCAAGGAAGACAAAAAGGTCCCTGTAGCTCCCATCTGCCCCACTAGAAAGGATGAGCTGATTATGTTCTACATTCAATCACAAGAAATAATCAATCTGTAATTAAGAGACTTCTCTCCCACCGCTCTGTCAGGTCTTTGCCTCTTCTATCCTCCCATCCTCCACCAAACCTTCCAGCTTGAAGTCAATTTAATGAGATTTCTCAGTAACAAATGACCAGTTTGTAATAATTATATTTTCTTCCACAATTGCTGTAAAAATGATTTAAAGCAGAGAAGGCTCCAATTTATTAAGCATCAAATTTTCTGCAGTGAACTTTTAACTATGAAAAGAGCCTTGAGACTGAGAGAGCTCTCCTCCCCCACTCTGGGCTTTGCCATTGCCCTGAAATATTGATGGTTTGTAGATGAAAATGTAATGATGGAAATTTGACTCCTTTATGAAAATAAATGAATCCTGTGGCAGGCAGAGCCCAGCTGCATTTTCTTCCCTTTCATCAAGCCTTATGGCAGCAYGGCAAGGGAAGTGGGGAAAGAAGCCATACAGAGAATAACAAACCCATCCTCGACCAGTTGCAGTCCATATTTTCCTAGCTAGTATTAGCAGACATTAGCAGAGGAAGATCTAACTGCTGTGCACCTTTCAGGCTATTGGGGGAAAAGTCCAAAGCCAAAGRGAGTTCAGGTTCTCAGCTATGGTACATCTGGGCTTGGTGAGTTTACAGAGATGCTGAGAACAAAATAGTCATCCTGAATAGCATCAAGCCTGGGGCTCCTAGCCCTTGGAGTACCAAAAACCCGCTTCAACTGTGCTCCTACTATCTGTTTGCAGCTCAGTGAGTAACTTTAAGGAAAAGCCTTRAAGGTGGGTATTTACTTTTCTCAAAATACATCTCTCCTCCACAAGGTTAACCTCCGCATTGACAACATGCCCTATCCACTGGTGTTTCTCAATCTTTGACAGTCTTGGCTTTCCCTCAGACCTTCTACCCTACCATTAAAATAAAACTCTCTTCTATGTCCATAGTATCCTCAAACATTTTTGTTTGTTTGTTTTTTAACCAACATGCCATCTGGACTTTAAAAGCAGTTTAGAAAGAACATCTGGAGGAGGTCTAGAAACAATGTTCTGACTTTAATACTTCATTTAAAAGACACTTTACTGACTTTGATAAATCACAACGCTCAAGTTCTGCAATTGTTTCTACTTTAGAGAGAGACCATAGTTAAAATAGTTATTTAAAGTCATGCAGAAAGTTTGGGAGGAAGCGAGAGTCCAAATTTTTTAGACTATTGCACTGCCTCAGCAGCTCACTGCCTGCCTGAGCTGGGAAGAGAACCCAGGAGTCCTGGTTCTCCATCCCGTTCATCAAACGCAAAGCTCCTTCTTAGATTTCCTTGATTGTTCCTGTCCATTAAAATTCAATGTAGTTTGCATCCTAAGTCTTTTCCCAGCAAATCTGGCTTTCTTTCATTTTTATTGTGGCATATCATTTATTTCACAAAGGCAGAGTCACCCAGTTGTGAGGCAATATAGAAACATCACTAATGCTAAAGAAATTGATCCCATATCATTAGTTTTCCCGTGGCACTCATTTTTGGACCTTTGATATGTGAGATGGGCAGAGATGATCATGGGGATTTTAGTATAATCAGCAAGCACCATGCAGGCATGAGAAAGAAGCCATAGCAGTTCTGTCTGTCTCTTGTCAGGGGATGCACAGTGTAAGAAGATCCGAGTATAACACTGGACTTGATGCAGACTGGCAGTGTACTGAGAGACAAATTCCTGGTGTCTTGGTAACCTTATTGATATAGYGTACCTGAACACCTGTCTTAGAAARAGAGTGCTGAAACTGGTGTCTGATGGTTGGATATTAAACATGCCAAGTTGGGATACTGAAGTTCACGATTCAATCCTCAATCTGCCACAATTAACTAATTAACAGAAGTTTCATCCCCATTATGCACCTAGAGAGTGACAACAATAGAGCCAATAAGATCTTGCACTCAACYTTTTCTGGTTAGTCAGTAAAGTCTTGAACATGATATTTTATTAGGAGTTCCTAAAAATTTCCTGTGCAATCAGGCCCTGTTTGCCTTAAGGACCTCTTGGGACCTCTGCAATCTATTAATAACAGAGGAAGAACAGAACACAGTAGCTGAGCKTTGAGATCCCTGTGGAAAAGATGCTAGACAGGAGAAAAATAGGAAGGTGATTATGGAAGCAAATGAAACTGGAACTTAAGGACAAGATCTTGTCTCTTGAGAGGTGCACCTTTCTCCCCGATTTGTTTTAAAATGCCAACAATGGCTTGCTATGTTAGGGGGGATAAATAACATCTCAAAAAAAAAAAAAAAAAAAAACCCAAAACCCAAAGCCTGCAGCACCCTGGTACCTTCCAATATAGTCACATCCAGACTGCAAAGTTCAAATCCTGGTCCTAGCTCTCCTATAATTTGGAGTCAGTCAGTTCTAGCACATGTTTGAACCCTTTTCACAGCAGGAGCCCACATTACATGCTAAAARTTGCTCAAACTATTCCACAGCTGACTTGGCCCTACATTGGGCCCTTTTCAGTTTAGCCAGCTGGGACAAGCAGGTAGTCATGGCTCCCCAGTGGAGCTGGTCAATGGGTAAAAACTACCAAGTCCCAGTCAGCTGCTGCTGTTCTCTGAATAATACCATAATCCATTTGTTCAGGCTGTGAGCCTAAGTGCAGGCAGCCCAAAATAGAAGTGGCAGGAGAATGAGAGAATCAAGTCCGTGCCATGAGATAAGCATATTTCTTCACAGATAATTACAGGAAAAAGAAAACTGCAATATAACTACTTTTTTTTCCTCACACTTTGGTCACTCAGAGAAATGAAGGCGAATTAAAAGAAGATCTGCCCTAATGCAGTACACAAGCAGCTCCCCAAAACCCCAAAGCAAAGGTTTACCTGAAGTTTTCCCTTGTGTCACTGGAAGTTTTCACAAAGTCCTTATTTTATTCTGTCTGGTTTTGCCCATATGCACCTCAACAATTCTGAGCATGGAAAAGGCAATTTTCTGTAGCACAGCAGCAATTGCTGAAACAGCTCTCAGCATGGATTTCATTGAAATGCAGACCACCTCACACTTTCTTTTACCTTCAGCTGAACAGAAAAGGAAATAGCTTCYACTAGCTGATTGACCTTTCTGCTGAATAGGTTTTCTTGCTCCAAAGCTATGATCCGTGACCCCAAGTTGAGTGACGTGGAAGGCCATGGATAATTATAACCCAACAGGGCCATCATTGCTAAAACAAGAYGGTATTCAAATAGTTGGCACCAGTTTCCTATTTAAAGTGGCAAGCAATTATTCACAGCAACTGATGCTTCCCATCTTTTTCCTCCTCTTCCAAGGAGGAGGGAGTGGATGCAAATGGTAGATTTCCTTAATTAGAACAAGGRGCAATTTGGGGAGACAATATGAGAATGAACAAATCTGGCTCACAGGGGAAGAGATTATTTTAATGAGACCTAATTCTGTTATATGAAAGATGATGAACAATCAATGTGCAATCATGCTGACAGGGAGTGGTTAAAGATTTTAGGCTTCGGTATGCATGAAAAAACAGATTTTTCTACACCTAGCAGAAAGAGAGCAAATAKGAAAGGAGACAAGGAAAGATAAAAGGAGCTGGGTCCTTGCATAGGGCACAATTTGACTRTTTTCTGATTAATACCAGTGAAATATGTGGCCAAGAGTTTTAACCTGCACATTATTTACCAACAGCTGCTGTAATCCAGCATCTTGTTTCAAAGCACACTTGTTACATGAACCTCCAGCACGCCTACAAAAGGCTGTTAATTTAATTAATTGTCTCTGGTAAGTGGACCCCTAAGGGCTCCCAGAGGTAACATGCATCTTGACGAGGAAACTACACAACTGACAGGAGCATCTGCCTTGCAGAAAAGTACAGTGCCCACCTAGTGCCGTTAAGCAACAGAGAAGCCACCAAGTCTCCTTGCTTTTTCCTCAAGAGAGGCAAGGCATCAGTGCTGACCCCTGGCTCATCTCTGGACCTGTCTGAGGAGTTGTACCACTGTCCGGGGTCAGAGAGAAACTGCGTTCAGCTGCGGGTATTTACTGTCCTGGGAACAAGAATGGCACTAAATATTTGACTCCTTCCCGACGCAGGATGTTACTATGAGAGTAGTTAGAGCACTGGGCAGGACTGGGYTCTGGAGCAAGTTTTGCAGGCCCTGAGACTCAGGATCAGGTTTTCAGCTAGCACAGACAAATCTCACTCTGGTAGTAGCTCCGGTGAATCCTACTGGTGGTTTTGTCAGTCTCCTTTCATTGTGCCAGGGGCCAGATATTTCTGGTCAAGCATGTACGATGGTACATAGAGCCGTATAGCCCTATATTACATGCTTAGGCAACTATTTGTGAAAGCACATCCACTCTTTGTGCATAGGCTCTGTGTACATTCCCGTGGGCGCACACACTCAAAGACAAGGTTTTCATGAGTCTAGCTTAAAAATTTCTGTGCACAACCACCTCCTGCTCCGTCAGGTTACTGCTCAGAGAATCAATTTTTGCTTTAGAAGCTAATGAGGCCATTTTTAACAAGATKAACTCAATCACACCCATGGAAAGGGACTTAGCTGCCTGACGATTTCCTCCAAATTGACTAAACAAGGCATAACTCTTTCCTCAGTTATTTACAATTGCTGGATGAGCTCTAACTAGAGTAAATCAGATGAATCCCAGCCTCTTCAGTGAAGCTTTGCCAATGTTTGGAAGCTGAAGATCACGCTCAGAAGACCTTGGGAAGGCCATTCTACACATTATCTGCAAAGATCTTGTCTCCTTTACYTTGAGGAAGGTCTCATATATCCCCTGAGGGGCCTATTTTATTATTGCTCTTCTTCCTTACATGCCATCCACACACCTCCCACAATTTGTTTATTTTTTTTTTTACCTATGATGAAAGTGGACATAAAATAGTACAAGTCTGTCTTGCCAACGTTTTAACACYTTGTTGTTCTCCATTATTGCAAAGACGAAAGAAGAAAGTTACCCTGAACTCAACRTTACTATCATTTGAGCTTTTTTCATTAATAATTTCATGTTTGTTAGCACATCCATTTTAGATACATGCACACACAAGCCYCCCTACAACTCCATAGCTGCAGTGGAACTTTCACTCTAATAATGAGAAGCCCAACTGCAAATGACTGATTATTTTTAGCTTAACAAGCAGGAGGACAAACAATAAAAGAGCAGGGATAATGCATCATGAAATGTACTTTGTTCATTTATTTGACAACTGCAGTTTAGTTGTAATTAATTATGATAATACTTTATGGTATACCAGTTAATGTTCTGTAGTATAATTTGTTAAAGTCTCAGTAACATGAGGCCTCCCCTCCAGCCTTATGCTGCTAAATCTTTACTACATAGTAGGGAAAAGCCTGACATTTTGGGGGTGAATATTATGGAGGACACCGTGGAGGGAAGGTACAAATTAAAAATTCACTTTGGGAAATCTGTCAGGGTTACATGCAACAGAGGCAGGGGGCTTGGCAGCTTTGCATTTGATTTCTGAGACCGATATGAGAGTCTACACAAATCATTGACACCATATAGAAAGAACCTTCTGTTGCCATTTCTCATGACCATGACATTCAGTTTTAGTGCAAGATCTCTGCAATTAGTGGCCACATCTGACACTCTGGCTAAGCCCGAGGTCTCAGGCTAACAGCTGGTTGCAGCATTTTGCTCTCTAGTACACATCCCSTCCATCCCTATCACTGACCCTTACTGTGGCAATAGCTAAGTGAAATTTCCACTGTGTGCATAGCGAGAGCTGGGCTGCAGACCTGGGTGCAGCGTGCTCTGCCTCCCCTCGTGAACACCGACTGCATCGCCATTAAAACAGCGAGCACCAGAAGTCCACCCCCGGGAGCATCTGCCCAAGTGCTGTGGACAGGGACCACATGCCAGGCTAGGAGCRGCTCAAAGCCTCCTTTGTGGCTGACAAGCAGAGGCTGCTGGTGAGACTGAGCTGCACCGGACCTCAGTTCCCCGATGGCCTCCTCAGCTACTGCCAGCCCCCTTTGTTGGGCAAATAATTTTTTCATGACAGTACTTCTCCCTGCACAAGGGCCCAGATCTCAACGGAAGCCTCTAGGTGCTAGTGTAAGACAAACAATAAATAATTGTGTCTGTCAGAGCATGAGCAGCATGTACAATGCTGTAGACAGCTGTAATAGTTTTACACGTTTATCCTTCAGGCCTACAATGGGTTGGATGTCTCTTTCATAGGCTGAAATTATATTAGCTTCACACTACATATTGCTTTTCTTATTAAATCTAGCCAGACCAGTTCTTGTCTAGAAACCCATAGCTGTCACATTAGTTTTATCTAAACACGTATGGCACTCTGGACAGGTTCCAGCCTAACAACAGAGCCATTCCTTCCTGCCTGGGTTAGGGCTGGCTTGCTTTCTTCTGCCTCCCCTTCCCACACAACACCCTCCTCCACACAGAGGGAGTCAACCACCTCTTCCCTCCTCATGCTTCTCTGAACATCGCGGCCAGGCTCAATGCATTGCTCAAGGAGATGTAGAAGCAGCTGAGGAAAAGGCACCCAACTGCTGTTTCCCCTTGTAACAACTCCACCTCATGGATGAGCAGAAGGCTATCAGAGGTTGCCAATTATCCTGAATACCTTAACATAGCCAATCCTTGATAGAGGGAGGAAAATAACCCTTAAAGAACAGAGTGAGATCAGCTCTCAGGATTGCTCCAGACAAGTCTCTAACCTCAGGTAATTCTCCATTGTAAAGTTCTACAGAAGGGTTAAAAGCTTTCTTGCCAAAAAACAAATCATCTTCCTCTAGAGGATTTTATAATATTTCAGGAGCCCCCTCACTCCCCATTAGTGATCTGTTCAGCATCAAATCAGGTGGGCTAAAACATTGGCTAGTACAGGCTAACTTAGTTCTAGGTATTTAGATGAATCTAGGACAATTTGCATTCATTTAGTGGTGATTTACCAGGTTGCACTCATTCAAAATTTGGCCTTGCAGACATCTGCATAAGGACTTGCTCTCCCTCACTGCCTGGCCTAGTGTCCTTGACTGACAAAAGCGACACTAATATCAGTTCTTCTGACAGCATCCTTCCTCTGCTGATGTCATTTTTAAGATGAGAGTTGCTTTTCAGGTGCCTAAGCCAGGTCCAAGGAGAAGTTGATTCATGTTACACTGGGGTAAAAACAGCTTGCCTGGAGCATTCATATTTTGCCCTAATAGTTTTCTGGATGGCAGCTCAGCAGGGAAGCAAAGCACACAACAGGCCACAGTGAGATCAAACCCTCTCCATCTTCCAGAGAAACTGGTAAGTGATTAACCGCTTCCCAGAGAGAAGTGACACGGAGACGTGAATAAAGAGACACTGGCTGTTAGACTATAAGAGCAAGTGGAAATTACTGATAAGCCATGGGATTCAGAGAAGTCCGTGATCAGTAACTGAGCATATAACAACTGTATCACCAGAGGAGCTCCCTGAGTGCCCATCTTTAGCAATCTTTATCAATGATCTGGACGAGGGGATCGAGTGCACCCTCAGTAAGTTTGCAGACAACACCAAGTTGGGCGGGAGTGTTGATCTGCCTGAGGGTAGGAAGGCTCTGCAGAGGGATCTGGACAGGCTGGATCGATGGGCCGAGGCCAACTGCATGAGGTTCAACAAGGCCAAGTGCCGGGTCCTGCACTTGGGTCACAACAACCCCAGGCAACACTACAGGCTTGGGGAAGAGTGGCTGGAAAGCTGCCCGGCAGAAAAGGACCTGGGGGTGCTGGTCGACGGCCGGCTGRACATGAGCCGGCATGTGCCCAGGTGGCCAAGAAGGCCAACGGCATCCTGGCCTGTGTCAGGAATAGTGTGGCCAGCAGGAGCAGGGAGGGGATCGTGCCCCTGTACTCGGCACTGGTGAGGCCGCACCTCGAATCCTGTGTTCAGTTTTGGGCCCCTCACTACAAGAAGGACATTGAGGGGCTGGAGCGTGTCCAGAGAAGGGCAACGAGGCTGGTGAAGGGTCTGGAGAACAGGTCTTATGAGGAGCGGCTGAGGGAGCTGGGGTTGTTTAGCCTGGAGAAGAGGAGGCTGAGGGGAGACCTTATCGCTCTCTACAACTACCTGAAAGGAGGCTGTAGTGAGGTGGGGGTCGGTCTCTTCTCCCAAGTAACAAGTGATAGGACGAGAGGAAATGGCCTCAAGTTGCGCCAGGGGAGGTTTAGATTGGACATTAGGAAAAATTTCTTCACTGAAAGGGTTGTCAAGCATTGGAACAGGCTGCCCAGGGAAGTGGTGGAGTCACCATCACTGGGGACATTCAAAAAACATGTGGACATGGTACTTCAGGATATGGTTTAGTGGGCATGGGTGCTGGGCTGACGGTTGGACTCAATGATCTTASAGGTCTTTTCCAACCTTAATGATTCTATGATCTCTCCTCCTCCTTGCACCACTGCAGATGCCCATGGTGCCTGTCAGCTGTTGTGCTGAAGCTGAGGGAAAGCAAGTTTATTGTCTTTATTAGGATCTAGATGGAGATTTACATGTCCCTTTTTTTGGGAGCTCTACATTATTTTACCTCATTGGTTCTGCAGGAGTCTTGGCCAGTCTCTACACACAGTGCCTGTCCACCCCCAGGGAAAGAAATCTCCTGAATCATTCAGACAGAAGCAGCAAGATGGGAGGAAAAAAATAACCTAAGAGTATCTTGGCTACCAATATGTTATTTTTAACTTCTGCTAAATGCAACCACTGTTGCATTTCATGGAGTCATATAAAGTTGGAAAAGACCTCCAGACATCACCTAATCCATCCTATTGCTCAGAGCAGGACAATCACCATCAAATGAGCAGGTCAGCTGTGGCTTTGTCTCTCCCTCACAAACCTTCAGAAGAGTTCATCTTGAGGTAGCACATTTCAGTCTTGCACTGCCGTGCTAGCAAAGTTTTCTCTAGTGTTCAATCTGACCRTACACATTCACAAATTGTGGCTGTTTCCTCTTATTATTGTGGACAATTTTCACCTTAAAATCTGTTTTTCCAGAGCCTACATTCTCAGTTTCCAAATAAGAAAGTCTTAGGAGACATTATCAGAAGCTTTACTAATATCATGGCAGACTATATYGCCTCATCCACATAGGCAAACACTTCTTTTAGAAGGCTGTACAGTTGATCGAGAATGACCTATCCTTGGTAAATTTGTCAGATGTTCAGAACTTCCCCAAGTAGATTTTATCTTTGCATCACTCCTGAAAAGAAAGGCGTTGTCCAAGGGAAAAGAAAAAAAAAACACCACTGAGGCAGGGCTGTCTTCAGAAAATTTGAATTCCCCACAACTAGTCAATAGACAAAGCTACAGTAGTCTGAAGAGCAATCCACAGGTCTAAGTAAGATCCTGCGTGAAAAGCCAGGTGAGAAGAAAAACTGCTGGCCRCAAGGCTATAGAACACATTAGACTRTTTCAAGACAGCCTTTATGCCTTAGGCAGAGCTACATATATAGGTGTTGTGTTAAATGAAGAGCTGYRCTCAAACCTTTTAGCTCCAGCATCTTGTCCTCTACATTATGCACTGTCTGCTTTGTGCCCTGAGACCCTGACCATGAACACTAAGCATTGTCATGATTATTCTTGCAGAGGTCCTAATTATAATGAACATCCCAACCTTCTCTGGGGACATTCACRTCAGTAATTATGTTTATGTAGGACCCACTGTTACTTTCGGGGATCCAAGGAGAAACCTTTCCTGAAACCTTAGCTGCAGTACAAAGAGATATGGGAGGGATTTGCTGAACRACTAGTTCAGTATCCTTCTGTTTAATTACCAAATTCTTTAATGACCCTTCCAATGAGCCGCAAAAGTCTGGATGTATCTTTCAGAAAGCCACCATTAACTACACAGCAACCTGAGGAGAAATTCTCTCCTCACCAGGTTGTGGAAAACCCAGGACAGATTCACATGTAAAGAGACTTAAAAAAATCCAAACCAAACACGCTTACTGTGTAGTGCGCTTAGTATGAAACACTAGCTGTCATTTTTAGGATTGCAGCACGAAGCAGGGTCCTCTGTCAGACTCTGCTTGAGTTTTAGAGTGGCCTTGTAAGAGACCCTGATGTTCTTCCTCCACAACACACTCCATTGCCTCCCTTCTCTTGCCCAAGTTTTCTGAATGTCTCTTATGGTGTGCCTGCAACAGTAGTCATTAATGAGGACCCGATCTCACTCTGAGCCTTAAGCTGTTCCCATAGCACAAGTAATAATAAGTATAGGTAGATTTCAGTATAAAAGAATTATCAGGTTTCAGTAGCTGTAACAACATCCAAATTATCAGGTGAAAGCCTTATGGAAAAGCAATTAGATAATACCAGACTTGTATCAGAGTCATCAGAGACTTTTCATACTGTGCTAGAAAATCAGGACCCAGAACGAATTTGATTGGATTAAATAAAAGAACCAATCTAACATCATCATGATCTCCTACATGGAACTGAAGCTTACAGAGCTTTGAAAAAGCAATCACAACATTTTGTTTTCAGATTTCCTTCACTCCTTCCCAGTCTTGCAATAAGAAATAARAATCACACTCTGTTCACTTTCTCTCCCAAATGCTTGCTACTTTATTGCATTTTTCAGGAATTTATCAGAAAAATCTCCAGATCCCCACCCCAAAATCCCACCGATAAATGCAACAAGGTGAAAAACTGACCCTGCTGTTGCCCCTGATGTTTCAGAATGCAAAAGGGGAGGAGTTTGTGTCTYTTGTCCATTCCTAGAGTGCCTGCAGCTTTACAGATGAAACTGTTGTTTGAGGATATATTCTGTACCCTGCAATCTGAATAAAGCAAAGACAATCAGCAACCTATGAGAGCCACCTGATTTAGGCTTTAACACAGCTGTAAAACAGACACCAACTACAGCCACAGAGAAGAAAGTCCCATAACAGAGTAGGGCTGAATACCTCTTCATTTAGCACCATATTTTTCCTTCTACCTGCTTTTTTGCTCCTTTTCCTTCGTAGGATGTCTTTTATTCAGCTCCCTATATCTTCAAGAGGGTCCCATCACCTCCTGGAAAACAATTATAAGAAAGAGTTGTTAAGAAAAAGGCAGAAAGGTATAGAGACAGTCAGAGGACTTTCCTATGAAAAGCATTTGGATGAAGGCATGGAARAGAGTCATGCAGGACAAAGTTAGTTATGCAGGCTGGGGAAAGATGAGAGRGCAAGGGTTAACAGGAGATAAATTGTACAAGGCCTTGAAGACAAGGACAAACCCATCAATACTCAATACTCAATGACTGTCCAGGGATCCTGAAAATATTGCAATCATTTTAAGACAGAACATTAAAAAAAATAGAGACAATAAAGTTTCCTCCCTTTCTGTGCCACCTGTAGCTATTCTGATCCCTCCTCTGCCTCCCTCCCCTTGCATCAGCTGAGCAATCTAATGATTGATTTTGGTTAAAAATAGCATTCTCTGTTGTTTTGGGGGAAAGGATGCATCCTGCAAACAGCAAGACTGGTCTTTAAGTGGCCCCTGGGCAGACTGGGAGAGGTGGACAGCTCTGCTGCTTATCTTGCGCTCTGCAGATGGAGCAGAGTTAATCCTTCCTGATGTATCTGGAAGTAGAGTCCTGCACAGAGAAGGCTGCTGTAGCACAGTAACCAGCCATAAYGGACCTGGGCTTTTTACAACTTAACTTGTGCAGAATTTGTAACCAATATGCAGACAGGGCCAAATCCTGAGACATATCAAATGCATCCAGAACTAAAGAAGTCACTTATTTCTCCACCATGGCTTTCACCAGTTCCTGCCTATACCAGTGACAAGGAAATTCTGTGGCATCACTTAGGGCAGCCTAAAGGCTGTTGCTTTTTACCTTTAGCTGCAGTGAACTTTAATGATATCGTTGCCAGAGCAGACCAATTAGTTAGGAAATAATAAATATTTGCCTGATATAGTTCCTCCTCTACAAAATGTTTATAACCCAAACAAAAAGCGGTGGAAAACCTCTCTGTCCTAAGGCCCATCTAATTAGAATTTTCTGTCTCATTCAGATAGTGTATCTGTCAAACATGACTGCCCCAAGTATGAGATGTGTTTCTCAATCCAGCCTGGGTCACTCTCAGTGTGGGCATACTGGGCACCACAGTACCCCAGCATGGATCTGCAGTTCTAGAACAGTGGCAGTTCTAGAGCAGAGCATAGACAGTTCATGTTATAAGCTTAGTGTATCATTTCTTAGGCAACCCAAGGGATTTGAACRCTCAAGTGGCAGATTAATTCAAATCAAATCTGATTGGAGATAAGAAGATAACCATACCRTTTATTTTGTGGGCAAACAGCAATTCTTTTTCAGCCTTGATTTCAATAAAATACTTCCCCTTTGTTGTGCAATCACAGCCTAAAATGCAAATTCAAAAGAGGCTCAAAATAAGTCCATATTTTCTGTAAGAGCAATTTGCACAAACACTGTGTTTTCCATGTTTACTTTGTTTGCCAAAATTAGAAGTGAAAGCCAGAGCAGCAGGATGGGAGACACTCCCCTGGTTAGAATTGCTTCCACTTTTCCTTGGGGTTTCTTACTGACAGTGTAAATCTGGGGGCTTGTTAACACATTAAAAGACATCAAGCATCACACAGCTTTTGCTTTTCAATCTGCTTGTTTCTGTTGCTTAGTTGTGGTGACGGTTTAAATCTGAGCAGRAGGGGGGAAGCCTTTCTAGTGGGAATGCTGGCTGCCTGTCTGTGATGGTTTTGTTTTTAGTTTCTGAAAAGGAGAAAGAAAGGTCCTTTCTAAATAATTGGAAGTCACCACCACCAGCAGGCTTGGAAGCTGGGACTGGAGAGAGGCTGGTTGTTTGATTCAGGGAAATCTCTAGTAATGGAAAGGAGAGACAGRGGGGTTGTATTTAGCCTGCTACTTCTGACTTCCAGGCTCAGCTCCCTGCYTTGATACAGGTATTTCAGCTAGCAACTTTGAACCACCTCTTTAAAAGGATTAAGCTTCTAAATGCCTCAGTAGAAATTAGGCACCTAAATGTCTTCGAGGATCAGAGCCTGGTCTACAGCCAGACGAGATTTTTCAGAGAGATTTCTGTGCCTCAGGCTGTGGACAGTGTCTGATGAGACTTACAGCACACACATTGCAAGCTGCCAGAATCCAGCTTGGCACYCTAGCTTCCCATCAGGAAAATTGGACATAATGGTACTCTCTTGTCTTACTAGGGTGGAGAGAGCAGAAAGACATTAAAGATTATGTGATGCTCACCTAATACAGCCCTAGGGAGCAGATAAGTGAGATTTTTCTCAAGTATTTTAACAGACAATAGCTCTACTGACTTCAGTGGCAAAATTGAGCCAATTTGCACAGCCCAAGGATCTAGCTCTTGATGCTTATCTAAAGCTTCTAGGAGTATGAATGAAGGCTGCAGATATCACAGGCACATCCTGCTGTTTGCTGCTTTGAAGTGCAGCACATAAGCAGTTGTAATAGCAAGGTGAAGTTTCTGGTGACACTGCCCTCAAGGTAGGTAGTGCATCATGTGCATTTCCTTGCTGGCAATGGATAACATAATGAGTAGTAACTCTTCTGCTCGTGGTCTTGGAGAGAACTGCAAAGTGCAGAAGCCCTGTAGGGTGGGAGGAGTCACAGAGAACTTGCTCTGGAATTTCTAAGTAGGTTCAAATCCAGCCTAACTTCTGTTGTTAGGGCAGTTTTTCCTCCACATGATCTCCTGGCATATCACAGTGCCWAGAGGGCTGTACAAGACCTTGGAGTTTGCCATGCATCTCATATGCAATCAGATTCCAGACTTACCCCCACCCCACCCCTCCAATCAGAACCTGCAGCCTCTCCATGGTCCCCTATCAAGGCAAATGTTCTCTTTTCAATGTCTCGCAATAGGTTGAATAATTTTTTATCACCTTCCCCCTCTATAAAGCCCAAGGTTGCTGTTTCCAGACAGTCAGGTTTCCCCCCAGCTGCGTATTTGCCCATATCTTGGTAGCCTAAGACAGTGGCCTACATACTGATCTGTCTCTCCCCAGTGCTTCCTACTTCCATAGATGCTACYAAGATCTCCACTGAAGATCTCCTAGCACCTACAAGAGATTGATTCCTGAAGGACACACAACTGCCAAAGAAATCATGCCCATCCCTTAATGCCAGCCTCATTCCCAGACTTTCATCACTCCAGTATGATCTGTGGGTATGACAAGCACTTCTCTCTGCACAAGAAATAATCTTTCTTGGCTATTTCCAGTAATGCTCTTACTGCCCACCAAGCCTTTATACAATCAGCAGTTAGGCTTTTTTTAAAATAGTAGGTATAATTAAATATTCAAGGGGATAAAACCAAGAACAACTCTCTAGTCTTGCAGTTAGAAACTAACATTGGAAATCTGATTTCCAGCTATTTTCACATTCAGAAAGATTTGACATTAAATCCCACATGTTACAATGAAAAACCTTAATCCCTGAGCTGTACAAGGGAAAAGGGAAGACAGGGAGAAACAGATAGGAAGAAATGCTGGACCTCGGAAAGTTCGGACTGAACAGAGCATTTCTGCAAAAAGTTACTGCCAGTTGGCACGCTTAGCCAACTGTGGGGCATTAAATCGATGCCTAATTCAGGACTGAATGGAAATGGAATATCCATTCAAAGCTGGGACCAGCAGGGGACATATTGTGCAGGTGGATAAGAGCAGGTTACTCTGGCTAATTACTAGGTAATCAGATCCAGTGTAGTATTTTTCTGAGTGGTAACCAATTTACCCTACATAGGAGGTTTCCCCTGAGGTATCTCCTGCTAACACTGGATATTTCTTGATTGGAGGTTTTTCAGTTTAGCAAAGTAAAAGCAGCTGCTGTTTCAACTYATAAAAAAAGTCTGAAATAGCATCAAGGGCCCAGCATGTGGTTGGCAGTTGCAGGGGAAAAAAAAAGGAAGTCTATTCAGGCTCAAATGCAAGGTTGGAATGGACTTCAGAGGAAACATTGAAAGCTTAACTGTCCAAAACCCACTCTGTCCCCTTTCTGGCAAAGCCCATCATGACAGCTGTAACTCCTGAATAGTCTTCAATGCCCAGAGAGGTATGGCTTGAAATAATCCATAATTTATGTGCAAAAACATTTTTAAAAAAGCACAAAATGAACTAGTGCAAAAATGACATCTGGGGAAAACAACCCAGACAATTTGATAAGTTTCCAGTGTTGGAAAGTTCTTCCCCACTAAGAGGAACTTCATACCACTGTCTGAATAGGATGAGTGAGAAGAACTGTAGCAAGCCYGAAAAAAATGCTTCCTGAAAGCTGTCGATCTGCAGGCTGTGTATTACAGCTGAAATGCTCATGTTAGTTTCATATCAAAGAGACAGGGCTTCTGGAATAGTYATTTTTAGTGCCAAGCTGATATTCAAATATGACGGGGCAGGTAGTCTTCCTTGAGAGGATCCCTAGAGGGACAGAAAGGGGTTGAACTCCAGGAACCCAGTAATTTCTCAGGGAGATGGGGGTAGAGGGAGAACAAGGGGCAGGGGACCAATCTCCATCTTCAYTCTGAAACTGCTCTGGACTCGACAGAAATATGAATGGGATTTGGTTTAAGCATTGTGCAAATCTTGGAAAAGTTTAATACAGAACTAGAATTAATAAAGTTAATAAATATAAGAGATAATGGGAAGGACTAGTTGGTACATATGCTGTTTTACACAACATGCCTTGAATAAGATTCATTGCATTTACTAACCCTTCTACTCTGGATGGTCAAGTCCCCCATTCAGTTAAACTTAGCCTCTTCTTCAGCCTTAAGACATAGTTCTGTAAAGCATATGAGAGGCACACCATGATGAATATATATGCTTTRTCTCTGCAGCAGCCTGGAGCTGCCCCAAGTCAGTGCACAATGAAAAACTCAGAGACATATCAAGTGGCTCAGCTCCAAGCTGGCATCGCACAAGGTAACAGAATTTCTCAGACAAGCACACAAGGGCTGGGGAATTTTAATGTCTTCTTCCCCTACAAGTAATTTCCAGTGTTTATGCTCTGTGGAGCTCCTTATGAGTGTCAGAGCAGAACAAATGTCATTTTTAATGGACTTGCTAAATCATAAAAACCGTTTGCAAAATTGCATCTGATTAAAACATGAAAATGTTCCATTATTCAGAGAAAGATCACTGACAGCTTGCAACAGTGGCAGCAGTGGGCTGTCTGAAGAGAAATCTTGGCCTGCAGGACTTTACCTCAGTAACAAAAAGTAATCCTATAATGTACTCTAGCCAAATACAGGGGCATTTTCCTGGAGCGACAGAACAAAGCTTAGCATTCAATTATTACATCATAAATTCTTGTAGCAACATATAAAAATGCACGACAATATGCATTGCAACATATGACTCGGCAGCGTACATTGTCATTGGTAATATTCAAATACTTTCAAGATGTAGATCACAGTTCCCTTTGGGAGAAGGCCAGCTCTGGAACAGGCCAGAATATTTCATTTCTAGGGTGACTGTCACTARAAGTTTCCTATTATTTATCCCCATTCTAACCTCCCCACATTCACAAAAAAATGCCTCTTACTCCATATGGAAGGGGAGTAAAAAAATGGAAGTTCTTTCCCATATGGACAAAGCAGATGTGGCAATGGAGCATATATTATAAATAGGGGCTGCTTTAGAGAATAAATAACACTAAAACCAGAAAGGATACCCATCAAAATTATGATGTTATACTATTTACTGGCAAGAACATAGAGGCTTAGTTCTAACTATGCTCTCTAGATGGTGATGCAGAGTAATTATGCTTCAGTTTACAAAGCGTGTAACCTTTGATAACAGTATATTCTGAAAAGTGACAGAAAATTATTTAGCCAGACACGCCACATCTAGGTAGCTGCCTACATCCTAGATGTCAAACAATACATCAATCAACCTTGTACTGTTAAGCTGTTATTTAATTTTCAGGGGATTCGGGAAGTGTGTTTCTTCCCAAAAGCATATTTTTTATTTTATTTAACTAAATAATGCAGCTTCAGAGGAAGAGGTAGGAAGGGAACCAACATTATTTTTGGAAAGGCAAAAACATATCATTTAAACACATCCAAAGCCAAAACATTTCATTTCAAAAGGATCCAAACTTTCCATTGTGCATGTCTCAATAGCAGATTAAGTTCTAGTTTCACAATGGCATTTCCATGACAGAACTGATGTATGCATTGCCTTCTAAAAGGATAGAAGAGCATGAATAACTCCAGCATTAAAGTGGTTTGTTGTGAGGTCACCAAAGCTGATTATTTCCCTTGTGGGTGCGGATACACCCTGAACTGACCATGTTAGCATGTCTAGTTTCAGGATCGCGGTAGGAGATGCAGGACTACTTGCTGCACTGACTGATGCTGATGAGAAGGCAGAGGGAATATGCTCTTTTAGTGCCCCCAGATATTCCATACATACGATAGGACATACAGACTCTGATACAGCATCCATTTACATACTGGAAATGTTTACTGCAGTCTTTGCTGTACAGAGAAATTTACCTGKAAGATATCACCTGTTAAAGATTTGACCAAAGCCAAGTGTTGTTGCATGGTTAAATTCATTAAGGCAAAGGTGTTTTGAAATAGTTGGATGAAACTGTCAGGTAAGAGTAAAAATCAGACTATCAGTGCTGCTGCAGTATTTTCCCCATATGCCAGACAGTGTCAGAGAGATTCTGAAGATCAACTTAGGCAAATTTCCTACCATTGTGCAGTACAGTTTTCATGCAAAGGTTAATAACTCCTGATAYGTTCTGTGAACTCAGCATTTCTCCTGAATTTCAGCTTGATGTACTGCCCTTTTCACCATGAACACATTTCTTCCTGCCTGCCTTCCTTTTGCTAATCAGTTTTATCAACACAGCCTCAGGTGAAGAATAGCTTTCAAGATATGTAGACTACTAGACAGAAATTCTTGCTTAATGCAAATGGTAACAGTCAACAGAAGCGTATTAATAAGCTACAGAAATCCAGCCATGGCCCAGAATCACAGCTGATATAAACTGAAACAGCAATGTCAATTTACACCAGAAGAGAGCCTGGCCTTGCAAGTTTATAAATCTCAATGCTCTTTAAAAAACAAAACATTAAATCATTTTGCCTGAGAGATGAGAATATCAATTATATTGCTCTATATCCTTCGCCATAACCATTGATTTGTGCTTCCCTATTTCATCCTAGGATTTTCAAACACAGTAGAAAATTTATGGCTCCATTCTATASAGAGGAAAACTGAGAATCTTGTGAATTGCTGGTGATCAGTCAGCTATAGGAATCCAACTTCCCATGTTCATCCCAAAGGACTACAAATGCCACTCTCACCATCCTGAAAAATTAATCCCTTATAGGCAAAGAGCTCAGCCAGCAGTGTTGAAGGTGCTGGTTTTCACAGTCAAGCTGCTTGACAATGTCCTGGCAAGTCTCTAAAGAGACCCTGTATCTCCTGGCGAGTTTGGAAGATGCCAGCATAACACATAATCTCCTGGATTCCCTGCAATRAATAGCTCCAAGAGAATAAAGTGCATTATATTATCATACAATTCTGCAGGCACTACAGATCCTTTGCTTCTATCCAAAGAACAGTTTCTTTTGAATTGTAGGCAGTCTGGTGTTGGGCCAGAGCAAAAGCAGCTGGGTGATTCATGCTCATTGCGAGACCTTTCTTCTCCTGCTAGACTGGGACACAAGTACCCCAAATGCTGTCAAGCTTGTTCTCCAAAAGGTCACTAAAGAGCTCTKGCTTCATGGCAGACATATGTTGATTACCCTGAGATTAATACGTGTTCATTTCAATCTCTGCTCATGGCAGAGATTCATCTGATTTCAGGCATTACAAGAGTAACAACATATTTGCATTCTCTCATCCTGAGCAGCATTCGGCTGCCCACSGAGAACAGGCCCTTCGTTATCCTGGACAGGCGGGGGTGAGGGGGGACGGGACACAGAGCAGGTTTCCCTCACAAAGGACCCTGGGCAAAGGGATGGACTGGTTCTATAAAGGTTGCAGTAAAGCATCCATGGCTGTATTTGATTAARAGTTATATTAATGCTTAGCTCTCACATAACATTTGACATCCTAAGACTTAAAGTGATCAACATAATCAAACCTTGTTTAGAGCATAAGAAAGTGATTGGCTTAAGGTCATGCAGAGTCTCAGGGAGGACAAGGATTAGACCTAGGTCTTTGACTGAAAATATCGCTGAAAATATTCTGCTTCCTCCCTACTTATGTTTTTCCTTTTAATCTGCAATGGGAAGTGCAGTCTTTTCTGTGCAACTATCCCCGATGTAATCATGGTGRTGAATGCCTTTCTGAATCTTTCCTTCTGATCTGAGAGGTACATCTGCTATGCAGACACCCCCCAAGCCTAAAGACAGCAGGTGAATGACAGGGACAGACAATTCTCCCAAATCACCAAGCATGTCAGAAGCAAGTTTCACTGGACAAGACTGGGGTAAGTATAGCTCCTTCCATGAAGCACTATGACTTGAAATAGTCAAAACAAAAAATTAATCCCATCCTACCATCAAGAAACTATATGGAAAGGCTCATGTTCATCAACTTCTCCATCTCTTAATTAAGATGTCCTTAATTAAGGGCGGGGGAGTCCTCAACTGTTACTTTACAATGGTACACACCTTTTCCCAAGGAAGGATGGGCAGCCAACACTCCCTCGCCTGCCAACACTTCCTCTGCAAGGTGCTGTTAGAAGCCACACTTCTCTTCCTGTGATGGGGACACCCCAAAGCGACCCCTTGCTCCCCAGGTTCTCAGCAAAGCAGCACCTGACCACGGTGAGGGGCTAGAGTCACATCACTTAAGCACAATATTAGATAAAAATAATAGAACAACAAGCAACAACCCTTCCCCTATATTATCTGTTGTAGACCTGCAGCTCTTTTCTTTGCTTGATGCTGAACTTGGAACAATCGGAGCTAAAAGCACAAACCCTTCCCTGCTGAGATAAGCAATTAGTAGCTCTCAGCTCACTTCTTGACTCCATATTAGTCAGATRGGATTACATTCCCTAGAAACTGAAGTACTTCTACTTGACATCAAAAGACATTCTCAGCTATTGCAAAAAATGTCTTTCTTGGGACCCTAGTGTGTTCCCAGCTTACCCCAGCCRAGAAGTTGATCTATTGCAGACGTTATTTACAAAATGTTGCTTCTTTGGTTTACAAGCACTGAGACAGTTCATGAGCAAATGAAAGCGAATCACTGCRTTAGATAGTTTTGTTGTTTTCCCCACACACGGCCTTCTCTATGGAAGGTTTATGGCAACATTAATTTAAAATCTCTCTATTAAGATCACTCACTGCCATGACTAGAGAGCAGAATGTTGTGAGGTACATAGAATAATACATCACACAAGGAAAAAGTGCAACCTGTAAAGACAATAAGAGCAAAAATTGCCTTGCTCTTTAAGGTCTACAGAGGTATGTGGCAAGATATGGAAAACCACTTTTGGTATGGAAACTCCTCAGGCCTAGGTAGCAAGTAATATTCTTCCTATAGGTTTAAGGAATCAGAAACCAGGGGAAAATAAAAAGAAAGCAAAGATGAGTTTTTCCTGCTGATTCTCCCAACATCCTTGCTGGTGTGTGGTGTGATGGGAACTTCTTGGCAGATGCTACAGGCTCTTGTCACAGGATGGCTCATCACTGCTTTTGCAAACCCATTCATTCCTGAGATTTCAGCACAAACTTTGGGTGCAGGAATGTCTCCATGCAGGAGATCTCAGGAATCACATCAGTGAGCTAGAACTGAGAGCCAGGTCATAGCTCAGGCACTGCTTATGTCCCAGCTGATGACCACAGGGCATGTGCCAATAAACCTTTTGCAAAAGAAGTGAGATAACCTCCATGAATATCTCAAGGATAACTGTCAGTCGAAGACATACCTACTGCAGCTTTGAAAGAGACTGTAGCCAGAGGGGACAATAATCATAATTTCTCTCTTCTATATTCATTCCATAAAATTTACAAGCCAATGGCTTTTCACCTCAAGCTGCAGTCACTACCAGAGATCAACTTTGACCAAAATGGAAAACAATGAAGGGCTTCTAGAGATGCAAGAAATTAATTATACGACTAGCTACACTGTAGAAGGCATCAGCAGTTTTCCTTTTAACTTCCTGCCCTCAGTTCCCCAGAACTTTGGTTAATTTTGAGCCAAAGCATTTCAAAGCTCAATTCTTCTGCGGAAAAGCCTGATGGAAACTAATTGATGTGAGAGAAATTCAAGCATGAAACAGAGRATGCCTTTCTCCCTATCTATTATTCACACTTCATGGTCAGAGAACCTCAAAATGGGTAGTGGGAACTTCTAGTTCATCTTGTTAGCATAGRTTTGCCAAATTCTAACTCTCAAGCCATAATGTTTTTTCCCTAAATGGCCAGCAGCCACAGGAAAAAATAAAAAAAAAAGGACAGAAATTCTCAAAGGTTTCTAATGGTAACAGACCAAAAGGAATGGATATGGAAGTCACAGAGAGGGAGAATCTTTTCTCCAGTGACCCGGCTACAGAAAGTGTTTTCTGGAAATCAAGTTGACGTAGCTAGCTCATGGCACTGAAGGGTCTGACCTTTTCCTTCTCCACCGCTCAGCAAGTGCCATTGGGTGGGAGGAACTGACATTACAGAGCTCAGGAAGAAATGCTGAGCAATAGCTCTGTGCCTYCTGCCAGGTGCTCCTGATCAGACTGCAGTCTGCCCATTTGCTTTCCTCCAAATGAGGAAGCTCTGTTTTGTTTTGTGGKKTTTTTTTCCTCTTTAGACTACAGCATAAAAACAAGCCAAGAAAACAGATATAAATGTCCACAACATGACAAGATTATGCTGCAGAGCTGAGATGTGGGAAAGTGAGAGAGGAGAAGATGTACTGGTAACTCTTAATAGAAACCACAGCCGATAAACAGTAAGGAACAGGGAAATCTGTGCTTACTTCTCACRGCCTTGTTTATGCTAACAAAGGTTTGGTAATGAATTACTGGTAAGTGGCCTCCTTTTGTGGAACATTATTCAAGCAAGCAGGTGCGGCTTAACAAACATTTATCTTCTTCCACTGCAAGGCAGTCCAGGAGCTGCACCAAAGGGTCCATGAGGCACCAGCTACCTGCACAGACATCCACGGGGGGTGTGGGGAGGTGGCACCATGCAGAGGCAAGAGACTGCTGGGCCTATGTGSGCAGGGAAGGTGGCGTCTGCTCAGGCATCCGTCCCCACTCGATGCAAGCATCAGCCCTAAATTCAGCATCCCAAACAGTATAGCCCTTGAAATCTTGTTGGCCTCCATRAAGCTTATTTTACCACCCTGAGAAGCCCATTCCTAGATTGCTTGAAGAACATGAGGAGGAGGTTTTGAAGCCCTAAAGCTAGGATTCAGGGAGCTGAGTTCTGGGTACCACCGCCTTCACACGTGACTTCCGGCAAGCCGCATCAGGCCTGACTGGAATAGTTTTGCAATCGCCATCTTCCCAGGGCTCTCACATCACCTCAGTTCCTCTGCTTTGCCCATGCTGGCAGCTAAATCCCATTTTTTGCTTGCAAAAGGCTCAGGCACTAATACAGCACTTGTCATTTCAGTTCCTAGATGGATAAATACTCTCACTGCCACTCGAAGCTGTCACAAGGATTTGTATCTGCCTTCATTACATCCCTTCCAGTCACAGTATAATTAAATCTGATGTTGCTTTAAGTCTCAGCGAGCAAAGGAAAATTCAAGAGATTAATCAGAATATTTTTCAAAAAGACTTCTAAAAATATTCTAAATAGAGCAGAAAACCAGATGAGTGGCATTCTCATTTATTACTGAGCCAAGCTCTGGATATAACAATCAATTGACTTGATAGATAACACAGATGATCTGCCTCTCCTATTTCATTCTAGAAGCTCTCATTCAGAGCCAGATCAAGATGCAATTCTTTCTATTACTCTTTCTCTCACTTACTAGAGTTTATTTTTGGATGTGTGTTTTCAGCATTCTCTCAAGGGGTGTACTGCTGCCATGATTTTGAATTGGGTTTTTCCCTTCTCATTGTCCCCATCCTGTAATCATTTTTTTTTTTTTTTTTTGAGTACATGTGTCTTAAGATACTGTTCAATTCTGTCCTTCAGGAAGCCTATGCGAATTTTCTTGTTGCTTTCAGAGCAGTCATGATGTAATTGCAGACATGCAACAGAAATTTCCCATATGGGTCTCMAGGCTTCTTTACACAAGCCTGGACTAGCTTTCTGTGATACATAATCTGATGTTTACAAAGCAGTTGTAGCTGTTTAAGCCCCTCAGCTGTTTGCTCCTGGCCACTTCAGCCCTGATATAACTGATCACCTTTCTGCATCAAATAAAACAGGTTCATCTATGCCATCTTTAAGAGTAACTTCATGAGCTGCTTAGCAAGCTAATGTTCTGGCTGCATCCTTGCATGCTTTTGTCGCAGTGGCATAAAGTCTACTGAGTGGGCAAAACTTACAGCTGACATACGTCAAGAGCACAAGAACAAAAGCAGRCACTCGTCATTTGCAGCTGGGCCAACCGAGCTGTACAGAGGGGATGTAAGTATTCCCATTGGAGCAACCAGAGAGATCTGATCCAGGAAAATTTCAGCGCTTAGATCAGTGTCACTTTAGCTGCTACCAAGAACATTTATTACAAATATATAACACAATAAAATAAGGCATTTGCTTTTCATGGTGTAAATGACCTTGAAAAGGCAYGAGGGGATGATAAAAGAGGGCAGTCAGTCTCTGTGCCTTGCCTGTGAATTCCTGCTCTGATTCAAAAACATTAACTTCCGAGAAACACCAGATGCCATTTGCTGACCTTAGGGCAGCAGGTTCTGCAGAGCCCGGGCTGCCAGAGCTGGTGCCACCTCAGCATCCTCTCCACACCTGCTCATATATTCCCATTCCACAGAGAGGCCTTGGGTCTGACAAGCACCAGCAGTAGTCAGCTCACAACCAGAGAGGAATTCAAAGCTCGTGACGTACCTGACTGTTCATGTGGCTGGAACACAGCCCCCAGGAGAGGTAACTCATTCAGAAATTAAGAAATAAACGAACCAATGTAAACTCCAGAGGAATCCAGCCTGCAATAGATTGCCTGAATACACTATGAGGAAGGGGAATGCAAGATGGGCAATGTGCCTGCAAGATGGAAATTACATTGGGAAAAAGGTAGGTAGCACTGGAGGAAGGAAAGGATATTAAAAACAGAGCATCATGATTCAATGCCAAAATTATTAGGAAAGCAAAGGAAATATGCTAGAAAGCAGCATAATCCATATCAGTCACTGGATGCTGTTCTACTGGGGAAGACTGGAGGTGCCAAGGTTGAAAAGCCTGCCATTCATTATTTTTGATTTAGTACTGCACAGACAAGAAGAGCTTGCATGAAGCATCAGTTGTATATTCTTCTATTGATCTCTCAGACTTAGTTTTCTAAACTTACCATCCATCACCCCCACCAGTCCTGCTCAAATTCCCCTTGAGAGGAGGCTAAAGAGAAGCAACTGTCTTATCTCTCAGGCCCAAAGTCCAAATGGTTTATGAGAGCCAAGGACATATGAGAACTTGGGTTGATGCACTACCTTTATAATGGATTGGCAGCATTTGCAGATATTACTTCCTCCCTACTAGGATGGTTCTTCTGATGGGCAAAAGAAGCCTTGAGGAAGCTGTGCTCCCAATCCCACTTAGGTGAGACAAACTGATCATGAGAGAGGGAGAATTCATCTCCAGCTCATGCACCACTAACATTTTATTCCACCTCAATAGAAACTAACTCTGAAAAACTACCCTCTCCTAGAGTACAGATCTGAGCTTTCTTTCCAGCTTGGCCACAGCCTCGACATTAGGTTTTAAGGACACTTCACTTTGCAAACTGTTCCTCTTCCCTGTTCAGCCTATACCCGGTCATTTACCAAGGAGCAGGTATGTCTGAGTGAGGGTACACAAGGAATGAGAAGACAGCTTTTGAAACAAATGCAAAACCCAATGTACACCTACTTATCTGCTTTCCCWTGCATTATCCTTGCCAGCAAGTACTATTTATAGCCTGTGTTGACCTGGATGGGGAGGGCTAGGTGGGCAGAGGAAGATTCATGKTACAGGCAGCAATATAATCTAAAAGTGTGGTTAAGCTAGTGCAAATTTTGAGCTAGAAAGTCATATTTTTGTGATCATAAAGTAATTTCTTAACTCTCAGATGTTGGGATAAGACTTAATATGGAGGACAGATTAGTGTTCATCTTTTGGGAGCTTTTTACACTTTCACCAGAGCAATTTAACACTAGCCTTTGCTAGAGAAAACATGGCAGCTCCCACAACTCAGTTTTTATTACCAGCTTCTCATCTAGTCTATGGAGGAAGGCTCTTTTAGAGCATCAGTGGCAAAATGGGGTGGTATGAATATCCTCTACATATCAAATAGTTATTTCTCTGTTGCCTCAACCCAAGCAAGAACCACCCCTGAATTCAGTACCAGACAAAACTCAAGAAAAGCAGGGGCAGTTTTGCCCCAAGCAACGGCTAAGAAAGAAAACATCAAATGAACTGTTTCAGGATTCATCCCCCACATGTCCGGCTATCATTTTCTTTTGMTGTGCTCTGCAAAATGTCTCATAAAAGCATCGATGGATCTGACAGTCTTGAATCCATCATCTTAATTCTTACAGAAACTCTGGAAGAATCTTTACAAAAATTCTCACAAAGCTTCTCCGTCACACTTTTCTTGTAAAAGATAGAATCATGGAATTGTTAGGTTGGAAAAGACCTTTAAGATCATCAAGTCCAACCATTAACCTAGCGCTGCCAAGTCCACCAGTAAACCATGTCCCTAAGCACCACATCTACATGTCTTTTAAATACCTCCAGGGATGGTGACTCAACCACTTCCCTGGGCAGTCAAGATGCAGATGTTAAGAACACAAAGCATTATTCATTTCCTCCCTTTCTGACATTTCAGGTATAAAAAAGGAAGCCACGTATGAAGGGGGCATGTAGGTTAAGAGCAATCTGTCTATGCTCAATAAGAGATGGGGAAAAAAAAAGTGAAATTGTACATTATTAGATGATCTTCAGTTGCCCTCTCAATGCAAAGAAGAGCAGCATTAGGAGACAGGGGAAGTTTAAAAACTTATAAATGGCTCCAAGGGAGAAGTGCTCACTGGTGGAGGGAGAAGCGTTACTGCCTAACAGGTTACATGCCAGGAAATCTCAAAGGTTAGAAGAAAGCTGAAGAAGGTTTTTCAGAAAAAGGTCTTTAGACAGCTACACCAATTGTGTCTGTGTTGTTTCTCTGTACRTGGGTTAGTTAACTAACCTATAGTAAATCTTCCCATGTCAACATGGCATAGACACGGCAAGAGTCCCAAACAAACACTTTGGAGTTAAGGCAAGTACTGAGCAAGGAGAAAAGAAAGCAGATGCTAACTGTGCCTTGTGTTGCATTGGCCCAGGAACACGTCATGGGTTGAAGATAAAAGTGCATCCAGAACACAGCCAGAAATAACCTTGTCCGGAGGAACAGCCATAATACAAGCTTTAGGTTTAGGGGGAAAAAAAAAAATAAAATCTGTTTACCTATTACCAAACAGCTCTACTATTAACCAATTACTGAGAGGTACCTCAGAGCAGCAGTGCTTGCTGGCTTGAGTATTATAGTTGAGTATTTCAGGGCCTGCTAATGGGACATAAATTCATGTACAGGAAATTGGATGCAATTAGTCATTTTAGCAATAGTTCAGAATGGAACTGACCTTTGCTTTCACATGCAGGGGTCCAACAGAGATATTATGTTTAATATTATTTTATTTTTTGTGGAAGAAAGCTTTTGTGTCTGCAAGTACCAGAACAACTTACCTAAGCAAAGAAAAACACAATGTGAACTAGGGTTTACAAAATGGTCTAGGATTTAAAATTCCTAAATTCTAGTCTCATCTTTGTCATCAACTCAGTGTGACAGTAATTTTGCCTTGCTATGACTCATTTTACCCATTTAAGGCTTGGCTGACTCAACAATCCCTTGTAGCTCCCAAATATAGCCGCCTTTCTATTTGACACTTCCCTTATTTGGTATTGACACCTTCACAGCAGTTACAGGCAATTATCAGTTTCCACTGAGAATCCACCTTGCAAAGTCAACTGAGCAGTCTGGTGGGAAATCAAATGATTCCAATGGGGAAGTTCCTTTATTAGTATAAATATTAGGGGTCTTTTCCAAGCCTGCTTTCTATAGCTGATGCACAAATTAGTCCTTAGATAGTATCTGAGAGGCTTGCACTAGTCTTCACTACTGTTTCAGRGGTGACTTTAACCAACACAGCCATAAATGAATACCGTTGCCTGCAGCCAGTCAGAACTGGATAGACATCAAAAATAACTCTCGACATATTTTCAAGCTTATATATCTTCTTCCCTTTTCCTCTGCTGTTTTGTTCACCCAGCAGTGCTCCCCAGACACCTGTGTAAGTTTGGGGTCTGCAGCTACCAGTCAAAACTCCTGCAAGTATGGCATCATGGGCTTAATACACAAAGTGCTTATTTTTAACACAGACTGATGGCTTTTCTCCTAGATAACAATGATTGATTCTGTTTTCCATCCTTTGTCAAGGCTCAGCACATGCCTAGAATTTTAACTAATCCTTCTTCTGATACTTCCATGCATCCATCTGTTCCTCTGGATCTCTCTCATTCTCCTGCTTTAAATAATGAACTTTGCTACACTCAGAACAATCTATTAATAAATAACAATCTCAGAGATTACACAAGCCAATTAATAGTAAAGCAGCATCAGGAACTGAAGTGATAGTTGCTGCTGAATGGGAGAGGTGTGGGAGGGTAGTGAATCTGCCAGTCCTTGTACACACAGGATTAGCAGAACTCTCTACAATAGCTGGGGAGCAAAGTTGTGCAAACAGTGCCATAAACAAACTCATAGTAATTAAGCATRCACACACTTCTGTGCAAATTACGCCTGAGCAACACAAAGGAGGGAGTAGAACTGCATTAATTCTAACATTCTCTACCGCACAAAATGAAAATGTTATTTGCAGCTACAGTTCAGGCACATCAAAGAAAGTCCAGCTCACTGAGCACTGGGAATACAATACTATCGATGAGTTTTTCTCCTTTAATTTGTTGTTTGAATGTAGCACAACTGACCTGGTAAAAGACATCAAGGCTCTCTTAAATCTGCTCTGTCCTTTGTCCTATCAATCCCCATGTTTATGCTCCCGTTTGCACTGATACAGCAAAACCCAACTGGCATGGCACCATTCAAGATCCCAGTTACAGCTTGTTCACTTTCTTTGCCTCCCAGCCAGGTGACACAAATGATGAGAAACAAGAGTAGCAAAAGGTGAAGATGACATATGGGATATATGCCATCTCACTTCAGGTAGTTGACTCGATGGACATAACTGAGTTACCTATTGCCAATGAAAAGGGACAGAAGCCTCCATGGAGTGATTGAGCCCRTCTGTGGTCTGGCAGTGCTTACCCCTTTGGCAGTGGAGGGAGATGAAGCATCACCCATAGACAGCTCTGTCAGATCGAAGGATGGCTCTGCAGGGCTATACCGCTCTCTGTAACTGTCAGAGTTGGACAGTACTGTTCCCTACACTGGTTGGGCATTTAGGAATGATCTAAACCTTTGACTCCGCTACATCTTTGCTTCACTTAATGTTAAGCACATGCTCGAATGTTTAGCTGAATGGTCTGCCAATATCTTAGCTTACTGTGTTTGCCATCTCAGTTTGTTCCTTTCATTTTTGGTCTTCATTCTTCTGTCCTCTCCCCCTTTCCCTTTTATTTCTCAGTCTAACTCCTGTGGGTTTTTATTTTTCCTCATTTCTCCTCCTCTCTGCCCTTCATAATGACTTAATCTGGCAGGCAGTGTGACAAGCGAATGAATCGAACATGGAGTTTTCCTGCACTCCAGATTCATTTGAAGATTTCTCCCAGATGCAGCTCTAAAGCCCCAGATTCAATTTCCCTTTGACATAATAACAGAGTTAGTCTCATATTGTCATACATAAATTACTTGCAAGCCTGGTGTCAGGAGAGAAAGAAAAAGGAAAAAAAGAGAAGAATAGGATTCAAAGGAAGGTGTGACTGTGACAAGCAACAACAGAATAACAATAGGCAACCAGTGGGTGACATCTATCATATCTGACAAACAAGGAGAAAGCCATCTCTATATCAAACCTAAGAATTATTTACCTCTTCTCTCAGCCCTTGAGCCATTAAACCTTATACTGAGGATTTCTGTGTCTTGCAAAGGACACACAAAGTCTAAATAACTCTCAGATTGAAAAATATTGTATCTAACTTTTAGTTTAGTGGGGTGTTTTCTTCTTCCTCACAAGACACCATTCACAGAAACAACCCTACTGCCCTTAGCTGGGAGAAAGAGACTGCTCCTGCAAAAGTCATTAGAGACAAGAGCTGGACAAGACCCTTCCCATCCCGCTGAGCTGGTTTAAAGACCTCGGCTGCTCCCAGGCAGGCTTCTTTTTTTGGGGGGGCTGTTTGCCTGCAGTGTCCTGCCTCCCAGCCACTGCTGCTCCTCAGTGCAAGCTCTGAGCCTCCTGCTCTCAAATCCTTACAGCTGCCTGTGGGTTTCACAGCACTGTAAAGGGYGGCTCAGCCTGTACTATGGTGGTTCAGCTCCCACCTGTCCACCACCTAGCACCTTGAGAAAGGAAAAGATGGGCAGAGCCAAGTTAGCCAACACTGGAAATGCCCCCATTCTCTCTGGCCTGGGCAGGCATGTCAAATTGGGTGTGCAATATTTGTCTCTTCCTGCTTCACTCAGTACTGCCTTTTAAAGGACTCTCCTCTTCCCAAAAGCCACAGAGTTGCTTTTTGTGGGTTTTGTGGTTTGGGTTTTTGGKTTTTTTKGGGGGGCCAGGGAGGTGATTTTATTTTRTTTTTTAAGAAAAAAAACCCAAAACAAATTCCTCCTGCTTTCCTGAAGATGCCATCAGCTTGGCTTCATTACCACTTCTTGTACTCCAGAGCAGAAGAGGCTTAACCTTTTGCAGATTGCATTACAATTTCCCCATCACCATAATGTTAAGGAGCCCTTGTACCACTTTTCCCTTCCCTGCCAACAAAAGTAGTAACTTTTGGTCAAAGCAGTCTTAATACATACAAATAAACAGAAGCCTTCATATTAGAGCAGTCTGCCTAGACAATCTGCAATGAATCAAATACAAAATATTACCCTTGCTCCTTTGTCCATGTGAAAAAAGACAACACACACAGGACACACACMCCACCCCACCCCCTAGAACTGCAGCTGGGGAAAAGGCTGCCAAGCCAGCAGAGCTGACAAGCTATCACAATCTCGTTGACAGGATGGGGAAGTTACCACATTGTAATAGCCATTGCTCCGCTTTACTTGCCCAAACTGTGAGATTCAACAGCTCTTTGGCTGCTGAATTAGTGCTGAAGGGACAGTCACACTGTTCCCTCTATTACTTGCATTTTGTCTAGGTAGCAGGGCAAGGGAGGCGATTGACCAAAAGAGAATTCATCTAGTCCAGTATTCTGCCTTAGGCTGAAATTCCAGAAAGTCACTACCCACCGCATAAAAAAATGCTTTGCTTTTATCTGCTTTAAGCTGATCTATTTTCTATGAGTGCCCCACTAGTCCTAGTACTGTAGGAATTGATGAATAGCAGTTCACCTTATCTTCTGTCCTCAYGATTTTGTAAACCTCTATCATAACTCCCCTCTGCTTTCTCCTTGTCTCCGTATTGCAAGGAAAACAGTGCATTTAGAAAGGGTACAAGGAAGGGCAGCTGGAATGATAACCGATATATGACTGAAATGGCACTTTGTTATTGGTGTACAGATAGAGAAAGTTAACAGAAAAGAGATTCAGAGCTTTTTTGCTTTAGTTCAGTACTGGAATGAGGCATCCAATGGTGAAAAACATTTGGAAAATGAGTCTTTATATGYGTATTTCCCAGTTATGATTGCAACTATGTTCCAATGAAGTTCCAGCCTGTAGATTTTAACAGGCTGGCAGAAAGATACAACAATTGAGACTATACAATCTGCAGAGAGAAGGGCTAGATGGTTCAAATGCAGGCTGATTTATAGACTTCAGCTTTGAGGCTACTAATTTGAACGCAGCCCAGAAGTTCTACTGTGCAATGGATGCTTGATAGCATTTGCTGCRTGATTCTGTTGGGTTGGGCTAGTCCCCCAGTGGGCAAGTGCAACTCATCTGGAAAGCTTACCTCCACCACAGATGACATTAGGGGATATGCTAAAGACTGGCAGGTGTGGTGTGGGGACAAAATGCCCTCATCCTTTCCATAAGGCTTCTTCTCATTGCAGAACTGGTTTTATGGCTAAGACAAAGCACACTAAAGCATACCTAGCTCACGAGTAGTCAAGAGATAGCAATCTCTCAGGCTAGCAATAGAATTGACAATGTTCATATAAAAAGAAAAGTAGCAAACCAACAAAAACTCGTTTGTCTACCCACCCCGTGCTTTAATTCTTCTGTCTACCTCCTGCATCAAGAGCAAACAGCTGGGTCTATAGCTCTAAGACAGTAGTGAGATAGGCCCTGTGAGAGCTTCCTGGCCCTTGCTGGAATGCCACAGCCATTCAGGAGAGTTTCCTCACCTGAACAGACGGGAGAATTGATGCTGAAAGCCTCATTCATCAGATCAGTGTTCCCCATAGCAGAGGACAAGGCCCAGCAGWGCTCCGGGTGGGAGAGTAAAGTCAGCCATTGACGCGGCTCCTTGTCACACAAAGAAATACAGAGCGTAAGATATGAGCAGTTATGATCTCCATTTTGTAGCACAAGGGAGACAGGCAGGTACCAACTGCTGCCTGGAAGGTCTGGGTGGCTTGTGAYTCTGTCGGAGGACATGCTGTCAGCACAAAGTGAATTAAACCTGCCACTCAGACCCACCTGTCAGAAAGATATTGCTTAGGRTGGAACAGACCAGCTTCTGTACTCACATCAGCCTGGCTGGTCAGACACCCCTGGGAAATGCCTGCCTGGCACTGATGGCACAGGAGGGCATCCAGAGCACATGCAGTGACACAACCCTTCTTTCCATTCATTTGACCCATCATTTGAAAGGCTGTCTCTATTCTATCATGACAAGGAGGAACTGGCCACTCATTTTTAATAGGCATTATCTGAATTTTCAGGTACATGTATAAAATTATTGAAATACAGTGGGGAAGGAGGAAAGAAACAGAGAGGAAAAAAAATCATTTAATTGCCATCCAAACGCAGGCATTCAGGATCAGAAGCAACACTGTTTTAAAAAAACAGTCAAACCCTCTGGAAAAACCTATGGAGTTTGATACAGTTCTATTAACTCCCTTAATAAAAGTCCATATTAGGGAAGAAACAGATACCTCACAGTTGATTATGTTCTGGTCTTCTCCCAGTATTCATTTTTTATTTCATCTCTGTCTTTCAGGGTCAGAAACCAGGAGTTACACATATCTGTAACTTAACTGAGGGAATCGTGAATGACTAAGCCTTTTGCTCTCCCTACCGCTAATGCACACAGTGTTGTTGCAGACTTACAACAGATTTGGGACATCAGCATCAGCCAGATTCTGAAGCTGACATGAGCCTGAGCACTTGGAGAAAGTCTGGCAAGAAGACCTGGGGAGGCTCTCCTTCATAAAGGCATTTGCAAAAAATTCCATGTGATTTTTTTTCTTTGTCAGTTGAAAGAGCAGGCTACTTTTGAGACAAGGTAGTAAATAAGGGAGCAAGCAGAAGGCAAGCACAGGCAAACACAGCAGGTTAAAATAACTCCTTGCTAGAGAACTACAAGCCAGACAACTCCCGAAGATTGTGTGCAACACTTAAGACATAGGCACTGTTTTCAGGGCTGATACAACGAACACTTGCAACTTAACACAATGCTGACCACAAAGCACTCAATATTTGTGGTGGATTGCAACACTGTATTTCACCTTGKTTTTTTTTTTTCCTGCCTGCCTCACTGCTCTGATGTATGATCAAACATCAGCGCTGTATGTCAGATCATAGAATCATTACGGTTGGAAAGGACCTCTAAGATCATCAAGTCCAACCGTTGACCCAACACCACCATGCCCACTAAACCATGTCCCGAAGCACCACATCTACAGGTCTTTTAAATACCTCCAGGGATGGTGACTCCACCACTTCCCTGGGCAGCCTGTTCCAGTGTTTGATAACCCCTTCAGTGAAGAAATTTTTCCTAATATCCAATMTAAACCTCCCCTGGTGCAACTTGAGGCCATTTCCTCTCATCCTATCACTAGTCACATAGGAGAAGAGACCAACACCCACCTCGCTACAGCCTCCTTTCAGGTAGTTGTAGAGAGCGATAAGGTCTCCCCTCAGCCTTCTCTTCTCCAGGCTAAACAACCCCAGCTCCCTCAGTGGCTCCTCATAAGACTTGTTCTCCAGTCCCTTCACCAGCTTCATCGCGATTGTCATTTGAATGTCACTGTGCCATGCGAAGGCATACTCAGTGGTAGAAGTCTGAATTCTCCTTAACAGCAGTCATCTGAAACTCCAGATCACATCTCACTCATCTACCAAACCGCTCCTAGTAATAAAACAAGCTGACCTAAAGAGAGACAGCTTTGAATTTTCAAGGAATTTTGACAACCTTATGTCCTTGATTAGGTGGCTTATGCTCTTCTCTCTTTTGGTCTTTCAGCAAGAAGCAAATTGGCAGTTAGGAATTGAATATAGTAGGTGAAATGTGGAAGATGTCAACAAAAGGCACTTGACTGAGCAATTCATAGCAAAGCTGTAAATACCTGTAGGCTGTGCCAGGTCAGAAAATGGTACTATGTATTATACTCCAGCTGTCAGTCTACTTTGAAGCCCTCCAATTAACTCCACGTTCTGGGGATGAGCAACTGACAGGATGCTCACAAACCCCAGAAATCCCAACACTTGAGCATCACTTCTCATGGGTGCTTCTATCCAAGGGGGGGAGGACAGAGAAAAAGGCCTGGTTTCACCTGTTGACTCATCCTTTTGTTAGCTGTATAAATATTGGCTGCTGAATGACACCATACYACCCCAAAAAACAAACAGATACAGTGAGCCCTGAGTTTATAAACACCTCGGGGGAGAAGTCCAGACCACAGTCATCCACAAAGCAGTAAGTATCAGCCTCAGGGATGCTGAACTTCAAACCAAAGCCAGGTTTTATTTGCCTGTTGACAGAGTGAACGTGTTTGTTGGTCTTTCTAACCCACCTCTGAGACAGTAAAGGTCTCTTTAATCTARCAAAGGCATAACAAAAACTAGYGGCTTAAAGCTGAAGCTAAAGAAATCCAGGCTGAAAGTAGGACATGCTTTATTTTTTTCCAGCAGAAAATGTAATAAGCCACTGGAGCAGCTAGCCTAGGGGATGGAGTGGAGTCTSTCCCTCAGTGTCTTCAGTCAAAACTACCCATTCTCCATCTTAAACACAAAAAATGAATAAAAACAAACCCAAAMCTCTTTTACTCAAGGTAACAGTACAATCTAAATGAGTATTATCAATATATGTTTCCTGCCATGGCTATACAGAAGGCTAGACTACTTSACCCTAATGTCCTTTTTGATTTTAAAATAATCTGAAAAATCTAACTGATCTTTGGATCACCCACTGTTTTGGCTTAAGACCAGCTTGGAAAAAAAAAATCAAGGTTAGCAAATTTGAGCTATCAAGTAAACAGCATTTGCTCTTAGTCCCATAACATGCACAGCCTGGGGAAGTCTGAGTGGTTATTAAGACTCTGAAATCATGGCATATGCTTGGGCTGATTTCAGGTCTGACTCTTCCCCTACCTCCCAAATTCAGCGCAACTGAAGTGCACATGGGCTGCCCATCTGGATGTGGTGCCTGCAGTATTTTGATGATTTATTCCCCTGGCAGCTGCAAAGGTCTCTTCCTGGCCTCAACCAGTAAAAAGCTTTTAYGCCCCAAGCCTGCCTCAACACACTGCATGTGGTGGGGGCATTTCCCTCAGCAATCATGGCCCACCACGTCAGCCCTGGTGGCTGCTGGGACAGGCGCAGGTAGTGACAAGGTGCTTTGGTACTGGACTTGAGCCACATTTGCTCACAGCTGCTTTGACACCCCAACAGGCAAAATCTAATCCTCAAGCACCTTCCTCTTTAAAAGGAAACTGAGGGACTTAGTTGTACACTCTGCCAGGAAAATTTAAACAAATCTTCTGAAAACAGTAATGAGGGAAATTGGCAAAGAAGAGAAGTAATTTCAATGTAAGCACACTTTTTTTTGTTTAAACTTCTTCCAGAACAGCCCTGATACTAGGCAGTCCCCCTTTCAGCCAACATCCCTGGGCAAACCCTTTCTTTTCAGTCTTGTCTGGCTTSCAGACACTGGAATTAACAGGCTGTGCAGGGAGGGTCACACAGATTCCGYGTCCACTCACTAGAGCTCAAGTGGGCTTAAAGAGCAGCAAGACCGATTTAGGTTGGACATTAGAAAGCATTATGTAATAGGAGAGATGAASACAGGAAGAAATTCTCAAGAGCAGGCGTGAAATCCATCAGAGAACCGTCTTCCATACAGTTCAGGCAATCAAGAGCAGTTCAGCTAGCACCACTCARCCTGGAGACCCTTGCAAATCCAAACACATGGGAAGCTGTTGGAAATTTAGAAGATGCTCTGAAAAGAAAAGGCTAGGCTGACTTTGAAATCACCCTTTCCTGAGCACCTGGCACTGCATGAAAACCCCGCTCCYTTGTTTCCTTCCAGGAGGTGCCAAAGCCCCTCAACAGAATTGAAGGAACTTTCCACAGCAAGAGACTGGGAGATCTCTCTCCCTCCTCCTCCTTCCATGAATAACGTCAGCCATTGACCTTTTCAAACACAGTGCTTTCTGTAAAATATTACTTTACAGTTATCACCAGTACCAGTGGAAGAAGGGGCTGGGGAGAAGTCTCAAGTCTGCTAGCATGCCAGATAAAGGGCTCTATGGTTGTAACAACCTACGAGGAATTTTTATGACTATCTCTGGCATTTAAAATTAATATAGTTATTAAGAGAGATATTGTTTTACAGCATAATGGCTTTTTAACAAGGTGAATGCCATGAACCCCTGCCTCAGAGGAGAGAAAGAAAAAAAATGAATATGGAGGGTCTCCATGCATTTGTGCCTCTTGAAAGAGGTTGTCAGTGACAGAGGATCTCTAAGGACCAGTTGCACCCCTCAATGAGACTGGATTTTAATTTATGTCATTTCTGTGTTATTAACCCTCTGACTGTGCACAGAGGTCCCCAAAGAGCAGAGAAACAGGACAGATGTAGCTCAAAGATGCTTCCATCACAGTGTGATGACAGGCTGGTGATGGACTACTCCAGGGCCGATAAGCTGTAGTTTCATCTGTGCTTTCAGTCCTTCTCTCCTGCCCTTGTTTCCTTAGCCATTCAAAAGCTATCTCAGCGCAAAATGGTACTTGCTTGTCTGAGAGGTTTCTGCCTAGGGCTCCAGGAAGCATCCCTGGAGCTAGGGCACAGAGATGAAGAGCATGCATTGATTTTAATTCACTGAACTTCATTGCTGCATTTAACCAGGTTTTTTTTGGTTTTTTTGTTTTTGTTTTTTTTTTTTTTAATAGAATAAACCAATGAATCAAGAAGTAAGAGAGACTAATTTTGCCACTGGCTGGATAGCTGCTGAAACATTCTTTGCAAAGCCACCACATTAAATTCTGCTAACCCAGGCATGATCTATTCACAACAATGTCCCTAAAAAGTGCCACAAACTCTGTTGCTTCTTCCAGATGCTGTAGAGGTGCCCATAAATGAATTGCTGGCTGCAGAAACAGTCTGCATTTTGAAGACGTCTCATTCAGGGGGCTGGATTCTCTCCTTGCTTACACTGKTTTAGATTGGAATTAGTTTTGCTACAAGCAGGATGCTTTCAAACCRGGGTGTAATTACATTCCTCATTATGTGGGGAGCCTTTGACACCAGAGTATTGTGCAACATTTATTTGGTAGAAGCAGCGCTGCAGAACAGCTAGAACACTGTCCAGCAGGCYGTGAAGGTCTATCGCTGGCAAACTACTGAGCTCCCAAACTCTAGAATCTTAGTTCCTAGATGCATTGGATGCTTTTAGCTGCTACAGTGCAATTTGTTGAACTGCAACCATTTAAACAGGCAGTTTGCCTCATGCTGTAACAATAACTACATTATTTGCAACATCACAAATCTTTATCTCATCTGCAATCTAGCCCAGCAAAGGACATAGATCATCAGCTAAATCATTAATATAAGTATTGAATAGCTGTGGGCCAAAATAATCCATCCCTAGGGAACCTGCTTGAAACAACCTTATTCATTGATATTGTTCCTTGAACAACTGCATTCTGAGCTTTGTCGCCAAGCCACGCTCTCATCCATCTAGCATGCGCTCTATTAATTCCACCTCATTAAAGTTTTTCTTAATCAAAATGTCAGGTGATACCAAGTCAAATGCCTTAGAGAAAACTAAGRCTACGCTACTAATAGTGTTGCACACATCAGCCAGATCTGTACACCTGTCAAAAAAAGACAACAGGCTTGTTTGATGAGACCTACCTCGGAGGACACTATGCTGACTCACATTAATTTTATTTTTATTCTCTGATTTGTTCTTGCCAAAATACCAGATCAGTCATTCCTCTAYGTAACACAGGTTGACCTCAGACTGCTGCTTCTCTCRCCATCTGGCTTGCCTCTTTTTACCYTTATTTAAATCTTGCAAATTTCAGAAAGATTTGGMAGAATGTTTCAGAGCAAGGACTGTGGAGGSTTTTCATCTCCAACAAGGCTAGAAGCTGTATAACCACATAGACATGTGCCGTGCTCAAACATACATATCTCATCTTTCAGAAGGCCTTATTAGCTAATGTAGCTATATGGCTTCTAGACACCAGAGCTGGCTTACATCCAGCCAGAATGAGCTCACCTCTGTCTGTATCCATCCATGTAGATGTTCCCATAAAGGGGGAAGAATTTAAATTAACACCCTGGTTCCTAAGTAGGTTTCAGTGCCTCCATTTTGCACATCTCTGGGAGCAGAGTAGAGCCATATGTACAATACAGCTAGATATCAGGTGTGCCTTCAGAAGGACGGGAGGATCCTTTTTAGATCATTTAGGTACTCTGACCCACAAAATGGTGTACAAAAATGTCAGCACCGAGATAATATAATKCTGGGGACACAAACTATCTTTCAAGTATGAGAACCAAACTATTTGGATTCTTTTTGTCCCTGCATTGCATACCCAGAACATTTGTGGAAGCAGCCAAATCTAACCTCACCTTAGCTGTGTAATGGGGGAGGAGGAAAATGCCTTTATTCCAGACTTCTGAAGTCTCCTATGTTGCTGTTGCTCCTTCCTAAAATTGAAGACATTCCCCTAAACCCCACAGAAAAGCAGCCACCCAAACAAAAGCTTAAGAATCTGGAAAGAAATGTTATTTCCAGGCTATACCTTGGCAGGAGAAGGCTTCCCTTTTGTGAGTGTGATCCAGCAGAGCRGGTAAACAAGTGGTTAAATTTCAGCACAATCCTTCAGAAGAAAGTGGGACTATTCACCTCTCTGAAGTTAAATATGCAGCTGCTAGCACAGAATCTGAGATGTCAGTGGTTCTCCATTTTCTTCATCCTGCCCTATCAGAGCAATGTCTCCTGCAGCCTAAATGCTGCTGAGGCACTGAGGCATGCAAGACTGCACTAGCCCAGAACAGCAAAGCAATGTACCTCTTTGCTTTACAGGCAGCAGGCACTCCAAAAGTCTTTGCAAGGAGAGGGAATAAATAAGCTCTGAGTGACAGAGTTTTTAACAACAAAATCATTCTATGGGCAGAGTGTGTAATGAGTTCCAGTCAGAGCAAGTTATGAAGGAATAATTTCCTAGTACCTGGAGCTAGCAACCGCTTCATAGATGCTTTTTATTCCTAGGTTGTAAATTGATTTTATACATCGTTTATCAATGGAGGCCTGGCTATATAATAGGTATATTTTAATATTTATGCCTCTCCACCCTCATGCTCAGCAAACAAATGGGAGCAATAGGACATGGTTGGTGTTACAAGTCACTGGGATATCTCCCCCTGCTCCTAGGAAAGGGTGATGAAGGTCTGCAAGTGACAGATAAACCCAGAGAAATTTGATTATGTGATGCATAAAGAATGACTCCTGTGTTACTGAAGAGGATTAAAGAAGCGCTGAGGGCCTAAGTTTTGTGCTACATTTCCATATATTGCCTTTAAAAGCCAAAGGCACCAGCATCCACAGAGGGACACACACCCCCCACCATGTCCATGAGGCTGCAGATCCATAGCACAGAGCAGCATTTCTCCTGGACCGTGTTGTCTTGAGGCACTGGGGGGATGTGCCTGGGCAGCTGGGGCTGTTGCATTATAATGATTCCTCCAGATCATTCTAAACAAMAGGAGCTGAATACAGACAGTGGGAAAAGTATATTCCCCCTTTTGGCAAAGGGCATGACTTCTGCTCTGTGGACAAGACTCGGCTATTCTGCAGGTGTGGAAAGACAGGTAGCAAACTGTCCTTGCATCTCCTCAAAACACTGACCTCTCCCTTCCTTTAGTGCTCACCCATTTATAGCTTTCAGTGTCAGTGGTTTACCTGCTGGGAAGCAGCTATTCTGAATGTTTCCCAAAATGTTTCATGCCTCTGTTTATTTTCATCAAAACTGTAAGTAAAACCTCTGACAAGTTTCTTCATTGCTGCTTCGTCTATCAGCTGTATTACAGTATACTCAAATAGGACTCCTGCAGAAAGATCTTGTGCTAAACCCCACTGCTCCAGGGGTGAAACATTAATATTCAGCAGAGAAACTAGGAAAATACATTTACTCCCTACTCACAGCTAAAGCTGTTCTTCAGGCAGCTACTTAATCTATGGACACTGTGCTATTTTACTTCCAGAAAGGAGATGAATACTCAGAGCTCTCACACTGGTTCTGCTTCAGAAAGCCAGGCTTAATTCATGATCGTATAAGGCAGAACCACATTCACAGGCTGCTAACAAAACCTGTGCTCTGTTCTTTAGCATGACGATGTACCCCTCCAGAGCCATAAACCGAGGGAGTTACACTCCACAGCTTTCAACTGCAATAATTATCTCCCCATTATTGATGTTGATTAGATGAGATACACTCTCTGCTATGTTAAATACCATATTTGTTTATAGATATAGGTACAATCAGGAAGTATCACAACCTCAGCCAACAATAGCAAAGCAGGAGCAGCTAAAATACACACCTCTGTTTTCCTTCCCACACACTAATAAAGTATCACAGTTATTAACAATTCCTTGTTAACATTTTGCAGCCTCCCTTAGCTGTGTACCTGAAAGTTCCCCAAAGGCAGCTTGCCTTGGGTAGATGAAGCAACAGAGGAGTGAGGTGACTTGACCAAAAGCTGTACAGCGGAGCACACCTATTGAATCCTCCTTGCTTCTGCTTTAACCAGGAACTCAAGTGCCCTTTTTCAAGGACATGCAGGAGATCAGAAGCTGTGCCTTGCAGGCCAAAACACAGAGCTGAAAGTTGTAGTTACGTCGTTATAGCTTAATGCATTACTGTGTGTCAGTCATGSGTGCTCTTAGCTTGCAGCAAATGCAGCCAACATCACACGCATTCCTTAAAAGATTAGCCACCAATTTATCTACCTTTACAACTGATGATTGTGAAAGTTGGCTCAATGTGGGGTGGAGTGAAGGCTGGAGAGTGGAGGACAGCAATGGTTAACCAGGCAAGTAAACAACTTTCGTTTGACAGCATACCATAACTTCATTGTCTATTGCCAATAAAGCAGAGCATTAGAGAAAATTCAATTGAGAGGACAAGGCATAAAGTAGGTAATGTGATGTGCTCATCAGAGTCTCAGACTCCAGGTAATGAGTGTCTGACAAATGCTCTGGAAAACRGGAGCACTGAGCACTGCAAGCAGGAGGCAGAAATAAACTCACCAAATAGTTCTGCTTAGTAGTGTGAGGAAGTCATAAGGGTCCTGAGGCTCTGCCTGTTTAGGACAGCCTGAAAATGCCTCTTACTCTCTCTTTTTCCCCATTCTTCCTCTTAGCTGGTGCTCTCTCCCTGCTATTTCTCCAAATTTTAGTGAAAATGTCTAAATTTCTGTTAATCAGAAGGCCTTTGGATAGCAACATGGCTTTGCTCAATCTCTTACCTTTGATTTTAATATCCCATCTCCTGAGGGATGCTAACTTAGCAGTGGCTAAGTGGGTGGAACCTGTTTATTGCTTTTTACAATGCAATAGATTTGAAGTTACTGGCTAATTAGATGACAGAAATTCAATAGCATTTGCTTAGAATCATCAGTGGTATTAAAACAGTAAGAGACCAGATATGACAGATGGAGCTTGCTCAAGATTATACAGCTTCAAAATTTTTTATTTCTGATGGTCCCCTCTGAAGATTTCAGAGGCACACAATTAAGTAACTATTCAGAACTGGAAGTCTCCTCGGCTGGTAACTAAAGTTAATGGTGGAAGTACAGAGACCTGCCCTGCAGCGCAATGACAAGCTATAATTTCCAGGCCATAGGCTATTCCACACACTGCTGTTACCGCCTCCCAAAGGAAACCAACCATCAGAGGCACAAGCTCCGAATCTCTTTCCACACAATTCCTGCAGCAGAATGTATTAACAAGAATAATCCAGTGATGAAGACCGCAGCTGAAAGAAAAGATACTTGGAGAGCCTATCTATTCCTTCTCCATTTAGCACTCTCAATGGAGATGCTGCTTTTTCAGGTTACGATATTAAACAGAAAGAACAGAAAATCTAGCGTAATTTAATCTATCAAGGCAATAGTTAAATACACAAACACATCACTGCAAAGATTACAAAGGAGAAGCACAGGAGAAGGCAACGTAGTCAGAAAATTGTGAACTTCTACATTCTTCTTTGTATATTYAACTTGCTGAGAAGCATTTTAGAGGGGGAAAAAAAGTGTTTTCAGTCTAAAAAACTTGCTTTGTCAGGGGGGAACGACTTCCTGCCCTCCTTGCATTCCCCACAGTGGCTTCCAAGGTCACTTCACAGAGTTATTCAGCATGAGGGCCTCTGAACTTATTTGGCTTGATGTGTCAATWTTGTCCTACCAGGCCACAGGCCAATGTCTTGAAGGAGCTGCAGCCCGTGGCCACGCTGGGAGACTAACCAGAGAAGGAACATTGGAGTCACAGCTATGCCCTGAGCAACACCGGCCTGACAAACATCATTGCAATGTCGCCATAACGCTGCAAAGCCAGAAAGGGGGGGCTAAATCACTACAGCCCTTTCCCTCCCAGGAGCCCAGAGTTTATTGAGAAAGACGCATTTAACCATTCCATTTAAAGAAAAGCTACGGTGCTGGCAGAGGAAGCTGGACTTGAAAACTGATCCTTTTCCTACCATCCCCTTCAGCAACAAGGCTGACATATGAATTGAGATCAAGTTTGTTTTCAAACAGAAGGAGGGATTTGTTGGGCTGGTTTTGCACCTGCACCCGTACAGCTGCATGGCAGGATGCTCTATGACTGCTGTCTCACCAGGTCAGTCTGTGCACTTGACACTCATACTTTCTCAGAAAGAGTGAGAGGTGGAGGTACTACAGGGAAAGCAGGAGGTCTAGGCTTAGTTCCCAGCTCTATCATAAAGTCCTGCAAGATCCCAGGTAAGTCAATTCCCCTTGGCCCGTGTGCTACTTCTGCGCGAAAAATCAGCATGGCTCTTGCCTATGCTGCCCCTCAGCCAGGAGGTGTTTGGGCCTGTTTGGATACAGTGCTAGCGTGATGGAGAGCCAGAGGCCATGGAGCCTGGTGTCCTGGGGCCGGTGTCCATGGGCACTGGTATGTAAGTAACCATAGTGATCGAGGCTAGAGCATGTACAAAGGAAAAAGAGCATCCAAAAGGCTCCACTGCTGGCTCTGCCCACCACCCAAGCTGTCTCATTCAGAGCTAGAGTCCCAAAACCACATCCCAGTGACTAGTAKCAGAGCCAGATATTAAACAACGCATGTCTCAACAAGCAGTGGCGGCTGCCTCGTTCCTGCAGAGGTCCCCATCCCTCCTGCTTTACTTTATCACAGCACAGACAGAATGGGACAGGGGAGGCACAAACCTCACAGTCCCCTCCGCATGACCCCAAGCAACACATGTGGGTTCTGGGACCAAATCCATCCCTCAACACCTCTGGCCAAACACACGGCCTTGTATCACTGAAATAACTCTGCAATACACGGCCCAGCCTGGCACCAAAACACTGGGGATTAAGATCTAATCACCCAGCCCCCACTGTCCCTTTTTAATCCCTCAATTCCCACTTAACTCCTATTTATCCTAAATCACAGCTTTAGCCTGCAGGCTCTGTGGTTCCCTGGCAGCACCGAAGTCCCTTCTCTTGTGAATGGACTCTTATTTGGAGGCTAAGTCATTGAAGCATTCAGTTAACATCGCAATGACAAAGAAACATCCCGGTACATAAGTATATAGCAGTACTGAATAGTCTGGACAAAGGAGTAGAGATAGGTGGCAGATTCCTGCATAGCATTTTAGCCCCTAACGCTTTCTGGTGGCTTGGTTTCTTTTTTGCCATCACTTTTCTATTCTCACACTGGTGCTTGGAAGGATTCACAAAGCTAAATAGGTCCTGATAACTCCCAGCTTGCAGGGCAGGGGGTCATTCCTCTCCTTGCTTTGCCYGTCTCTTATGATACACTTGTACATAAAAACAATTTTGCTTCTAGATGGGAAATATACCCTTGCCTTGAAAGATCAACCCAGCTTCCTACCGATAACATTTGTAATCTGTTACTCCATCCTCTGAATGTGTCAGTTATTAGTAGAAGCGCCACTTGCCTCCTGTTGCTTGGGCACAAGARGGGTGTGAAAAGGAGAGGAGATTCCAGCACCCTTCTGCACAGATTAGATTCAAGGTGGTGTTATGATGGAGAACACCACCACTAGAAAAGGAACAGACTCTTTCCTCCTATGGTACAGCATCTATGTTACAGGCCTCAGCTTGGTCGTCTAATTTTGACAGAAATAATAACAATAAATCATGTATAATGGTCCCTGTCACTGATTTGCTACTTTTAACCACCAAGATCCTYCACAGAGTCCAGAGAACATGAGGATGTGAAGTGGCTCCAGCTGTTCACCCGACATCAGCACTACGCATCTGTGCTGTGCATTGTTATACAGACATACCTTGTACAAAGCACTAAAAAAAAAAAACCACCCAAAAAACAGTCCCTGCTCCACAACACTGACAATCTAAGGAAGAGTTTTATCTACCACCCAATACAAAAGCACTTCTCTCTTCCGCCAGTGACTTCAGAGACAGCGTGTCTTATTTAGGGGACTCCATTTCCATTGTGAAATTGTGAGAACAGCATTCTGCACATCAGCCCTTACTGCCTCTGCTCCCCAACCTATTCCCAAGTAAAAAAGTGATTGGTATTAAAAACACTTGCTTCTACATTTGGTGGCCTTTGTTGCCATCCCAGTAGGCTGAGGGGTGGGTGGATACAGAAGCTAAATTAGAAGCACTGCCTCCATAGCAGAAATTGGCCTGCAGGGCAGTGTATTGTGGAATCTTAAATACCTTTAAGCTGCTGATTGAAGAATCACCTCTTCCACCAGGAAGTCAACCATTTCTGAGGTGGGACCTGGCAACTAGCTAGCAGCAAAGTGACACTGTGATATAGAGCTACGTCTCCTTTTGATGCTATACTGAATGTCAGCCAGGAACCTTTAGTAAAGGACTAAAGCCCACAGCATGTCTGTGTGGTTGGGGAGAAAGACGCTTGCTACTTCTTGATGGCAGGGCAGAACCTCTGTGCCTGTAAGCTGCAGGAGGAATCCCTGATAGCCTCATTCAACAAGCCCTCGGGAAAGAAATGAGGTTGAACTTTGTATTCATTGATTATTGTTTCCTCAGGCCTTCAGTAACACCAAACGCTCACTTTTCACCCAATCCCTTTATCTCTATTTTTTTTCCTTGAACTGAGCTGCCAGAAATCATTTTTCTCAGCTCATAAACACATTTCCATTTAGGAAAGGAAAGTAACCTTTGCTGCAGCATTGCTTTACCCTTCTTAGCTATGAGAGCTCCTATTCTTCTATTTCCACAGATAAGAATTTCTCAAGGGAGGTGGAAGCTGCAGGCAGGGAAAGGGGGTTTGGTGTGCACTGCATATTCCTCCTCCTCAAAATAATCATGGTTTGTCACCCCATTCAGTGTTACTAAGCCTCAACGACATGCAGTCTGAGTGACTGTTTATTGAAAAATCATTACTGATAAATGGTTGATGTTGGGAATCCATACAGGGACATGCAGTCTTTTTTAAAGTATCACACATGAAGCAGTATTTGTTTTGCAATGGAGAACTGCAGCACAAAGGGATTAAGAAACTCCTCTRTGGTGAAATCAGGGAAGTTGTTTCAAAGCTATGCCCTCTCTCCCTCTCTGAACYTGCCTCCTTCCTACTCTCTAGTGCATATTTCTGATAGCCTAATTGGTTATCAAGACAGCACTTTTTAGATATTGAAGTATTTATTTACATATTTAGCATCCTCTATTGCAGGGAAATCTCAAAGGCACTTTTTCACTGCATCCCATTTTTCATGGAGAACAATATAGCATGGACCAATTTTAGTCATTCTCAAAAGAGGTTCCCCTTCTATTGGATGGAAGATTAGGATTACCACGTATATCTTCCCTACAGCAGCCAGACTGTGGGAATGGAAGATGCCTGCCCCTATTCCAAGCTACTTCCATCTATGAAAATCTAAAGCTTTAGATCCTCGGTTCTTTGTCTCCTCTTGAGAGACAGTGATAAAATGCATTCATTACCTTTACTTCAGTGGATGGAAAATGAAGGGAAAGTGGTTGTTTATTAGATGTCGAGAAATACCAAATCCTTTTAACTTGTACTCTAAAAAACGGTAAAAAGGTAAAAAGGTAATTTTCCAGGAAGCTCCTGTCACTATTTGAAAAGAGAAAGTAAAAAAGACTGCTTTTATTATCTGCTTTATTTATGATTACTTCATAACGACACAGACAAGTACATTAGTTGCTCAGCCACTTCCCTGCTGCCGCCTTTGTAAAGACAAAGGAGCAATCAAATGTATGCCTGTTTGCTAAAAGCTGAACTCGATAGTCAACCAACAGTGGTTTTCACGTGTCTGACTTGGGAAAACGGAGGGGTAGTGCAGAGAGCTAATGGAGATTTACATGATCCTGGACCTTAGGGCAGCAGGGTTTAGGGAAAGAGGCCAGCTAAGGAGGGAAAAGGGAAAGCGAAAAGTGAGTTTTACAGGATTTCCTGCCTCTTTCTGGGCTACTGTTCATTTTAAAACTGTCACAGGACAACATCTTGCCAAGATGGAAAGCAAAATGGGTCTGCAGCTAAAGCATTAGCTTGTGTAAGCACACTGCCTGTGCCTTAGTTTAGGCTTGAATTCTTTAGAGCCAAGTGGATTGAGAAGCAGCACGGCTACAGACAGAACAGTTGTTCAAATGTGATTGACAGCCTCGTTTCTCAACACAGCAGAAGATCAAGGGTCAAGACCAGCCAAGTACCAGAGACAGCAGGGAGAAAAAAGAAAAAAAAAAAAAAAAAAAAAAGAGTGTGCTTTGGATTTGGGTCCAGAGCATTACGGTAGGCTTGCTTCAGGATACTTCAGCATTAGGTTAAGAAGTCAGTTCCCAGACCAGAATAAAGACAGCTGAAAAATTGCAGCTCTTCGTACAGGAGATTAGCTCTGGGGTCAAGAAAATTGGAAGGGTTTKGGGGATCCAAGGGAGCTGGTTTGGTTTATATGTCCCAGTCTCTGATATYTGCTCTAATTGAAACTAGTACCTAGTTTCAATGTGAGCAAATGCTGGAGGACAAGACTCAAAAGAAGGGAACAGCAACCCTGTCTCTATCACAGTCCTACTTCAGTACCCTTTTCTCTTTTTTCCATATTTAAAATCAAACAAACCCAACTTAGTTGYTACACAGTCTGCCTAGCTGGTGCCAGAAGAGCCTCCTAGCCGATCCTGCAGGTACATTTGTCCAGCCAAGTGTGTAACATTGCACTGGAAGAGCAARGGATGGGGATAGGAGAGGAGGGGCATGGAAGGACAAGGTAATATTCTTTCCTGACCTGCTCGAGCAGTCTGAGCCACAGCATTTGGCATGGAGACTACATTCACTTAAATAAATCCAGAGGGGGYTTTTTTTGGTGTTTGATACAGATTTTTTGATCACCCTGTACACACTCTATGATACAGCACAAAGCTTTCTTGCTACCAGGCACAGACAGTTCTTAATTAAGTGGCTTAACTGTGTGGTTATTTATACTGCACACAATGATCTCTGGATCCAGTTCTGTATCACTAGGGTACTGTTGGCTTTCAATAGCAAGTACTTAAAGAGATTGGAGGTCTTTTATACACAGCTGTTTAAGGTGAATGAACAATATATCCCATGAACATTACAGCAGCCAAGAGGAGAGAAGTGATGTGGCTATTAAAATCTGTTTCTAATAATTCAGAATGGACTCAGAGTTATCCCAAATATCCTGCTATGAGGCAGAGTGTTAATATGCTATTAAYCCATCATGGAGCAAGCAAAGTGGGGTGCTACAGCTATGAAGGGAGTTGTGAGCAAAGCAGTATGTGTGGGGAAAGGAAGGACAGGAGCATCAGTATCTCCGACACTGGCGCAGGATCCTGTCTAGAAGTTAAGAGCTAAGGTTTACGTTACCACCCGCTTGCTTTTTCCCTTCAGCAATTTTTGCAAGCATTCACCAGCAAAGAACTTTTAGCTGTCCCACACCTTTCTGGCCCCTGCACTTACCTCAGAAGAAAATGCACGTTTGTGTAGCAGGTATTGCATGCTGAGAGAGGAGAGCAACAGGTTGCTGCTGAGTGGGTCACCTGGYTAATGTATCACTTCCCACCACAATCTGCTTGACACTTGTTTACTCAAGCACAGTAAGAACCAAGCTGTTTGTTCCCTTGCACATTTTCCATCTGGCCTGACATAGCTTCAGATGTGARGTTTGGGGAAAGGAGAGAAACATCCTCTAACATCTTGTGGGAAGGCATAGGGCATGGTGATCTTCCTTTGACTGGAGGGGTGGATGCAGGGGAAGCTGGAGGAGAGGAAAAGGAATAGTGTAGAGGTGTGTATTTGCATAGGGGTCTCTTCACAGTGCAACAAAACCTATCCGATGCATTTATTAGCAGATGGATAACTGTGCTGGAAAATCGATACCAAGAGCTAACTGGGAAGGYTAAGCTGCTTTGGGCTGACTCCAGAATAAACTTAAACCATTGTGCTATTCATGAAGTAACTATCCTGACTTTCCCCTAAGAAACAGCTACTCTGCTGACTCAGGCAGRTTTGGAACACTTAAAAGCAGGATTTTATTTGCACCCTCCAGGACAAAGGTGTGGTCTTTGCACCTGTGTTCATACAGAGTCCRGCACAGCTAGGAACTGGTAAAGAATGAAACTTCGAGTACCCATCCTCTCTAAGGTAAACCAGGACTAGACGATCTCTGCTTCTCATTTTGKCCAGAATAAGATTCCTTTCTCTGTTTTGCTTTGTATTGTTCTCACATTGCTATCTCTCATTATGGCATCTGAAYGCAATGCCTGGCAGAGTGGCATCCTGACCTCTTGTAGCGACTGTCAGTGCTGCTAGAATACAAATGCACAGAAACTGTGGCAGGGCCACGGTTTCCCCRTCCACTATGCTGTTACCCACAACGTGATGGCTGCCACAGCAGGAGCTTTTTCAGAGAGAGATGATGCATTGAAGAAAGGTTGCACAGGGAGGGACGCAATGTTACCTACCAGGTGTTACATCATTTCTCTGGTTCGTGACAATTGTATATTGTGGCATTCAATACCTGAGACCATAGTGGCTATTACAGATGAACGAACATACAGCTACCCAGCCGAGAAATTATGCCAGTAAAGAGTTGTAAACAGGAGCAAGGCAGCAGCCCTTCTGAGTAGGAGTGCCTAAAAGTTTCCACAAATATARAAGCACTTCTGTGCTAGGCACTGTACATATCTGTAGACAGAAACAGCCCCCACACACGGAGCCTGCTGCCTAAAGGTAGGAGGAGACAAGCACAGAGTAGGTGAAAGGACTTATTTTGGGGAGATGAGTTTAAGAGCAATAAGGCACCATTCCCTGCCTTAAACATGGCCCAGAAGCCCATACCCACACTTGCCAACACCTAGCAGCAGGCTACACRGATGCGTAAGTGTCACACCATGCAGCAGCAGATTCTCTGCTGTCTGTCCACCACAGGTCTTCCCCGAGGCATYCTGCCACATAATGCTACCAAAACACCCAAGGCAAATCCACTTAGGCTCCCTGAAAGCCCTCCTCAAAAGCCCTGAGTCAGAGCTCCCAGCCAAAAAACACACTCCAGACGCACAACCAGCAGTGGCACTGAGGCACASGTACTCCCCATCCCATCCTCCTGCCAGCACACGGGTCTCCCCGTG
>JASVER010000066.1:5055711-5092410 GCA_030449065.1 Oceanodroma leucorhoa
TGGAGAAGGCAAGTCCAGGGCAGAGGGAATAAAGGCCAACCACTAAGCCTGGAAGCACCAAGTATGCTGCCTTGATCAGAAAGCTCTGATAAAGGGTGTAGGGAGAATGGAAGAGAAAAAAACGTCCCGCAAAGCACTGCAGCCCCATCTGTCTCTGACACGAGCAGGTACATTGAGCACTAAGGAGTTTGCTGTTAGATGTTTTTCCTCTGTTGTTTGATAGCATTTCCAGAGTGTTATTAACTGCACTGGACTTTAACACTTTGGGGTGATCTATGGAGCAGYAGCAGTTTTAAACTATTTGGCACTCCAGCCGTGGATTATAGAAAAGAGAAAAAAATTGAAGCAGTTGCTCAGAGCATCGCCATCTGTCAAGGTATGTGTGTGTGCACACAGGGTGTGTGTGTGAGCATGTGCATGTAATACAAGGGAGCAGTTGAGGAAGGGCAGCTGGCTGGTGCAATGCATCACTTCTCTTAAAAATGAAGACACTTCAATTTGTTTCCAGAAGCCCCAACTGCTCACAGGAGTGAGAAATTGGGTGACCACGCTCAGAAAACCAAAAGAGGAGGGAAGAGAGACAGGTGATGGAAAGAGAAGCAGACATTTTCAGAATAGAAATGTCAAAGGAGGRACCTGCTCAGGACACGCTGTCTCTGAGACTGAGGGCAGATGAGAGCCTTGGTTTGAAGGCAGGCAATCCCCATTTCCCACTGCATATGAAAGCCCCATTGCAACATATGGCTAATCCTCTCTTTTTTGGAAGTTAAGTGGCTGTGGAGCTTGAACCATCTTATTCAGCATTTCCAAAGGCAGGGGGAGGCACAGGGTGGCTTCCACTCCCAGTAACTAGACATTTCATTTGCAGGGAGCTGGTGTGTGGAGAGCACCATGACTGGCTGGAGAAGACACTTGCAGACTGAGGCTGAAATATTTCCCAAGCAGCACCTGACCTACCACTGAGCTCTGTTCTGAAAACATATGGAGTTGTGACCTGTAATCACAACAGTAATTTTGAAGATTAATTAATCTTATTTTAAGCAGCTCTCACTTCTGAATTGTGATCTACAATACAGTCATATTTTCAGGATTATCTTTTGCTGCACCCTAAATTTACCATGACATAAAGGAACAGAGAGTCAGCCCCACGCCTACTGGGTATTGGTACTGCTTGACTAGTTGCAAAGGCCTGGATCTACACACCATCAAATTCCCTCCCTTTCTTTCCCCCAGCTGAAACAATTCGCCAAATTTAGCACTAATGTATGAATCATTTCTGTCAAYCCCAAACTGGCTTCCATAATATTTATTTGTCGAATATTCACCCACTGAGAAACACTGCCTTGTTTCAGGGTCCTAATTAAATTATGGCATGAATTGGAAAAAGACATTGCTCTAGCAAGACTGAACTGACCACCTCAACTCATTTATTCACTGAGAACCATCATATGGAAGCACTCAACACCCCCGGAGGGAAAAAATGCTGCATATTGCTCCTGACCTTTTTCCTGACTTCTCAAGCAGCTCTTATTTTTGTTGTATGACTGCATTCACCGATCAGAAATTACTTGACCAGCTACAAAAATCCTCTCCCTCACCAACCTCTCCCAAGGAGCCAAAGCTGTAAGAAATCACAARGGTGGGCTCAAACATTAGAGGAGACATGGGCAAGCCACAAAGCGATGCAATGGGAGCCCAAAGTGGTGTTACAAAAGTCAACAGCTATTGCTGTTGGACAGCTTTCGAAAATGTGAGTAATCATCAAGGTGTCATTTGTATTCTTTCTCTGATCAAGGCAGGAGAGTGATGGACAGCAAAACATCAGCTTCTGCAGGGGAAATATGCAGAAGTGCCCGAGAACCCACAGCACTGACTGTTAGGCATCCAAAGCATTCCCCAGCTGTCAAGAAAAGCTTAACTGTTTATGGCCTCCTGTTCCTGTGAGCCATTAAAAACAAACAACAGCTGCTTCCTTCTCCTTCTCAGTATCTAGCAGGACTGGGTTTGTTCATTCTTAATTCTGTTTGGCATTTATATCACAGGGGTACAAAATCCTGATCCCAGACCTTGTGTTAACACTCCTAGAATAAACATGYGCTTGCTAACCCAATGCACTTACAGCCTCACAGTGGCTAACTACGGCATGATGTAATTAATCTTAAAATCTTAACAAATCCAAAAGGAATCAATGCAGAAGGAAAGTCATCATCCCTATCTAGGTGGGAGAAGTGAGACACAGCAAAAGCCAGGCAAGGTTCCCACTCCCACAGGTCTACCTCCCAGGTTCCCTGGGTCCTGCTGTCCCCATGAGACCACAGGCAGCTAATGGTCCAGTGCTGCCTTTCCACGCTGGTGTCAACGCTCAAAGTCATGCATTCTCATGGCATGGGACAACACATCCCCAAAGCCCCTGTGATGGTGTAATCAAAGGGTTGAGGTTGTAAGAATAGGGTAGAAGAGCACTGAGGAGATCAGGCCAGATTTTTGACAGTTGCATTTGTATATGGGGAGAGGCACAGAAAGCCAATAGCTCATTGAAGTGTTATCGCTGAGCTGAGGTCCACCTCCCATTGGGATGTGGCCACCTGATTTCCATAGGCTGCTTTGGAAATGTCGTCCTCAGCCACTGTGAAATGAAAAGGCCAAAGGAGAATTTCATTAGCCTGAGGCTCAACATGAGCAAAGGGAGTTGTTGCTGCCTGTGCTTGCCGAGGATTTTGCCCTAAGAGTAGTATAGTTTGTCCCACAGGAGCAACGAGTCTCTTACAGGGTTCTCCTGTCCGCTCACCCATTCATTCCTCCTCCTTCAGAGGAAAATAGGAGGACTTCTGTGTYCTGCCCAAAGACACGTATGCCCTGTTCCCCTCTGCTCTGCTTAGTCAGAAGCATGAAATATTTAATCAGGGATTAGCTGAGGCTGCTACATCGCCCCTGTCCCTAGGAAAGGAAACACTTGCCACACAAGAGTGATGAAGAAATTGGATGAATAATGTGGCAGGGCAAAAAAAATCCCAGGTGCTGCCCAGTTGAAAGAATATGGCTCCCCTGCACAAAAGCTCGTTAGTCTGCCTGGCTGGGATCCATTCTTGCAGCAGAGCCCCAGAGCCTAACTGCCCCCTACCCATAACGCTCCAGTTATGTCCCTGCCTGAGCCTCCTGAACAGCCCAAAAGATGAGTCCTTGGGAATCTCTCCCAGTTTTCTCGCTAAGCTAGTGAAGGCAGGCAAAGGACTTTGGAGTTGAGCTTCTGCTGGTGTGAACATCCGTGCAGGGACAGGGGAAGGACCACAGCCATCTTTGCACTTTTATTCATGCGACAGTGCTGCCTGCAGGACAGTGCAGCATCCTGCTGTGCATGGACACACACCAGCCATGCCACAGGCAGACGCGGGCCGGAGCATATGTCACCCTGAAGTCACACATGGGATGCTCACAAAGCTGAGGATCCAGAATAAAAGCTGGCATTCATGCAACAAGTTGAAAAATAAGCTGAACTGCAGGATACCACCTTTTTACCATGGTCAGCTAAAGGTTTTTAGATCCAGCTGTTCCCAGTTAATTCCAGTTATCACACTGATGTGGGTTAGGAGAAGGAAGTTTCTGTTTACTGGATGGCTATAAGTGTGGCCAAGGATGGCTCAACAACACATCTCCCTCCTTTAAAATCATGCTGCTCTGTCTGACACACAGGCATCCCTCCAATGTAACAAGTGTCCCTTTGGAAGGAGAAGGAAAAAAAAAAAAAAAAATAAAAAGCTCTTCAGTGAAACTCCCTCTCTTTGGTTCCCTCCCTCTCCACAGTGAAGTCAATCTTTGGCTAAGTGTTCCTGCACTATCTTCTCCTCTCCTTGTCCCATGGCCAAGCTTGGGGGAGTTTCTCTACTTTCTGAGTCAGTTAAAAAAGTCTTGTGATTATTCATCATTCTGACATACCCCTTAGCTAGAGCCTCTGTATAAAGTTGCCATCCATCTTCCTCGCTCTGAGCTGCCCTCTTCTGCAGACTGGGGGATCTGGACATATACCATTTTCGGGGAAAAAAAAGTGGGGGCCACTCTCCTTAATTTATTAGAGGAGGAGGAGAGAGAGGAGAGATGGTGTCCCTCCCATCACCTTGGGATGAGTACATAGAGAGCTCCAGGGATTAGACAAGAGGCTGGCTCTGCTTTCAACCGATAAGTCTGTTCAGATGTCTCAGCTCAGATAGAAGCAGATTAATCTCTCCTTTTCTTTCTCCTGTCTTTTAAAGTGCACTCTGTTACCTGTCCAGCTACACTGCCACATTTATTACCTCTCTTCTGCTCCACCTAATCCTTTGTCACCTGTGCTCTCCCACCTCTTTGGAGATAAGGAGCTGTAAAATGGCTTTTTTAGCCAAATGGGAGGCTATTAGGGGATTAAGCACAGCAGATGCTAAAGAGGCCTTCACACTGCTCARCAGATTTATCCATGGAAGTGGAAATATTTGAAAACATATGGATGTAAAAAAAAAAAAACCCAACAAACAAACCACTTTTGCAGAGCATTTTCCTTACATCAGGAGAGGTATCTTCATTGYGACATTTTGGCATCTGTGTGCCCTTCCCCCCACTAGGTGTGAAACTCGGAGCACAGAAAAAACTCCTGCTCAGCCAATAATAGAATCATAGAATCATTAAGGTTGGAAAGGGCCTCTAAGATGATCAAGTCCAACCGTCAACCCAACACCACCATGYCCACTAAACCATGTCCCGAAGCRCCACATCTACASGTYTTTTRAATACCTCCAGGGATGGTGACTCCACCACTTCCCTGGGCAGCCTGTTCCAGTGTTTGACTACCCTTTCGGTGAAGAAATTTTTCCTAATATCCAATCTAAACCTCCCCTGGTGCAACTTGAGGCCATTTCCTCTYGTCCTATCGCTTGTTACTTGGGAGAAGAGACCAACACCCACCTCGCTMCAGCCTCCTTTCAGGTAGTTGTAGRGAGCGATAAGGTCTCCCCTCAGCCTCCTCTTCTCCAGGCTAAACAACCCCAGCTCCCTCAGCCGCTCCTCATCAGACCTGTGCTCCAGACCCTTCACCAGCCTCGTCGCCCTTCTCTGGACACACTCCAGCACCTCAATGTCCTATAGACTCCTTGCTTCTCAGAGATGAAAGTGCCACTAACTGAGCAGAGTAACATCCTCGCTTCTGACCAGGGATTGAGGGTGTGGGCTAGTTCACCTGGGCTTGAGGCAAAGGGATGCACTTTCTAAAATAGCATTAGTGTTTTCATAGTCTTAACCTGTGATCCAATGCCCCAGTGAAACCAGCTCCACCCTCTGGAGTCTCCTTGGGCCAAGGGAACCACACATCCATCATCTCAGTGCCACAGGATGCCCAACTGAGGACACAAATTCACATTCCCAGCCCAAAGCAGCCAACAATATAACACATCYGTGCAGCCAATTCAATGCAAGATGCACATGGAATTAGCATCAGCCTGGTTTTCAACCAGAATACATACACTGCATTGCAAAGATGGAATTCCTTTTGTTCAACTGTCAGCTTTCATCTAAACTACAGAATGTTTTCTGCACAAAACCAGCCTTCAGGTGTAGCCAGAGAAGGCAGCTCATCAGGAATCGCAGCAAAGTCCTTTGACAAGCCCACTAAATAAATAAATAAATCAGTCTTCTCCAGTGCATGTAGCAAGCAAGAGCACCTAGGTCCCTGTAGCACCTGCCTCCTCTGCTCAGTACTCTTGACTTCTTTTATTTCCATCCTCCCTGTCTTATCTCTCCCTCCCTCCCCTGGTCTCTCCCTGCCATCAGCACTGGCTGTTCTACAGCACACAAATTCCTGGGGCCGGTACCAGAGCCTACTAAATTTGTTGTGCATAGGTAAGATTTGTTGTTATGGCATTTACATGGGATGTAGTAACCAACATTTTGGACACAAAGTCAGAAACACATACTGCACCTTTGCTCCCAATACAAGGGGCAGCCCCAGTCAGAAGTTCCTGAAACTGAAGCAATTACAAACTTCCTGGATTTTGCTGAACCTCAGCACATCTAGATTTGTGTGTTCTGGACCACTTACTCCATACTTTATTCTTTACATTACCTTATTCCAAGAGCTTATAGTTGAGATCAGGATCAATAAGCCAGGTGAAACAAAGCCTAGGACAAGTCATTCCTCTGTACTAGAGAGTGCACAAAGCTGAGCAGAGGGGGTTAACCCTAGGACAGAAGGGGAAACAGGCAAAGAAAGAAGTGATTCATCTGATTAGCAGAAGAACTCCGTCCAGTGGAGAGTTATCTGCTAGGGTAATACTCTTCAGTTTCTCATACCATGGTCATAGTCTAACATCAACACCTAAAATGCTCTTTCTGTGCATCAGTGATCCTTGCATCCAATAACAAGCAGTAAAATGTCTCCCCATGCGAGGCATCAGCAAGAAAACCAACAAGGAAGAAAGGGGATCCATTCTTCCATACTTATTCAACTCCTACACCCTGAAGTGCTGGCCAATAACTGGGATGTTATACCTTACAAATACGAAACCTATTTATAGACATAAAAATACTACTTATTATCCAGAACTCAGCAGAGGAGTCACAGCAAGATCAGGCATGGATCATACTGTTGGACCACAAAAAAAAAAAAAAAAATCTACCTATGAGACAAGCACAGGAGGATAGAGGCAGAGCAAGAACTGAAAGTCTGGTTAGATACTGTACAAAGAGGCAAGGAAAAAAAAGCTAAGCTCCTTCCCAACACTGAGTGATGTGGTTCTCTACGTTACAGAGGATGGAAAAGAAAAGAAATTGTGGAGAAAGCTGCCCAGTGAAAGGAGAAATTTTTTTCTTTCTCCCCCTTTCTCTAAGCCTTTACAGAGTTCTGCAAGTTGACTTTATCTATTACAAATCCTCCTTTCTGTTGTCAGCACTCGGAAAGTTAAAGTCCTTAATTCTCCTGCACACACTATAGGCTAGGTTGGGTAATATCTGTTTTATCCTTCCTATAATGAATCCCATCTCCTCCTCCCTGGGCTGCCATAGCTATTGATTCCAGCCTAACACCTTGGCTTGTTTTCTGTCAGCTCAGACATTCACCCCTCATCTGGCCAGGCAGTTTTTTTATCTGTGATTTTCTTTCTTTTTACTTCCCTGTTCAGTTTTGCCACATACTGAAATGACATTGGGTTTTTGTATCAATCTGGTGGTGCTCCTTCACCAGCCTTTCCCCGACAGGATTCCTTTGCAGGAAAGTACTCTGGGGTGCCAGAGTAGGTCACTGGCAGCAGCCAGCAATGGGACGAGGCTGGGGAGGAGGGTGGAGAACATTCAATTTTTTTCCTCTTTATGCTCTTTGCTCTGTAGAGCACAGTGGATGTCTTTGCTCTGCAGACCTACCACAGCTGCAAATTCCCTTGGGCACTGCTCCTTKCTTCCAGTTTGTAGCTGGTATCATGCCGAGATTCAGCTACGCTGCACAGCTCAGGCTCACTCTCTTAACAGGTACAAGGGCATATTTGCGCAAAACTGAATTGTAGGCTTCCAGCTTCCAGCAGGAGAGTACCTGCAGTGTTTAGGTATTTCAGGAGCAGAGCTGAAGGGCACCGGCACCACAAGGACTGTATCTAATTGTGTGCAGTGCAGACTGGGAAAGGCTTATAGACTGGGCATGGTAGAGCTYAACTTTCCCACTGTTAGAGCTGTACCCTGCACAGGGTGATGCATTGCAAGCCACCAGCTCTCAGGCAGAACGCATTCATTGCCAGCTGAATGCAGCAAATCACATACTGACAAGGCAGCATCCTCTATTTGAAAGAGCAGTACTTTCCCCAGGTACAGTTTAACTTTGTTGTACTGCACCGAGCAGCACTAAGCTGTTGTGGGCAGCTCACAACTTCCTCATTTCATCAAACTAATGCCTGAAAGGCAAGAACACCCCCCCTTCCAAAACACYGAGGGCCCCAAGTGACAAAGTGATGCTGCAGGCCATCTGCAGGTCCTTAGAAACATCTTGACATGGCTCTTGCCTGTGRCATCTGCATTAGTGACAGGGCACTGAGGGGAAATAGCTGCACACTGCTGCTCCCAGGCTCCTTTAGGTGCGAGATGGAGGTGCTAAGAGGTAAAGAGGGGTCAGGCGTGGGAAGAAGGAGCAGTGGGGCGAAGTGCCAAAATGAAAGGCTTTCTGAAGCTGTCCGTGGGTGTATGACTGTGGCTGTGTAACAGCCTGAGTGCACCTTAGAAGTTCCCTTGCTATGCCTGACCCCAGAGGGTAAGTTGTTGTGTTGACGTCTGCAGGGCCTGCCTCTAGCTCACAGCTTTTAGCTCTGGAGGTCACAGATCCTCTTCCAGCAGCTGAACTGGAAGTTTAGGTAAAGTTAGCCTGAGGAAAATGGCAGGAACAACAGGCCCTACACCATTAAACTCAGCATGGTGCTGATCGTGACAGGGAAACCAGACTGACTACTSCCCTGATTACCCCATGCACTTGTGCAGGATTTCAGCGGATAAATAGCAACCATTGGAAGAATTGCTAGGTAAGCGATTATCATTAAATCCAGGCCCATGGAGCTTATGCAGACAYATACCCACTCTGAGCTCTCTGCATTATGTCTGGTCCCCTCCCCTGCACAGTTCTTTTGTGAACTATCTCAATCTCATCCATGACAGATCTCTGTTTTGGAGATAAAACCTCTCTTTAGCAGCCCTAGACTAAACAATAGAATCTATCAGCCTTTCTGGATTCTGAAAATCTCCTCCATCTTTTAACTGAACCTCCTCTCCCAGCATCTCAAACGGCAGCCCTCTTTTCATTGCCTTGTTTGTTTGTTTGCCTTTCAAAAGTTTAGCTGCAGAAGAGCTGAGCCCAATTCTGATCTCAGTCATGTAGCGACTTGGTGGCCTGATGCATCTGCTCAGATGCAGAACTGAAGCTGGCAATAAATTTCAGACATTGCCCTTGGGAGCACTAAGTTTACAGCTGAAGGAGGGAACAAACAGCAGCCATAAACATCACCCTGATGGCTAAAGGGAAACAGCAGGATGGGAGCATTTCTTTACAGGTGGCAAAGCCTCTCAGTAGAGAACCCATTAGAAGCTGGCATTCACTCCAGGCATTTTCCTCACCAGTAGCTCTGGCACCGGTGGGCCCCAATGCTTGAGCTCCCATGCACTGAGCCCTGACTGGCATCAGGTCACTAGACGTGGGACTGGTGTTCTTACAATCCCATTTTGCATCAGCTGCTTATTCAGCACCCAGCCAGGTATCCAAGCAGGTTCGTGCCCCCTCCAGTGCCAAGGAGCTCCCTCCTATCTTTCCTCCTGATTCAGAGCATTTCCCCAGCGCACAAAAAAGAAAGCGAGTCTTATGGTGCAGGCATTGAGCCCAAAGAGCTTACTCCCTGTACTGCTATACACTGCAAATGATCTCCAGCAAAGTCACTTCCATCTCATTCAGCTGCATGTTTTACATGATCGTCTRTTTGCAGTCAGAGGCACAGTCACACAGCAGAGAGCCCCCTCGCCAGTTCTCGGGAGGCAGCCCCCACCTCAGAGACCTTGAGGGTTGGCCGAAGACAGGACACAACTGGTGGAACTGGCCAACTCCCTCACTCTGCCCTACCAYTGGCTCACCTGGCACCTATTTATAGATGTGGTATTTAAAGTTKTAAGTCTCTAATAATACATCGCTTATTTCTGTGCTGCAAGAGGATACACACTTGACCCTGTCAGCTTCTACCTTGTCCTCCAAATGCAGAGTGGGGAACRCAGCCAGGTTAGGATGCAGTGACAAATGCTGCTCTGACTCACAGCGGGGCTGGTGGTGCAGGGAGACTATTTGCTCCCACTTCAGARGGGCCAGCATGTTGCTCCTTTATCAGTCAATTTGTGCAGAAAGCTGAGAATTGACAAGGGAGCCGAGTGCCTCATGCTTCAGCTCCTACAGCCACTTCTGAAGTCATTTTACAGCATACACCCCCCCCTTTTTTTTTTTTAAATTGCAATACAACACTTAGAAGGTCAGCTCTTTATTTGCAAGAATAAATTAGAATCATTATCTGTTAAAATGTCTGACTTAGAAAGAAAATGTGAAACTGCCAAGGAAAAATAAAAACATTAGTGAGATCCAAGAAATATTAACAAGTCTGGGAACTAGAGGAAGAGAATGTGGGAGTGTTAATTAAAGATAACAGGCTCCAACACAGGAAGTGGGGACATTCCAATACTACTCAGAGGGAATAATGCTCATGGGTTGGATTTTCCCGAGGTTGTAAAATTGGGGGAGGATTTGTCCAATTCTTCGCCTACACTTGTGAGTGTGTGTGYATGTGTGGTGCTGCGGCTGATTTGCCAAAGTTGCTGTGGGGCAGTTTCATGCACTAGGGCATAARAGAAGACTTTGAAGGGAGACATGCTAATATTTGGGCCTGAACAGGAAGGACAGAATGCACAACTATGCCATATGATTTTAGACTGACCTATATCAGGCCTACTTTACTTCCCCGAGGCATTTCATATGCCCAGAGCAACAGACTGATATCTTAGTCTCCCCTCACACCAGCAGGGAAACAGGCAGATCGACTGGAGCTGAGTGGGGAACAGACAATTCCTTTCCCAAACCAGATAGGAATTCCAGGCCCAGAGGKAATGTTCCATATTCTCCTAGCCCAAATTAATGCAGACATCCACCAGGATGCTGCTGAAACCCTCTGCTGTTGTCACCAAGTGCTGCCTCCAGCGACTTTCTCCCAAGAGCTGCATCAGAGCTGGAGATGGGCTCTTTTCCCTACCTGCCTCCCATGCCCCCTCCTTCCCATCACCAGTAAATCTGAGTGGACTGCAGCATTAAACAAAAAAAATGTTACCTTAAAACCTCCTATGATTAAAGRACAGGCAGTATTATTCCATAGCTGTTTAAAGTGAAATCCATAAAGGTTAAGTTTAATATCAGGGAGATGAGATTTCACCTCCCTGGAGCTGTCAGTCAAACCTGGGTAAGGGAAGATCTTACAAGAAATCTTCAGTGGTCTTTCCTTTGCCAGGACCCAGGGCACGCTCCACAGCCTGGCTTACACCTAGACAAGACCTGGCAGTTGATGGAAAACTGCTGGCAGAGGACCCCAGTAAGTGGGCACAGAAAATGATCTTTACTCAGGGGTAGAAGATAGATGCATCTGCTCATTTCAGGTKGTTAGCTTGCACTGCCTTTGCTGACTGCTGTATTTAAAAAGTGCTTCATGTTTTATAATAGCAGCTCTCCACTTGTTCATCCACCTCACCATGTGGCTCCCATATCCCCTCCATCCCAAAGCCCCCCAACATCTCTGTCCATCCTGACCCAGACCATTCTCTGTTCRAAATCACTCTGCACACAGCTATTCAGAAAGTCTGAATACATTTGCCTTTGAATTCTGTATTGCTGCAGCTTCACTACTGCTGCATCACTAACGCAATGTGAATCTGTCCAAGTCAATAAAAAAAGAAAATCCCAACAGGAGACATTGCTGTATCTGAAATYGTGTACCAATGAGAAAGAAAGAACAAAAACAAAAAGCAATGCTTACCCCCAAAGACAATAACACTGCCAGCATCAGCTGGCTGAAGCTGCTGCTGCTGGCTTTGGTTGTTAGAACGCATAAGGGGAGGGAGGAAGAGAAATCAGTGGATCAGGCAGAGGGTGCAATGGAGGCCAGCTTCATGCTGGAGCCCTAGATGATCTGACACTTCACTAACACAGAACGTTGGGCAGTTGCTATTTGAGGAGAAAACAGCAGCTTCCATTAAAATTCCTTTTCAAGCTTCTGCCAGCCTCTAACTCCAAACAAGCTGCTCCTTGGTCAAGTCTTTGAAGGATAAGTTTGTCTTGGGATTATTTCCAGGCAGCTGAAAGAGCCCTTGAAACACCCTGTCCTCAGCCCTGTAGGGGTGGACGACATGAKAGCAGCTTTTTGAAAACTTGAGCTTCCTGGTTCGGAATCTGACAGAGGAAACTTTTACTTTCCCTTGAGATTAGAAAGAACAGGTTGAGGGAAGTCATCTGTCGTCAGGTGCTRAGGAGTAATATTCATTTTCTCTACTAACAGAAATGACCGTAGGGCTAAAGCACTGCATGGGGACACCGGAGATCTGAGCTCTTGTCTTTATCTTCCCTCTGTGACTATGACAGGTCACTTCATTGTACTGTAAAACAAGCAGAATAACCCTTCTTTTCCTCACTCTGTTTGCCCWCTTAATTGAGAATTCTCAGCACAGAGAATTCTGTCTGAGAATTCTTTCTCTGTCTCCAGCCAATGTGCAGATAGCACCTGAAATTAAGAGGCTGTTGGTATCAAAGGGAGCACTACCTTCGGACCCCTAAGAGTACAGTTGCTCAGCTGAGGGCCTCGAGCTGCTGTGCAGTGCTCAGCCCAGCACCCTGTGCCCCAGGTAGGAGTGAAGTATTGCTATACCCCTCTAAGACATGGGTAAATTGAACATGGGGCTGGCTGCAAAGTGGGAGGCAACAGCAGACTAGCTCAGCCCTTACCCTCTACAGGCTTAAACCTAAGCTTGCTGKTTTTATGCCACGGCCCTTAGATGCTGCTGGTGAGCATTCCCAATGTGTAGACTAGGACCAGACCCATCCCTGAGGATGCAGAGCGCTTTCTTCCCTGATCCTACTTACATCTGGGGTGCTATTATTGGAAAGTACAGGCTAAGACTGAAGTTAACCTGACTTCAGTAGTAAGACAGCTCAATTGTCAGCCCTCTCATTCTATGGGATAAAATTCTGCTACCCCTTAGCAGAGACTCCCTCAGAGCTTCACTAGAAAGTTATTTTCCCAAAAGCTAGTATTTCAAAGAAGATTAGAGATGACTAATGCATTTGTAGTTAGTTCAGAAGAAGCCGTGAAAACCACAAATGTCTATGAGATATTGGGAAGCATTCAAGTCCTGACATTTTTGGGCTGGTTTAGACACAAGCCCCATCTACTCTAGTATACTCTCTCTGCCCAAAGCTAGTACCAGCAGCTCTGCTAGAAGGCTCAGAAAGCCTTGCAGCAGGTGGGTACAAAAATAACCTTTCCCCAGGGAAATTTTCTTCCTGAGTCTTATTAATTAGAAGCTGCTTGATGCCCTGAAGCATGGAGAACATTAATACAGGAAGAAACCAGAGGTAGACAAAAGGTTGCCCAGGAGAAGCAGCAGTTACCTGCCAACTGACAAGCTATGACTTGAACAGTAAACTAGCCTGCAAGGGAATCTAAAGACATTTTAAAGTGCATTTTCCTGCCATAAAGCAAGATGCTTTCCTCCTTGGGAACCAAAGGGGGTCTCTCCTGGGCTGAATTTCATTTCCTCTAATGAAAATTAATAGTAATGGTAAAGACAGAGGCAAGGAAGAACTATAGCTTCCTCCCACTCCACAGCTATGTGCCTGCCACTCTACTACAAACCTGCTCCACTCAGAAAAAAACAGCAGTCACCACGTTTTAATTATGTCAGTAATATATTTGTAGCCAATATCCCCCTTGGAGTCAGCGCAATAACCATTTAAACACAAGGTCAATTTGCTTGCTGTAACATAGACCTCAATGCTCTAAGATTACTTATTTCCACAATGTGTTCTCTTCCAGATAGACTTTTCTSCCCTGTGTGTCCCATTCCTTTCTCTACTGTTACCCCTCTCCTGTAACAGGCAGGCAAAGATTTCTGGCAAAAGCCAAAAAAAAAAAAAGGGGGAAACACAGCTTTTCCATAAAGTTAATCAAAGATACCTCTCCAGGAGAAGCCAGGGCTTCAGAGAAAGTCTTTGGGTTCTGGCTCAAAAGGGTGCACAGTTGTATCAGTCCTAGCATTTTTTCTGGATTAGGACACAAGGYGAGAAGTGAAAGAGGAGAAAAAGAGAAAGGGCACTGATAGTCAAAGCATGTGAATGTCAGATATATCAAAGGATCTTTGTAACAGACATGTCAGGCAAGGGCAGCAATGAAGGCTCCTGTCACCCGACGSTAAGGAGTCCTTATAAGAACAAACATAATTTTCATTGCTTGGGGCCTAAAAGTTTATTAATAAAGATCATGCAYTTAATAGCAGTGATATGAAGAAGATCAAACAGTGGAGCTAAAATATGGTGATAAGAAAAGGAAAACATACTTTCCAAAGCAACAGTGAAATAGGTGAAGCCAAATGGTGATTTGGAGAAAGTGGATCAAATTTTAAGTTTTCACCCCAAAAGGCCTGGAGCAGCAGGAAGTGCTGAGTGATCTGCAATCCAAAATTGTTGTGGAGAAGGCATGGAGTATGATGTCCCAAGTCAGCTACCTGCTTATGAGAAGGGTATACCTCCCAGCTTCTCATCCACCCTGCTTATTGTCCATGCTGGTAATTCCCTGCTTGTGGAAGGGACAGTGCCAGGCACAGCCGTGGCTTTCTGGGGCTTGTTGTTTGCTAGCTGCTGTTATGAGTCTATTGTTTTGAAAGAGGCTTTGGATCCACACTTAACCAATGCCCCAAGYCCTGCAGCACACCAGGCTTACTGTGCAAGCAGTGGATGTCCACCTCTGGCTGCAAAATCCAAGCCCTGGCAATGCAGAAGACCTGACAGCAAAGCAAACAGCTACCACCTGTTTTGTCCCTCCCCCACCTCAATTTCCTTGCATTCAATGTCTACCTYCGCATATGTTCAGTACTTTTGGTTCCTGCAGAAGCTCCACAAATGCTAGGATTTCTGGGATGTTTCCAGGAGCAGGGRAAAGAAACCACCCAAAATTTATTTATATATATTTATATGAAGACAGAAASCGACAGAATCCCCAGGAGATCATGGACTTTTCCCTTCCACGATGCATGACTTTCCTTTCCAAGGCTCGCAGCATCAGGAGAGTCTCCTCCCCAGCCTCCAYGGAGCTGGTGGGAATGCTGTCCCTGGGTACTGGCTGGAGCGGGTGCAGGGAAGGGTGCGCTTGGCCCTGCAGGAGGCTGTGCACAGTTCCAGCTTGTGCTGCCGTTTCCTCCTGCCAAGGCGTTTGGGGGGGAGGTTCTTTGCAGTACAACAGTATAGTTTCTGATAGGCCTCCTCCATAGGGTAACAACATCAGAAGCAGTCTCTGAAGACGGAGGAACTAGAGACGACTTGAGGGCCAATTCTTACTCAGTCTTTGTTTAATTTAATATTCATGAGCGATCCCAGCAGGGGAGCTAAAAATCTTCCACTCCTAAATCGAAATGCTGTATAAAAGCCTATTTAAGTTATTTGGTGGAAATAAAGTGACCTTCAGAACTGTAGTTTCTGTGTGCCATACCACATTCCAGAAATCTCCCAGGAATAACTCCCCCAGACCCACAAACCTCATGGCTCTTCCTTGCAGAGCCTGTAGGCAGGAAATACCKTTGAGACAAAGCGTCCAGTGCAGTACAGTATCACATGAATGCTAATCCAAGCCCTGATACTACTTGAAGAGGATGTTTCAACATCTGCTGTCTGGGAAAGAGGTAGAATCCAGGTGGAATTKGGGCTACAGATCAGCATTAACTGAAGAACAAGAAGAGTTCAGATGAAGTAAGGACCTGAACCCCTAGAACCTGAATGAAGGAGGAACTTTCTACAAAGGACCATTTTATAGCCAAGACAAGGCCTGCAGTGCACACAAGTAGATCAATTTAGCTGAGAAGACTGCTCTTTCTAGAATTGGTCTGATTCATCTCAAGGTATAACATGGACATMAAATTTGCAGGATTCTGAAGAAATTATTTAGTGCAGGCATAGCTTTTGACCAGTTTTCAGTCAGAAAACTCTGCAGTGCCACTGATTTTTTCAAGACCTGTCAGAGGCTGGACTTAGACATTCAGACTGCAGCAGTTCCTGCTAGAGGAGTGCTCATTTTTCAGGTGGAAGGCTCGGGTATTAAGCTTGCAGTTCTGTTGAAGCTAGCCACCAATGCCAGCCCTGAGATGCAGAGCACAGCATAGCCTCTACATTCAAAGGCTGTTCAAGATCTGCTTGGATTTTCTTGTCCAGGAGAAGAGAGGGCATCTGCTGAAGAGGCCTGATATACAACTGCGTACCTGGCTGGCTCCCCTCAAAGTATCAGATGCTGCATGCTGGTTGCAGGAGAGAGGGAATGGTCATTTATCTGGAATGCTGAGTCACAGCCAGATGCTTCTGTTGTGAGTCACATCTCTGGCAAAGGGCAAGCTGACCTAACTAATAGTGACTTTCACATCCCAAATCATCTCATCTTGCTGGAAATGACAGCAGAAGGAAATCCGCAAGTCTACACACTAAAAGCAAATCTTGGGACAGCAGGGGCTGGATCTGCTCATTCAGCAGTGTAATAACCCATTCTGTACATGATTCTAGGGAACAAGGTCAATTAAGCACTTGGGAAACAATTCTGCAATTTCACTGAAGATAGTATAATCTGTTTCATTGTTTCCAGCCAAAAAACCWTTTCTGCTGAAGTGAATTCAGTGCTGCTGGTAGAGGCTGGATTGAAAATGGCTATCCCTCCAAACACAGGGAGGAAGGTTGTCACCTCTGGCTGATATGCTTGCCTCCAGTCTTTTAWCAAAGATAATTGCCAATCCCTTTTCCAGAGCCACTCTCTGCTGAAATAGGGAGAGTATTGTATAGCAAGAGTCAGCCTAGGAGAATCCTATTCATATCTAGCCATTATTTGAAAGATGCTGATGGGCTAGGGGGATTTCAGTCTRGTAAAATGCACCAGCTCTAACTTTGAAGGGAACAGATACCAAATGCACTTAATGAATGTTCCGCTTTGAGTCAACACAGATCATAAAGAACTCCGGGAAGTGCCAGTGGAAGGAGGACAGCCGGTACAGGCTGACTCACAGCAAGTCTGTTTCCAATATCCATATCCCCGTGATGGTGCATGTACAGCATGGCCTGTGCCACTTTTGTGATATAAAGTGTTATCACATTTGGAACACCTCTAAGCACTATGATTTGAAAAGCAACAGGGCTGAAACTGAGCCTCCATTGACTGTTTCCTCTCTCTCTTCCCTCCCGCTCCCCCCAGTTGTCTGTTTTGCTGTTAACCTTGCAGTATGGTAATACCTCTCCTAACCTGGCCTGGCCTGTCTCAAAGGCTTGCAGTAAAATACCTATTTCAATYTCTCTATATCTTTCTTTTGCAAAGCTCCTTCCTATTCTTGCTGCTTGCAGCAATTTCCYTTCCTTCCTTGAGGAAAAAAAAATGCTGAATTAATTATATCTTCATGCACAGCTTTTTTCTTTTTTCCCCAGCTGCTACAGCTATACTGGTGCTCACTGTGATCCTGTCAGTCCTAGGATACAATACAGGAAGGTCAGTCCAGATTATAGCCACAATGGGGAAAGAGCAGTGCTACCAAGATGAAGAGCTCCCAGCTCAGCAGGTGATGCTCAGCTCTTTGAATCAAGACTGCCCCACATGGTGGACTMATCAGAGAAGGGCTTGCTACTCTAAAGATGCTATTTTTATAGATGGTAAGTTAAAAAAAAAAAAAGAAAGAAAACAGACTCCCTTGCAGACTCCAAGATCCTTGCTCATTTCTATTAATTAAAGATCCAAAGGTAATTTGTCAAGAGTTTAACTTTGATGCTATAGCCAGCTCCTAGAATGGGTAATTGCATTCTGTCCCCACTGTCACACTTCACTTCCCTGATCTGAAGGTTGCCTGCTTTCCTTTCATTACCCAAGTCTAACACACTTGAACAAGTGTATTCTGGATGTCAGGATGCATTACCATGCTTTATCCAACACAAGAGAAATTAAGGCACAAAAAGATCAAGTGATGTAAGAGTTTATGCAGATCCAAGAGTCAGACCTAGGGCATCCTACATTCCCAAGGCAGCTGTAGGGTTTGGGTGAAAGGCAGCAAACTGAATCATGCAGAGCCTGCAAAACAGTTGTGCTTCCTATTGCTTCCTCCTAGCTTCTAAGGGCTTTTCAGGCTGGGGAGGTATTCCCTTGAACTGCAGCCAGTGTCCCACCAAAACTGCACACATGAAGTGTTTTGCTTCATGGGAAAACACTCTATCTCCTTCTCACCTTCCTCTGTGTTTCAGGCTTTTAGTTCCTAACCACAGCTGGTCACTTCCCTTTCAGGAACACTCTCCCCTGCCCCATGGGACCTACTCAGTGCTGCTGGCTCTTCCCACTGTCTCTCTGCAGCCAGGATCAGGTTCCCACTCGATCACCCAGCTTTCTATGCCTATGGGGCTGCTGCCTCTCAGCCAGCCATGACAGGCCCCACCAGCACCAGGCGTTACAAGAGTTAAGTTAATCAATACCAGCAGAACAGATTAAGGGGACTGGTTTGCAGCCATCAATCAGTACCATTTACACAAGAACTGTCAGGCTGCAAACAGAAAAAGAGGTGATGTGAAGCAATCCTGTCTGAAGGTTTTTAGCACACTCTACAAATTGCTGTGGTGAATAACTTGTTGCCTGTATTTATCCCTTTTCAAATTGTCTCTTAGCTACAGTCATCCATCTTCATTCCTCTCCGCTTGCTCCAGACACTCTCAGCTGCTACCTCATTATTTTACATTTGTACACTGCCACTTGGCTGTGCCTTGCTCACATACATAGAGCAATCTCAGGAGGACAGATTCACCCCTGGGGCAATGCCACTGGCTTCAGTATGAATCCAGCATGACCTTTCACACATTTCCCCACATCTCTCCGATTGAGACAGCATGTTTGCAAGAGATCAAAGCACTGGCACCAGGACACCTGGGTCCCAGCCAGGACAGTGCTGCTAACAGCCTTGGAAAGCAAAGCACCTACTCCGTCAAAAGGTTGTTTTACCAGGCATGTGGTGGGGCTTCACTGAAACACYTTTACAATGATGAGCTCAAAGATGTTTGAGTCAGGTCAGATCTTAGCAAGCCTGAGTTTGCCCTTGCACAAGAGTGCTCGGCGTGTCACAGCAATGACAGTTCCTATGCTTGAAGCCCAGATCTCCTCCACTTTTCAACTGCCAGCAGTATAAGGCACATGACAGTTATTCTAACAAACCTTCTTTGAGATAGRAGTGGCATACACAGTCTATTTTAGAAGGAAATTGCAAATCAGAGATGTCACTCGAGAAACAGACACCACACTAMRACAAGCTTCAGCACCACTGTGCTCCAACGCACTCTAGAAAAGCATCAGACATGCAGCTAGTAAAAGTCTACCCTTYTTCAGCAGACTGGCTTATACCAACTCAGATGCTGTTTCTGTTCCAGTTTTCTCACTGCTCCCTATTAGAGGAATGCTGTCTTCTTCCACCCTTGAAGCCCTTCCACCCAGTCGCAGGCACACACCTTCACCTACTCCTTCAGAGCAGCCGCTCTCACATCCCATCATGCCTCCAGCTGTCCTGCTCATTTTAAAAACCTCACCTTCAAAATTAAATATAATGGTTTTCCCATGCTTCAGATTCTCTCTCTTGCATTTGCCAGTCTCATGACTGAATGCCCTAAACGTATTCACTAGCCGACATCTCAAAACCACTGCTCCCCCTAAATTTGTACTCCGTACTGCCTTGTTTATATTTGCCTCTGAAAAGTGTTCAGGGGACAGTGTGTTTATAAAAGATGCTATACAAAATAAACTTGTATTGTACTATAAATGTCAGCCAAAGTACAACTAAGATAGGTACAGAATTAGAGGCTACAAGTAGGTGGTTTGAGAGTGCGTGCTTATGTAGGAGGGAAGAATGATTCCCTTCACACAACARCCATCTCTGGGGAAAACTGTAGCTTGTATTATTCAAGTGGTCAGGCTATAGAGGGCTCGTCTCTTCAAATCTGTAACTCAAAAGGTCAGGTTTTGTTAAAAGAACATTGACAAGATCAAGCCCCCAGAGCCTTGGAGACTCCGTGTATCTGTCTCCAGAGAGGACCCTGCCACTTAAGACAAAACAGAAGAGAGAAATGCCTTGGTCAAGGGCAGTATATGAGTCAGTGGCAGGAGCAGGACAGCCCCAGGGACTCTGAAATTTCTGTGCTGTGCCATCCAGAGAAAGAAAAACAGGGACCATTTGAAGCAGGTCCTGTTTAGATGTACATGGGAGGAAGGCAACCACACAGAAGCAGAGCAATGTTTTGCAAGGRGGACAGCTTTGGGGGAGAGTAGCTATCTTTCTCAAAGGCAAGAGGAGAAAGGAACATTGAAACAACCTTAAGGGCTTTGTTGTGCATTTCCCAGCAAAGGGATGTGTCAAAGCTCCATCTCTCAGCCTCCTGAGCCAGTCAGTCTGTCTCCTGTGAGGCCACACCTCACTTCGAGCCCCCCCAGCTTACTGAATAGTCACAGGTACTCAGCCTTCCTCGCTACTTTCCTCTTTGGCTTTACGGAGAGGCAGAATCCAGCCAGATATCATTATTGTGGGGAGCATTCCTCAGTTTCACCTCAAACTTATTGCCTGGTGCCCAGGGCAGCCCCGTGATCTCTGTGCTGCCACTGGGCCCAATTTATTCAGCATCAATGCTACCCGCCTGCTAACAGAAAACCCTAAGAGCTCTCCTCTCCAAACCAGGGCCTGCCTCTTGCATTATGTAACACCTCTCCACCTAGAATATTCCCCAAGCTGAAAAGCTGTTCGTATAATAGAYGAATGCTCCAGCTGGACACTTATTTTTATTACATTTAATTCACTTTATCCATTGCTAATTTCCCTTTTGCTGYGTGCCTGTCAGGAATCCATGTCTCGGCAATTCACTGAGCAGAGCAGGCTAAGCATGCATCAGGCTTCATAAATAGCACCCCAGTGGCTCGGGCTTGCTGACGGAGCTGCCAAGCAATACTGATCTTCTGTGATCCGCCTCTAGAGACACGGTCCTCTGGGGTCAGACAGGGTAACCATCTTCCAGCCATACTTCCTCRTTTGCTCCCCACTACCTCCCCCCGCAAGTCGTTCTCCCACACGCCCTTTCCCTTTCTGGCATTATTACTATTATACAGTAGCCACAACAGACCCCTGGCAAAAATCTGAAAACCCTATTTTTGCTAAGTGCTGGGGAAGGATTTGCTCCGAGAACCTCCAAAAATAGATGGCAACAGAAGAGGGTAGAAAGGGGTTGTGACCTGCTGCGTCACAAACGGGATAGAAGCACAGACGGACGAAAGGACTTGCCCATTGGCACTCGAGTTTACAGTCGAGTCAGCTGAGGCTGATTCCCAGGTCGTTGTGCACACAACCGCCCTTCTTGCCAGCAGGGGAAGCAGGAGCACCGGCGTTATACACGCCTTCAGAGGCTGGCAGTGCCACACCGAATAACCCCATGGAGGTCACGCAGAAGGTCGCGGTAAGCACTTCCCRGAGACAGGCAGAGCTCATCTGCCATCCCCATGCCTAGGCCTGTCACTGCAACGATTGCTGTTCACCTCGCAACTAGTGTAAAGTCTGAATTCCCCCAAACGGAAGCTAAAATAGGTTATCATATGGAAGCAAAAAGCACTAGAATTTGAGCTCTGTGCAAAGTAATTTTTTTAATATGCTAGCCAAAACTGAAGCATCTAAAAAAAATGTTCTTTTTACGCCTATGGAAAACAAATATATCATTGTTTCTCACGGAAATAATCCTCTCCCCCTCGTGTTTCTACCCCTGTATACATAATCATATCATTTGGGGTTGAGCAAAATGTTTATCCTTCTGCTGAAAACTATTAGTCCAATGTGGCTTGAGCTCATGAATAGTTCCAGTCAACACAAATTTTATTTTCCAGCCGAGGAAAATATTCAGCCTCCCCCACTCCTTAAATCAGTTCTAATTATGAGTGTRGAAGAAGCAGGGATGCCCTCAGAGATGGCAAAATGAGTGTTATTTTCAATACAGAAAGAGAACAGGAAGAAATAAAGCAAAAAGTCTTCCTGAATAGGTAGCCAAAGGAGATGTCTGGGGTCGATTTGGCTTTGTAACCATCAAGGGAAAGTTATTTATGCCCTTTTCTRAGGGTCATACATGTAAAACAATGATTGCCCTTCCCAGCCACATCCCTCCTATTTCCTCCAGCAGTCTGTGAAGGAGGAAAAAGGAAAATCCAATTAAATAAAGAGGAAAAAACCCAACAAGGACATCAAGATATGGAAGTGATTAAAATTTACAGCCATTAGATAAACAGTCACTATGTGCTGCTGATTTATTTTGTCTTTCCCAAATCAATTTCCAAATGATCATAAACATGAACTCACATCTGGCATTAGTAGTTTCATAGATCCACATCAGACATTTGGAAAAACATCTGCAAAGTCTGTTATCCCAATGCATTCACAACAACAAAACACACTCACCAATAAAGTTGAATACTGACCATCAGAGAACAAAATCTAACCAGGTAGGTGGATTTTTTTTTTCCACACTGACATATAAACAAAGCTTAAAATTAAAATTTAGTATTTCCTTTCCTTTTAAACTAACCATGAATGAGGTTTTAGACCACTGAGCCTTTTTGCATTTATTAGAACCCTTAGCCGGGTGGATGTAAAGCCTGACTTTCAAAATCTTCTGCTTTCAGAAAGCAGAAGACAGGCTGGGTTTTCYCCAGCTTTATTAATTATTTATTGTTGCCATGCCCACTGAAGAAGTCCGTTCAGGCCCCAGCTGGGATCAGTCACTGCACTGAGCTTTGCACACACGTACAACAAACCAGACTGCTCCTTGGGGTGCCCCCAGCAGCGGGGGGAAAGGAGGCACAGAGCCTGAGGACAGCACAGGACGTCCCTGATCTCACCGATCAGCCGAAGCAGAGGTAAGAGCATGGGAATACCCTAGATTTCTATAGAATCTGTAATTCTGGTCTGGACAGGGAGACTGCTACTTCGCTGGGCTCAAGCTGGAAACAAGCCATATAACATCCATGAAGTGTGTTACTAGACATAAAACAGACYCCTCTCCCCAAACCTGGGCACAGTAGCTGACAAGAGACAGTTGGAAGACAGAGGAAGGGAAATACTGCACGTGTGGATGTCCCTTCTTTAGGTGTGTTTTGGAAGGAAGATACAGAGCAAACAGTCAGTAGAGTCTTGGACCTACTGCACCACCACGCAACAAGGGAAAACCCAGAGCAGGTTTGGAGTAACTTTTTTTTTCTCTGTACAGTGTGGAGCTGGAGCATAAGTGAACTGCAATACTTCCCCTGCCTTTACTAAGCAACCTCTTCCTCACTGTAAATGTGGGACATACCAGGTACACAGGATGGCACAATAGCAGGTAAAGGTTTTCTGACAGAGAAAATACAACTTCTTTTGCAGAAACTCACTAGAAAGTAAATTATTTCAGGACAACCAGCAATCTTTTACCTCCAAGGAAAAGAATTATTGAATTGTATTTTTAAAACCAGAAGAAATATTTTGGACTATATGTAAGAGAAAATACAGTATACTGCTGCTTGCACAGGGGGAAAAAAAGTTACTTCCTTGTTCCTTAGCAGCTTAAAAACTGGCAATTAGCAAATCAACATGCAAATGTGATCAAACTTGACAGGCAGAGCTACACAGTTATACAGTAATAACACCAATGGAAAAATACAAGAAACAAGAACAATAATATTTACAGAAAGCAGAAACAGTAGGTAAATATTTTTATACAGTATAAACTGTATACACCTTTTCACTATTACTCTCAATGTAATTATTTGCATTGAGCAGAATATAAAAGGTCTTGGAGAAAGGTATTGTGCAAACAATACATATGCTACCTGCCACAAAAAAGTTAAATACAGAAGTTTTAAGACAAGAGACTGTCAGACAGAAGTGTGTTGAGTCAATGAGATAGTACTGCTCAGTGCACTTAGAGGCAGTTTTAGCTTGCCCTTCAGCAAAAAATTGTATATATCAACACTTTATGATATTACGGTCACTTCCCAAAGCACTAAATCAAGGTTTGGGTGTTGTTATCCCCAGCACATTGCTAACACAGCAAAGAGCTCATCTCCAGCCAAATGGCATAAGCAGACAGAAGGGCAGAACAGCAAGATTCTGCAGAAAAGCAAATCAAGAAGGAACAGTCCGGTGCTCACTTACAGACTGCAAAGTTTGTGGTTTGGTTTATTATCTTTTTTAATTGTCGGCCTTAGAAGTAGGAAAGGGAAAGGAAAGAAGGGAACTAGCGAAGTCTCCTGGCTGGCATGCAGAGTTCGGTGGATAACTTGCCCAAAGTGGGCCTTCAAAAAAAAAAAAAAAAAGGATGATGCAGCAGTAGAAAATATCTTGTGGTCAACATAAGCAGGTGCTCCCTGAAATTCACACTGACACCTTCAACTTATTGGGCACTTAGCACAGGGCTGCGATTCTCCATACTGGCACTGCGTTCTGCCACTTTTCTGTGTGCTTCAGTCAAGCAATGCAGGAAGCTGTACAGAGAGCAGAGCTGCTGTGATCACATCACAGAATTGTCTTAAATCATTAGCATGACACCTCATGAATATAGGGATGCCCCAATACAAGAGGTTTACTGCCATATGACATTTTGGGGCAAGACAAATTGTGCCCTGTCATCACTTCAGCAGTCTTGAAAAAGTCTCACTCTGCTCTTGAGAGAAAAAGCTGCTAAAATAGGGTCATTTGATTAGCTGCCTTAATACTTTCACTGAGCTCTTCCAAAAATTCAGTCCTAGGGAAGAATGAAGCTAGAATAGGCAGTGAAATATCACAGCAACATGCTTCCCCCCTTAGTAACTATTACAACAGTAAAAAAGCATTGCCTCAGTAACTGGATCATTGAATGCACATTCAGATAGCATAACAGGCTCATCTTGAGAAAATACTCAGTTCTTTTAGGTAGTTTTTGCTGCTGTTTAGTTTTTAAAGAGCAGGAGAAAATTTGATGGAAAGCAAGCCTTGATACTGAAATATTTTTATTTCCTATTTGCTGTTGAAGTAGAAGAGGATTTAGTTCAGCATTTTTACAAGGCCATGACCAAACAGACACAATTGGTATTATATGTTTCTATAGACAATGTGTCACAAAAGCTTTGCTGCTGATTCGGTGATATTATCTGTGAGTGCGCGCTAATAAAAGCGTGAGCATGTACGCACACACGCAGAGGCACCTAAAAACAGTAGAGCAAAGCAATTCTCTGGGAGTAGCAATACAAATCAATCTCCTTTCACCTGATGCCTCATTAGAAGAGAGTTTCTTCTGTGCCTGAACTAGGATTTGATATTAGCTTTCAATTACCTAGTGTACATTTTAAACACTTCCCCAATTACCTTTGCCACCTCTCTCCCGTTACAGTCCCACAATCGATACATGGGCTATATTCCTTTCCCAAACTCCAGTAGAATATAAAAGGCAGCCTAGGTAATAACACCAGCCTGCCTATAATCCTAGGGAGAGGGGACATGTTTTCTTACCCTCTAATATAATGTCACCCCCCTTCCAAGCTGAGCTTKCTTTGGTTGTTGGATTTCACTTTGGCTCACTAATGATTATTATCTCCTCTAGCAATAAATAGAAAGACTCCGGCTTGATTCCACAAGGATATTTATTACCCAGGGTGCCCTTTGATCCTGTTTAGTCTAATTGAGCCTGGCACACAGCTCCAGGTTGCTAATGTATTTCCACCATAAACTATATTTGCAGACAGATGGAAGTTACATGATTGCCTCCTTTCGCTGCTATTAGTGAAGCAGTCAGCTCCTTACTTTTACTTACAATTTAATTACAAGGCATATGGAAATGTCGAGAGCACTGAAGCCAAGGCCCTTGCACAGATTTCAGTGCTCATTCTTTCGCCTTCAAGCCACCCCTCTTCTCCTTTTCAAAGACACAAATAACTCCTAAAACAGAGCCTCTTCARCAGCATTCAGAAACAAGGAGATCCCTTTGTGAGCCATGCTGGGGTGGGCTGCTGCCTTGGGGAAGCTGCTCGTAGTTTGTGTGAATTCAGCATGGTGGAAGAAGCAGCTAGCAAAACATCTCCTGCACTTCCACTATTACAGGGCAAGGAACAGAGGCTTTTCTAGTGACAGCTGATCCCCATCCCGAGAAGATCACCAGCACTGCCTTGCTAAGACAAGAAGCTCAGACAGACATGCCCCAGCTGCCATTAGACTACTGAGGTTGGGCAATGATCTTAGCATAGCTGGAGGTACTTAGACCTCATCAGCTAGTCACCTGAGCATTTATTCGACAACAGCTCTCTGAAATGTCACAGACCTAGTAAAAATTGAGATGCTTCAACTCCTGCCTGTTTTTAAATATCAAGATGCCATTAGCTGTGCTCATTGCCCTCTAGGAAGTAAATAGAGGGAACAATGGCAATTCCTGGGCTCTTTRCATCTTTCATCTCTCTCCTCTCCAGATGCCCATGGGGAAAAAGACATTGCTCTCCAGGGCCCCCGCTCTGTAAAGCRGGCAGGCACAGGCTTCAGGGTACACTGGACCAGGAAGGGCTGGATGAGCCCTTCTAGCCCTTCRAGCCATTATATTTCTCAATGTGCTTTTCATCCCAAAGCAAGCTGGCACATTAGCTATGGCCAAGATACAAATAGCTTCTGGCTGGTTTAGGTGCTCCTGGTGCACTGAAAGGGTGAGTCTCAAAGACCTCCTTTCCTGGTAGTGACAGSATCTTCCAGTGATCTTACAGAAAAGACCTGGAAGAGAGTCACATCACCCCAGTCTGAGGCTCAGGATACAGCTCTGACAGCAGTAGTCCTTGCTAAAGGGAGTCCATTAAAATAAGCTGTACTGCAGCTCAGCCTTTCCTGYTGTCTCATTATCTGAAGTTTCTGTATTTTATTTTACAGTTTTCAAATTGAATCCACAATAAAACAAACATGAGAGTGGAAACAAACCAAAGAATTGGGGAGGGTGCAGGGAACATGACATWCATTCCCCCCCCGCAGCCCAAAAAGACATCTGACAATTTCTGTTGCTGAGTGACAGTCGTATTCAGGGGGATAATTGAATCCCTGTCAATTAGAGAAAAATCAGATCAAACCTAGAATAAGATCCCTGTAAAAATATTAAAAAAAAAAAGGAACAGACAATTAAAGCAAATAAATTGTAGAGAGTGGTCTAAAGCACTCTTGGCCTGACCTATTCCAAGACTGAGTTGTATCCTACTGTGTGAAAGGATAGACACGAACATTCTGGATAGCAATGAGAACATAGCCATCATTTTCCTCKGGCTTAGAATCACTTCTGTGGTCCCATAGACCTTATGCACCTCATGCAGGGCCCTGTAGAAAGTACTTTACACATGAAAGAAGCTTAATCGTTAGCAGGTCAAGAGAGGCGCCTAAATTCCTGGTGACACACACCATGCAACATCTGGATAGAAAGGGTGCTYTCATTTCACTGTTTGCTCAGGACATGAGAAAGTTGTCACCTGCCGCCATGCCCCCTTTTCCCCTTCTCTCAAAAGCTGAAAATCAGCAAGCTGGTGCTCCGTGTCCATACTGGTAAACTGGGAAATTCCACCCTATAATCTTACTGTGAAATTCAAAAGCAAAACTGCCATTGTCTTTGACAGAAGCACAGACAGGACTTTTGTGTTCCCAACAGCATCACTATGTCTGTGTATCCTATTCTAAACGCTGATCCCAGCATGATGGATTTTCCATAGCTACAACTCACTACTAACATTTCCCCACTTCTGGATTTTTGTCTCCTCTCCTTGCYTTTTTTCATCTTTTTCTACCCTTCAGAAAAATCTCTCTCCCTAGTTTGCACAGTTTCTCCTTTGCTTTCCTTCGCACCCAATAGAAGCCTATACTTCTCTTTTCCCTTTCTCAACTTCCATTCTCTGTTTCACTGAGTTCAATTTAATTTAAACCAAACTGCTTTATTGGTGCCACTGAAAGACAAGGATTGCAAAAGCCATTATAAACATGTACAATACACATTATGTAAAAAATATTTAAGGAAGGAATACTCCAGCAAATGGAATCAATATATTCCACATAAAGCATCACCAGGAATGGAAAAAAAAGAGTGAAGTCAAACTCTTGTTAAGTGCACTGCAAGCCTACTCAAAATTCAGAGTTGATAACATGTTAGCACATAATCAGCAGCATTCCAGTTCCCACTGCTGTGCTCACCCTGGCTCCCATGCCCTGACTAGCAGCAGCCTTTCACAAATCAATGATCTCTTGCTATTTCAAGGACTCTGGGCCGAGAACTAGAGCTGTTTCCTTTGGTTCTCTCTCTTCTCACTGCACTGCTGCCGATAAAACTATAGATCTCTACCTCTGTCACTTCTGAATCACATTTCAGAGATGTAGCAGGCAGGCACTGAGGGTGGGGAGAAGGTATTTACATAGTAATTTTAGACCCAAAGAGGGAATAAAGTCTATGGCCRTTTTTAGAAGGCAGCCTTGTATCAGATCTGCCTCCAAACATGTTGCCTTGTTTGTCTTTGACTCTTCTCTATAAATAATTATTAGATGCCTAGGGACATTGGTGGCAAGGGAGACTCACACCCAGAAGAGCAAACAGATCCCTAAATACAGTCCAGAAACTGTGCAGTCCCACCCTTCCTGAAGGAGTCATGAGCATTTCCCTCCTCAAACTCAGTTCAGCAAAACCCTTTTTTACCTTATCATCATACAGCCAGCTAGCTAACCTTTGCCTGGTGCACATCAGAGAGTCACCTTGAAGCAAACAGTATGCTGTGTGAAATGTGGCGCCGCTCAGCAAAAGCAAAGCTTTGAACCTGGTCCCCAGCGACCAAAGACGAGGTTTCAAAAGCTAAAAGTGTCTGAAGTCAGTGTAAGTGGACAGAGATTTTCAGAAACTACAAGCAATCTGGAGGCCAGTTACCTGTCATAGTTTAACCCCAKCCAGCAACTAAACACCACAGAGCTGCTCACTCACCCCCCTGCTCCGGTAGGATGGGGGAGAGAATCGGGAGGGCACRAGTAGGAAAACTCGCTGGTTGAGATAAAAACAGTTTAATAATTGAAATAAAACAAAGTAGAACAGTAATAATAACAATGATAACAACAATAATAGAATATACAAAGCAGGTGATGCACAATGCAACTGCTCACCACCCATCGACTGGCGCCCTGCGTGTCCCTTTCCCAGACCACGCCTCCTAATTATATACTGAGCGTGATGTCACATAGTATGGAATATCCCATTGGCCAGCTGGGTCAGCCACCCCAGCTATGCTTCCCCATCCCAGCTCCCCCTGCACCTGGCAGAGCATGGGAAGCCGAAAAGTCCCCAGTGCAAGCACCACCCAGCAACAACCAAAACACCGATGGGCTATCAACATACCAAACCCAAAACACCGCACCCCCCAGCTACTGGGAAGAGAGTTAACTCTGTCCCAGCCAGAACCAGGACATTACTGCAGGGCACAGCAGCTTCTCTGGAACGGACCTAAGGGGAACAGAGCCAGCTACCCTCACCGCTGGGGATTTCTGCTTCTTCCCAAGAGTTTCCTTCCCTAATCCACTTTTCCTGTTTCCCCACATCTGTGCACTCCAAGCAGCAAAGCACACCGGTCCCTTCTTGCTCCATTTCCCCACCAGGCCAGAGACAGTCTTGCTTTGAGATGCAAGACAGTTCATTGTTTTCGCTTCTCCCTTGTGACTGTTGTTGGATTATCAGCTCATTTTTCTGACAACTCCTGGATGCCCCCAAGAATCCCAATACAGACAAAATACTCTCACCTCAGAGAAGAAATTAAGTTTTCTCTGAGGAAGCAATCAGTCAGAGTGTGTTCCACTTACTGCAGAGATTAAGAGGCCCCTGCTAATAGTTTGCTTTCTAGAACAGAGCATATCAGTGCTGCCTCCCTGCCGCTGCACTGCCTTGCTCAGCCTAACAGCACTTCTGGGGCTGCCTGCAAATTGCACAGCTTTTAAAGGCACCTTCAATTTCAGATCATGTGAAACACAYGAGCACCTGGTTTTCCTTCCTCTCCTCCTTCCTCTGTATACCCTTTCTCAAATAGTTTTGGGGACAAGTGATAATCCAAGTGAGGAGATGATGCTGGAAACAAGTGGGAAGTTACTCTCTCTGTACTTTCCCTTGTAACCATTTTCTCACTCTATTCAAGCCAGATGAGAGTGGATTTTGAGGATGTGCCTGAGGGCTCAAGACATCAGTGAGTGGGTAGATGCACCCTTTCAGCTCCAAGCTGTAGATTTGAATCCTGCCCATTTAACTCATCTGTCTGGGTATTCACACTCAACTCATCACCACAGTGGTTGACCAGTTAAACTCTGAATGGCCAGCGATCCAGAAACATTTTGGATTCTCATCCAAAAACAAGCAGGAGTTTTTGCCTTAAAGGACACATAGCCCTATCTTACATGCTACCTCTCGTGGGCAGTCTTCACAGAGCAACAAGAGAAGGAAAATTTTGCCAAGGCTTGTGGAGGATGGCCACAGAAAAGAGAACAAAACCTTTCTATAGAACGAGTTTCTCTTTCTTTGGTATTCTTTGAGTGTTGCACTGCTGTATCCCAGCGCAGACCATCTAAGTAACTGTACAGATGCATTCAGATACAGCCCTCATAGAATCATAGAATGGTTTGGGTTGGAAGGGACCTTGAAGGTCATCTAGTTCCAACCCCCCTACCATGGGTAGGGACACCTTCCACTAAACATCTTTTATTCTTTAATTGATTATCAGCTGATAACTGTGTTTCCTGGCTTTTTCCATCTGCTAACTGAAGTGAAAAAATGCTTGCTCTCCTCCCTACCCATTCAGTTCGCTCCATGTGCAATTTACTCAAGGGCGGGAAAGATAAAGCTGCGACAARCAGCCGTTCATACAGCAAATCTATCAAGCAACCTGCTCACAAAAATGGCTCGACCTCTGACCCAGCACCTGGCCAGCTCCTGCAAAGCACTACATGTGGTTTAGTCTGTAATACAGCAACCGAGCAGGAAACTACAGAGGAGAAGCGCTCCTGAAGCAATGAAAAAATACTGATAATACTTGTCAAAGCAAAGTTAGAGCAACAAAATAACTGTAATAAATACTAATAGCTGTTAAATTCTGAATAGGAAAGTAGTACGCATCTGGTTTAAGCAGGTATCTAAGGATATGGCTGTCTAACACGAGCCATTTCTCTGACCCCAGAATGCATGGGGGCAGAGGATCTGCGGTAGGTGAAGAACAGCAGCCGAACATCTGACGTACGGTACATCCCATATAACACTGCTACTCTGCCACCTCCATCTGSAGTACCCCAGATCAGGGTGCATCCTGCCAGGTGAGGGACTGCTGACAACCTGCTGCCCTGTCCTGCCCCCCGGCCTCACCCCCCATCAGGCAACCTGCATATCTAGRACACAGGAGAACGCTTGTGATTTTAATTTAGTTTTGCTAGTCATCACTGGGAACAGGRCTTTCTGCCCAGAACAACACCTGCCTAAACTTTTTCTGACAGCTCCTGGCCTCATTTCCAGCAAGTCTTCCACAAAGAGGGAATCTGTTTTCCCCCTTACCCTTGCTAGAGTTGTCCCTGTAGAGTTCCCCTTTCTTCCTCCCCAATATCTAACCTGACTGGGTAATTCAGGGGAAAGAAGAAAGCTGTTTTTCCTCCCCTAAGACCATTTGGCACCCTCTGCATCACACACCACCTCACAGGTGGATCTAGGCTGTCTCCATTACTGTTAGTTGTGCCTGATATATTAATCACTCTAGATACAGTGATAAGTGTCCCTTACTCATCTGTGCTTCACTTGGTTTTGGTCCTTAACTGTGTCACCTTCTGTTTCAACATACTTGGGTTATAGATACCACCACCCTGCCTCATAATGTTACTATCAAGCATGTGTCCCACTACARACATGGCTCTAACCTCTGCACTAGCATTTTTGGGATTTCAAGGTAACATTAGTGGAAGCCAACAGGAGACTAGCTCCTCTTCTGGGATTCAAAGCTAATAAGAAGATTAAAAAGATACTGCTGACAAACATTCTGTTTTAAGCTGGAAAACGAGACCAGAACAGACTGGGATTCCTCAACATCTCCCCACAGGCTGCTGGCCATGTGCCAATAATATTCAGCTTCACAGTCCAACCARAAGCAAGTGAGGAGAGCTGAGAGAGAGGGGACAGGACTCTTCCCCAGGAAGATTTTCCTCATCCCAGKAGTTAGAAATATGCTGTGATGCAAGAATGATGCACAACAGCCAAAAATACCCTGAAAGAATCCCAGTACGTGCTTGTGTCCAAAARCCCCTAATATATTTTCAAGTTTATATCATCCTTAAAACATCCCAGATATTTCTATCAGACATTCCATGACCTGGGAATGAAACTTGAATTTCTGGGARTGTCAGAGGAATGCCTTTTGAGCTTGTGATCCCTTGTGAGTACCTTGAGTCCCAGTAAAGTTACAGCCTCTGTTTCATGAAGAGCCACCTGCCTGTAAAGAATCCCAACCAGAAATGATGCAGATGCATCACAAGAGTAGGAAGAACACCAAAGACTCTCATGCTTAGAGATTATTTGCCAAAACTCCATCCCAGGCATATTCTTGCAGTTTGTTTTCATCCAGACCTCCAAGTTTTGTTATAAGTTACCACTTGCCAAATGCRACCTGATACTTACAGATGCAATGACTTCAAGACAGGATTCTCTCCTTTGGGGAAATGAGCACCACAAACTAAAATTATTTTTTCAACTCTATAGTGGACTAATCATTCTTAATAGGGATAGTTATCTCCTCCTCTGGCTTGTGTGTCCTTAACAGCAGATAAAATGCTTGTAAAATAGTTTCCTATTCAGTWTATACTGATTGTTTTCTTCCAAAACGTACTACTTCTCTGAGCTATCACTCTGTGGGACTCATTACCTGGAAAGCTTTGGTCATTGACGAATCTGGTAGACCCTGCACTGCCTTGAATGAAGGTTTATAATGTAGCTTTTGTCTGCACTTTTTTATAGCTCTATTTGTTTCTTACTCTTCTCCCCCAGAAGCCTCCAAATAAAAATGGATTTCATAGCATAATGCAAACAAAGTGTGCCCTAGAAAGGCCTCAAATGAAATTATGGATGATGCTCTTAGTTTAAATAGCATCTTCATGGTTGCTTTTAACAGACTGATTTCTCAGCAGCTAGCTGGGTACTASAGAACACTGCTCTGAAAGGCAGAGTGGTCACAGACCCAACTGCCCCAGCACTGGGGCTCTCTTCATTAGTCTAAGCTTTCCCAAGATTAACTGTCTACTCTCCCCCAGATATCCTCATACCTTACCTTCAGAGGCAATAGTCACCTKCAGCAGTTAATCTTTGAGGTGAGGGCAGAGACCATCCCATCACTCAGTTGCTCATTGAGGTGCAGACTAATCTGGCATCCATCAGGGACCCATCAGCTGGCTGTCATAGTACCCCTCCCAGGGGAGTGAGAGAGCAGCTGGGTGGGCAGCTGGCCGAGGTCAACCCACCATAGCCCTTAACAGTTATGTGATAGAGAGGGAAAGCAGCAAGTCACATAGCACACTAAAAGAAGAAAAGTCCATCATTTCAACAGCCTCCTTGGATGGAAGAGGAATGCATAGTTCATTGGTTAGATACAGTCCTTCTGTGTCTGATCAAGAGATTGTAAAAGCAGATACTTGGCAATATAAATGCTGAAAAAGTCACTGTGCCCTGTAGGTAAGTCTGTTCAGACTGACATGTAAATTATAGCCCTGCTTGCTCCTTGCTTTGTCCTCAAAKGGGCTAAGGAGCACCCAGCAGTTGTTCTGATGCCCATCTGACACATCACAGTAAGATTAGGTTGTTGAGAAATGGATAATTGAAGTGAAGTATCTGTGAAGAGGAAAATAGTGGGTGGGTTGTAGCTAGGAAAAGAGCCATCCTTGAATTTGAAGATCCATGCTTTCCCTTTAATCAGAACATCAGTAARAACTGTTCTGTGCCTGTAGGGACCGGGATTTAGAAGGCAGCTGGAACAATCCAACTGTTTTATTACTGCTACTGTATAACAGCACCAAGATCCTTTCCCTTTGTCSTGGTTTAAACCCAGCCAGCAACTAAACACCACGCAGCCGCTCACTCACACCCCCCCGCTCTGGTAGGATGGGGGAGAGAATCAGGAGGGCACACAAAAGAAAACCCGTGGATTGAGATAAAAACAGTTTAATAATGGAAATAAAACAAAGTAGAACAGTGATAACAACAGTGATAACAACAACAATAACAGAATATACAAAACAGGTGATACACAATGCAACTGCTCACCCCGACTGAAGGAACCGCGCGCCCAACCCTCAGAGCCCCCCGGTTTTTAAGCTGGGCATGATGTCACATGGTATAGAATACCCCATTGGCCAGCTGGGTCAACCGCCCTGGCTATGCTCCCCCCCAGCTCCCCCTGCACCTGGCAGAGCATGGGAGGCTCTAAAGTCCTCGGGGCAAGCACTACCCAGCAACAACCAAAGCATCAATGGGCCACCAACGTTCCTTTCATTACCAAACCCAAAACACAGCACCCCCTCCAGCTACTGGGAAGAGAGTTAACTCTGTCCCAGCCGGAACCAGGACACCCTTCCAGTGTTTATAGACTGGGATATTGAGGAGAGAAGAAAAATACTGACCCCTGAAAAAGGAACAGTAGATCTAGACAAATTCTTGTRTCTACCCTTCCTCCATTCATTGCTGTTAGTGACTCTGTAACCCAGGAACCCAACTCAATGAGGTAAGGACAGTTTCTCCACACGAAGGTATGTCTGAAGGAGAAGCACACCTTGCCGTTGTGTCGGGCACTCATATATGCAGAAAGGTCACCTGAGGGCTGCTATCAAAAGRCAACACAAGACCACAGGCTCACTGGGCTACATGCATGGCTGAATACAGTTGTGATGCTTGTGCGCTACGTGACAAATCTCAGCATGCTTTGTGTGTATCATCCGAGACAGAGGCAGGATGAGTATGCAAGCAGGTTAAAATACAACAGGAGAACAAGGTGAGTGACACCCTTACATCACTTCTTTTCAGAGTAGAGTCCCATGAAGGCAGGATACTTGCACAGAGCAGGGTACACCAGCAAAACAGGTTGCCCTGCTAAAGTGCAAAAAACCAGCAAGGTGCCTGTTACTGACTTCCAGAAAAACCKTCTCCTTTCCACTTGTCACAGGCTTCTGCTGTCTGAAATAACTCCCCCATTCTCATGCAACTCTTTACTAGGGCCTACTTGCACTATTTTCTGGTTTGTGGCCCCAGGAGAGCAGGATCTTTGATTCTATACATAAAGCAGGGACTAGGTCTCTCCTTCCCTCCCAYCAGCCTACAAGGCAGATAGCTCCTAGATTACCTTGCAGCAGGAGGTACCCACAATTTTTTCAAGCACTGTCTGTCAAGAGCACTTAGATGAAAGGCCAAAGCAGCAAGTTTCCTTAACTCCAGTGGAGAGACAGCTGCATATCACACCATCAATGCCATGATCTGAGATTTGTTTACTGTCTGGCCAGAGACAAGCAGAACAACTGGTAACAACAAATGCACTTTGGTGCTCCAGCACAGAGCCCTGTAATTTACCACTAYGTTCATCCCTTCTTCCAGCAGGGAGACCAGGGACAAAGGTAATAGCTCCAAAGGGCATGTTGTGAGCTAGTCTGAATTCAGAAGAAAACAGAATGAATGAGCTAGAAGGTGTTTCCTCCCTTCTCTCTTCACCTACATCATGAAGACCCTCCGCTACTGAAAGCGGAACATGGAGGTAATTTGACTCCCAGGAGACAGGATAGTGATAGGTGATAGTTCTGTGACACAGGATTCCTACATCTCAAGTCAAGTCCCACATACGACCTGTAACTTCCGCAGAGTTACCGAATTCTAACAAACATACTAGAAGACAAATCTCATAGAAGGTGATTCTAAGTATCTTGTTGAAATCTGCAGAAAAATCTTTCCTTTGAAAATGAAAATGTAAGATAGTGTCTTCTGTCACCTGTGGGTGTGTGAAATGCAACCTTTCCAGACATTAAGTTACTATATATAGTAACTAAAACAGGAAAAAATACTAGGCCTGGTGCATTCATGAAGAGAAATCCCTGCTAAGAATACTTCCACTAAAGCAACCAATCCAGTTTCTAACTCCTCACTAGAGCTGTGCTTTAAGCTCCTGTTCTAAGAGAAAGCTCCAACCCTAGAAAACAAGAAAAAGTATATGCCCTCTGATGTTATCAAAAGCCTTTCATTTCTACATAATTTTTCATTTAGCTCATTTAGAACACCTGGTACCCCACTAATAGAAGATCATTTTGAATCCTAAACATTATCAACTGCATTGTGTTTATCACCTGTTTCTCTCCCTGGCCTTTGAAATCTCCAGACTGTTTAATTAGCACACCTACAGTAAGAGCCATTTACTTAAAGGCACTGGAGCATACAATTCCTGTTGAAATCAGATAACCACAATGTCTTTGCAAATCTGGCCTCAAACCTTATGTTTCAGAGACAGAAAACGGAGAAGTTCTCTACCAAGGAAATTGCTGCAATACCAAAGAACCCTAAACAGAGACTAGGTCCTCGCTATCCAAATAAATAACCTAAGACTAGACAACAAAACATGGCAATGAGAAATAATGACCCAGCATTTATCCTTTTCACTGAAGTTCACTGAAATGAGCAGCATTACCTTGAAGATATATTTAGCTTTTAGAAAGGCAGAGCAGGAAAGGGATTGGATCGTTATTTCCCCAATTATAGAATCATAAAGGTTGRAAAAGACCTCTAAGACCATCAAGTCCAACCGTCAACCCAACACCACCATGCCCACTAAACCATGTCCCGAAGCGCCACATCCACACATTTTTTGAATG
>JASVER010000066.1:5093470-5146738 GCA_030449065.1 Oceanodroma leucorhoa
TAGAAGGAGATCAGGTTGGTCAAGCAGGACCTGCCCTTCATGAACCCATGCTGGCTGGGCCCGATCCCCTGGTTGTCCTGCAGCTGCCCTGTGAGCRCCCTCAAGATGAACCGCTCCATGATCTTCCCYGGCACCGAGGTCAGGCTGACAGGCCTGTAGTTCCCCGGATCCTCCCTCYGGCCCTTCTTGTAGATGGGCGTCACATTGGCAAGCCTCCAGTCATCCARGACCTGCCCTGTTAATCRCAGGTTAAATGATGGAGAGCRGCTTGGCAAGCTCCTCYGCCAGCTCCCTCGGTACTCTCAGGTGGAYCCCATCCGGCCCCATAGACTTGTGAGTGTCCAGGTGGCATAGCAGGTCATTAACCTCCTCTTGGATTATGGGGGGCATATTCCGCTCTCCATCCCTGTCTTCCRGCTCAGGGGGCTGAATACCCTGAGGATAACTGGTCTGACTACTAAAGACTGAGGCAAAGAAGGCATTAAGTACCTCAGCCTTTTCCTCATCCTTGGTGGCAATRTTCCCCCCAGCATCCAATAGAGGATGGAGATTCTCRTTGGCTCGTTTTGTYGKTAAAGCATTTTTTGGTTGTCCCTTAYGACAGTGGCCAGATTGAGTTCTAGCTGGGCTTTTGCCRTTCTAGTTTTCTCTCTCCAATTATCTTTCCTCCTAAGTACTGAAAGTTCTTCGGTGGAGACGCAGTTAATAAAGAAGTGAACAGATAATGAAGGAAAAGCAGTGAATGAAGGCATTATTTATCCATCCTGCCCTAAGTCTGGATTCTTGGTCTCTCAAGATACTTTTATTGTCTGMAGGTTCCAGCTCGGAGCAGATCCTACCAAAATAGGCATCATAAGAGGCAATCTGCCCCTAAACAAAAAGCAAAATKATTGCCACAAAAGTAAAGGAAAACCAAGTGTCCTGCCCTGGCCATACAACTGCTCATCTGGGGAACAGACCCTCCCAAGWCCCATGTGTTTGGAGATATCTGTGTGCTCAGCCACCCTGTTGAATCAGGGACCAATTCAAGATAAACACAGCAAGAGGAGGCTAYGAAGAATAATGACAAATATTGAGCCTTTCTGTAAACTCAGCAAACTAAATGGCATTACACAGAGGTGCTTTTAGTTCATGGATCCATAAGGTTTTGCTTTTCTTCTGTTCCAAATTTACAGTTACCAGTATAACTTTTAGCAATCTGGAAGGAGTAAGACTTCTCAGGGATATTTTGCAACTTCCACTTAAGCTCAGTCTGTCTTTATATTCACTGTCATCTAAACTGTGAATATATTATATTTTTTTCCCCCCAACTTTCCAATTTTATCATCTACCATCAGTGTGTCATTTATGTGCAATACTGCCTAGATGGGAGCCTGGGATTTTTATTTATTTATTTCTTATTCAGGAACTTCACCTTAATGTGTTATAATACAAAACATAACAGCCATTACTAGGTTGGATAGGAAAGTTAATATTTCATTTTCTGTGTTTTATGTCCTGATGGCTTCCTACTAACATCAGAGGTAATTCTCACATATTTCACTGGGAAATGTAATGGGGTGGAAAGACATTCCCTAGCTCTGCAATCACTATTCTAGCTGAGACACAGATGGAATAGGGACTGGCAGAAATGCATTGGTGGTATCTATTCTGGACAGACTTTCAGTGATTTATACAAGGATACTAATACGTTTGTCAGGGAGACAACAGACATTTACTTTTTCTTTTGTTTGTTCACAACACAAATGAGAGAAAAGGAATGGATGCATTTACTGAGATACAATCTTTAAGTTAGTGGCGTGGAAAATTGCATTGATATTTCCTGAGTAAAATGATCAACTTTATTGAATAGCAGCAAAAGCTGAACATTTGCACGAGGCTTTTAAAAAGAAATCTTCATCTTCTCTCTATGACAAGTAAAACAGGAAGTAAAGCAATTTTATCTGGATGTTCTCCAAGGCATAAGAACTTAATTGGAGACCAATTTATTTTTGGGGCAAACAAATATATTGATCAAGGGCTACATAGAAATAAGAGATGTAAAATTGGAGACGAACTGAGCTGAACATGCCTTGAAGAAGGGAACTTGATGGTTTACAGGTCATCTTCTTCACTTCTTATGTTAGTCTACAAGTAGTCTCCCTATAACCAACAATATCAATGGTACATGCAATTTCAAATTTATCAAGAAAAATAAATAGAATCTAAAAAAATGAATCAAATAATGTGGTCCCMCAAAGATAGACCAGCTAAACAGTCTAGAAGCAGCTGAAGAATTTTTATTGCCAATATAATTTCTTCACTAGAAGCAGAAAAAGATCTCATCCCCCCATCACAAACAATCTTACCCTTTTAGGTAAAGTCCAAACAGGTTCCCTCTAGACAGCAATGAAAGCTATCACTTGTTCTTCTGCACGTGGAGAATTCATGTGCATTTAYTGCATGTTACCTAGTAGGGTTTCTACAGACAGACTTCTGCCCTGTTCAGCCCTCTCCATTAATGCAGTACATTAAGGTTTAAAGAGTTAKTTATTTACAAACAACCCTGCCTTCCCCACAGATAAACTTTTAACCCTGTTGTCCTGATTGATTAATATCTTAACACTGGCAGATCTCCTTTACCCTTAATTTTTAGATTTCATATGAAAATTCCTGAATCACTCCAGAAAAACACTTTCYCTTATGGCACAGGTAGACTATTATTAGCCCCACAGGGTTCTCACTCATGTAATCCTGTCTCTAAAAGTCATGTGGCCTTGCCAATGCCTGAGCCCAAAAGTTCCTTTTCTTTCCATGAACATCATAGGCTCAGAGATTTCTTTTGTGAATGTGTGTATGCAAGTCTATCCACACTTCAAAAAGCCTTGCTGTTGGGCATCTGAAGTTTGTCAGACTGATTTGAAGAAGCCCTGGGACCATATGAACCTCACATCCCCTGTTACGTCTCATCTGTCTGGAACATTGTAGACAGAAATAATTCTTCTTTATTTAAAGAAAAAAGTAAAAAGCACGTAGAAAGCCACAGCACTCCCAGGACTTTCATTACAATTCAAAGGAAGAGCTCCCTGCAACAGCTGTCAGCAGCRTGGCTGGCATTCTGAGCAAGCCTCTAGCACCAGTTAAAGGGAAGCTCAGCCAAAGTGGAGAATGACACATAAATAATCCAGTGGTCACAACTTGCACCAATCAGCTGCAGTTTGTGTTTCCCAGCTCCCTTCCTCAGATCAGAASCAGCTACATCGCACACTCCAACATGAAAGCTGGTGCTAGGGTCCTTCTTTTGAGCTTGAAAGGCTTTGTCCCATTTCCCACTCCTTCCCCCTTCTCTACCTTTGCTTCTCACTTGCACTCCAAGCCCCTCCCTTGCTCACTGATTTAATTATTCATAAAGTGGAGCTCTAGTACTCTAGTTAATCTCTTGCATTCTTTTCTTCCCAGTTAAGGTGCATGACAAAGCCAGTGATGCATGCAGTGTCGATTAAAGCATTGATCAGCCTACAGTATTTGCCATCTCAAACTGGMACAGTCAGTGCTAGTCAGTCCCCACCACACCCCAGGACATCCAAGCTCCAGAGGTGCTTTGGTCTGCCTGACAGTRTTGCTCTACCTGCAAAGACAGAGGCACAGCTCCACTCAGTGCCGGGGCACATGCAGCAAGGAGATTTTTTAACGCTCACAGCAGACTCTCGCAGTATGATCCTTCCAGTGGTGCCAGCCCTCTTGTTCCTTTCAAAATGCAGCACGTGCAGAAAGACGTGCTTCGACAGCCTGTCATCCCTCCCTCAYGCTCAGAGCCCTCACAGCAGTCACCTCCTGGCCAACAGGCCTTCAGCCAGCACTGAGCAAAGAAAGAAAGTCTCCTCAGCACATTCACTCCTCCATTTTTCCTGGGGCTGCCTACTCACGGTACTCAGCCAGAGTAGTCAAGCCTTCCCCAGCTGCAGAATCCCTTGTGCATTTGCAGGGCTCCAACTCCCATTCCAGAGCTTGAAGCAGAAGGAAGAGTGGATCAATTTGTAGAGATAGTGCAGTACAGCAGCTCTATTTGCTGACAGATACTCACACGCTGTCTGCAGTGATGCTGAGGGCACAAAGTAGTATCAGGGTCTGCCATAGAGCACCCACACTATGTTTGCAGGGGCAGCTATTGAGGAGGTCAGTAAAGCAAAGAAATCCTCAGGCTCAAAATCCTGCTTTGGGAATTGGGATCAATGGCAAGTATTCACCAAAAGCACACAAGAGGATAAGCCAAGTAACCTTGCCCTGTATCATCTCCCCATTGCATGGCCAGACACACACCTATGTTATCCCAGGACCTGGGGCACTCTCTGTGCAAGTCAGCATGAACAGACTGGTGCARAGCAGCAAAAGAAAGTAGAGGCCCATCTCTTTCAGCACCCGAGTCTCTTTGCAAATCCAGCTTTTGATTCAGACTCTGTAAGGAGGGGACATAACATGATCAAGCTTGGGTGTAACTTGCCCTGAAGATTTAAAGAGATATGCAAGAAGGGAAAGCGAGGGAGGGATGCACTCAGCCCTAGCTTAAAGGCAACCACCAGCTACGCTCTAAAACAGTCCAGCGACCAAATAAAGCCAGCAAGATTCATTTGCAGCAGGAACTGCTCAGTTCCASTAGTGAGAGGCTGAGCTGGGCAGCTGTATACCTCAAACCTCTACCCTTTCCTCCATCAGCAGTGACCCCTATACTCCCTCCTCCCCCACTGCCTCCCTGCTGTAAGGCAGCTTTTTAAAGACACATATGGCTGTGACTACTGAAGCCACTGGTTTCACATTCGTTAAGGGGCATTTCATCTGTCAGCCCTGGACTCTGCAGCCTTGGCACTTGCTGCCTGTGATGCATGACAAGAGAGGGAGGGATTGGGCCCTGAAGCTAGCAAGGGTTGGGAAAAGCTGTGGAGGGAAGGACACTGCATTGTAAAATTAGAGGACAGTAACTTATGATCATAATTTAGCTTAAAGTAGCAGGAGGAAGAATTTCTCAGGCAGCTATTTTTGACAGCAAGGCTGCTATAATCTCTTGCCCTTCTGTGCTGCCTTTGTGCCTCTTCTGTTTTCTAAGGAGAATTTAAAGGTGAGCTATAAAACAGGGRAAAAGGGGAAAAAAAGGAGAGARACATGGTTTCAGATCCCAAGTTAGTATCCAGAAGTATGTGTTGGCCTAAAAATCTCCAATAAGTATCAGTGATRAGGACAGGCTGAGAGCCTGCTTCCCACCYGGGGAACGGCCTATATTTTCAATTTGCTGAGGTGCCAGTGAATACTTTTGAGACAGTATCTCAGGAGGCACTTGTTGAGCAYCTTGGAGTCACATGCAGAGGGCAGCAAGGAGGTTGAGGCTGTAACATCTCCAGCYGTAAGGAGACAATTCTAGTGTTATACTGCCCTGAAAAGCTTCAAGTTTCAGCAGCCTTCCTGATCCTCAGGGGCCACGAATTCAGAGCTGAGCACCTGTGTATAACACATATCCCCAGACATTTTGGTCAGTGTGATGAGGTGTGCTCAACATCAGAAGGCAGGAAAACCCAGAAGTCCTGGCTCCCACTTTCAGATTACCCTCAGCCTACTTTTTGTACTTGTCTAAAAGAAATACCTGCATTTTGTCAGACAAAAGACCATGAGCTTCTTTCCCAATGCTTCTAATCTACAGCACAAACATACATTCCCATGAGGGGTAATGAACAACTGACACCAGATGAGAGGCAGAGGTTTGTGGTACCCTCCTTCCAGAGRTGCTCCGCTCATCACCTGACAGCATAACTATTTACTTTTGGACACAACACTAAATGAGGGTTTCCTCAGAAAGACCAGCAGGGCTGAACATGAAGCATGTAAATGCTTCACTTAGCAGCTTTCAAATCTGGAGCCAGAGGGCTCTTTTAGGAGATGTATTCCTCCTGATATCACAAGATATCAGCTTTCAGATGATACCAGGAGACAAGAACACATGAACCTGCAGAGGCTTCTGCATGGCAAATCCCCTCTTTTCCCAGATACTGCTTGTATTCTTGTCTTCAAACTGATTTCAATACGCTATATTAAAAAATTGTCATCAAGTAAAGGAAAATCCTCAAACCTAGGGGCACAGTGAATTCATAACATCAGTGACAATTTTTTATTTCTTCAGTCTCTCATCTCAGACTCTGTTGCCTACAGGCTTGAGATCAGGTCTCTCTGTGTGTATATATATTTTCATCTAATCACTCCTGAAAAACAGCAAGGTTTTTCACACACTTTAATGAAACAACCCATTCTGTTGGCCAGCCACACACTATCTCTTTATCTCCCCTTGCTTTCAAGGGCAGGGGAGTGCACCAACGTGGGCTACAGCCAGAATTCTGGAGTTCCTTTGAGCCAGTCACTTKCACGCTCTGCCTTCTCATCTGTGAAAGACTACTGGTAACGCCTTCATCCCAGGAYAGGCTGCCTCTATGCCCCAAAGGTATTATAAGCCCTCAAAAATCAAAACCCCATGGGAAAAAGTCTGCTTTTGAGGCACAGCTAGCGAGCTTAAGAAATGCACCCATGCTCCCAAGATGTAGATGGATAGAGAAGCATATACTTCAAYGGTGTTTACAGGGACTCTCAGCAGCATGTACCTGTAATGAAGCATACCTGCAATGCTAGCCCTGCCAACTGACACCATAAAACGAGAGCTCATTTTTAGACATTCTTTCCAGGTCTATTTGTGCCTCACCTCTCAGAACAGGACATAATCTTTGTGCTTCCCAGGATGTCTCAGTAGTTTTCTATAGCTTGACGTCTGTTGAATTTTGCATTGGAGTTTGAAGACAGGAGGCATGAGCTGAATATGCTACAAAGTCAGAGCTGATTCCCATTTCAGTTCTCCAGGAACATACAAGTGAATATTTCACTCATTCATCCCATRTTCTCCAAGGACTCTCTCTCACCACTGTCTGAGGAGGGTTCCTGTGCATGCAAACACACTTTATATAGGAAAATCATCTTCAGTGAAAGCACACAGGTAAACATATGCCAGAKCATGTCTCCTATCACAAAGACACTGCTGTATATGTACGGTGCACAGAGCCCCATTCGCATCATGAACAACCAGGTTTAAAGTATCCTGAACAAGAGGGAAACCCCCTAGGGTCTYATGTCAAGTTTGCACAGGCAGAACGACTTACTGTCTGCTGCAGCATCCTCAAGATCCTTACCCCAGGAGGCAATTCCACTACACAGAGCTTGGTGAATCCAAATGCCTGGCCCTGCAGAGAGCTTTCTGGGTACAAAAAAACAGAGTACTAAGGCTCTGCTCTTTATCTTTCAGGAAGGAGTGGGAAGAGAGGGATACACACTCAAGCCAGAAAAGAAACAAAGTGAAGAGCCTCAGTATTTGTATTGTTGTAGGACCTACATTGCCTACCTATAACTGAAGCCTGGCTGTGCTGGATAGAGTAAATGTCAGCTGCTCTGAAGTGTTTTGTAACTAAGCAGACAGACAAGCAAGGATAACTGCATTTATTTTGTACATAGAAGGGAATGATACAGATGTCATACAGAAAGTTTTGTGGCAGGGATGGGATTTTTGTCATCTCAAAGTAGCTGAAAGCATTAACTGAAGGACCTTTTTGTATCCTCCTCTGCTCTGGAGGGAGCAGAGTGCAGTTCTGGCCTTTGCAAAGACAGGGTGGGGAGGTGYAGTTTTTAGGAAACAGGTTATGTCAAACATCGATAGAAGTCAGCAAGTCCTCTCTGGAAACACAAGGAAGAAACACTTAGATAACCAGACAACTGTATCTCACTACATTAGGTAATTCTTCAAGGGTACAGTGAAGTTYCCTCAAGCAGGCAGGCTCCAAGTCACTGTCCAAAACCAATTCCTTAAGCTTCAACTGTCTGAAAACAAGCACAGAACACCACCTATGAAGCAGGAACAAATACARGTATTCACATCACCTAATCAGAGACACTGCAGACTAATGGTTCTAGCCTCCCTCATTGGTGGYCAGGGAAGAGAAACTCTCTCCAAGAGTGATTTACAAAACCTGTCAGACAGATGAAGGAGGACCAGAAATAAGAGACACAAAGCAAATAAGGGAGATTGGGAACTGAAATTGGGGAGCTTGAAAAGAGAAATGAAGGCCCTTGAACCTGACAAGGATGAGCCTAAATCCATAAATCCAGGCTCCCACCAAAGGATTTGCCAGCTGTGCAGCCCAGGGACTCACAGCAGGACACCAGTGCCTGTGGCTGCACTGCCCTTGCCAGAGTCACTCCCAGCCCTGCTTGGACCCCCCAAGGAGCCAAGGCCCTGCGGGCCCTCATGTCCCACCTCTCCCAGCTGGCACCAGTAAGCCCAAGACAGGGAGCAAGGCTTTCCCTGCCGTATGCCTCCACACCATTCTGCCCAGAGCGCTCACACTAGTGCGTCAGTGCCACAATAGAGTTGGCTGGAGGAGTGTGGAGGTGTGGAAGATGCAAGAAAGATTGTCACAGTCCCATCCCTGCTGGCACAGCCAGGAAAAATAAACCTTAATTCTTTCACTCCTAGCATTTTATATTTAAGTCTGTCTCCTTGAGAGAACAGGCTGTACAGCTAAGAGGTTTTTTTTTTCCTTCCTCCTCCTCCTTCATCCATTTCAAATGTCAAGCAAATTGAGACCAGCTCTGAAGGACTAAAAAACTAGGCCTCTTGCAGCTCCAGAGCACTGACTTGCATCAATCAGATCTTAGCTCCTTGTTTTGTAAATAAGTCAAGGGCAGCTGGAACAATATACCTGTCAAAAAACAGTGAGCTTCCAATTTCCCTTGACAGCATCAGCTCACATGTGCTGCCTGCCTTTTACAAGAGTCTGCCAGAAGGAATCAATTCTTTAAACATATGTTGATGTATAAACACACACTCTGTTGCTTTGGTATGTTCTAGCCATTGACCATGGACCTGAGAGAGGCTTCACCTCCAATCTTCATTTCTCATTTTGGTTTCAGGCCAGATCTGGTTCTAGCCTTCCACTGTGAGATTCACTATAGGCAATGCAGGTGAGACATGCAGGTGGGTTGCCCAGCACTTTGTTTTATGACCCTGTCTGCAGTTTATGACTTTGTCACATGCTAATCAGTTCAGCTAAGAGTCTCCATGCCAGGGGCCTGTCTGCTAGACAAAATCTGCCAGGAGGAGTTTCTTTTGGGACAAGTTTCCTGCTTCTGAGAAGAAAGGTAGGCTATTTTAGAGGAAAAAACACGTACCTTACCTATCGTAAGAAATAAACAGTATTTTGGCTGAATTTTTGCAATGGTCTCCACACTAATACAAAGAGACTCATTAGAAAATTGGAACTCATTGAAGAAAAATAATTAAAGAATAGATATAGGACTCTGCAAATAGAAATTCATTAAAATTTGCAGAACACTTGGATATTTTGACAACTGTCATGGCAAAGCTCTTGTGGAAATTCGGTGTTGTGTTGTAGTCAGTGCAGGCATTAGAGACTGCATCATAAATAATGCATACAGGCAGGCAGTTTGTGATGAAAGCAAAAAAGTGCTTAAGAATAGCCATGCTGTTACCACCATCAGTTCTTGCACATAGAAAGAGGCACAGGTCTCGCAGAACAAATTGTAGGTGCTTAAAGATATAAGATACAGGCATAAGCTGGAAGAACTCAAGTTATCTAAAGCAGTCTCCATCCTGATGTTCCCAGCCTCTTGGAGGTCTGGCTGTTGCCTCAATGTTCTTCTCTCCAAGAAGTGTGTATAGTGTTATATAGCTTGTGTTTATTTGCTTCAACTGCTGTCTAGGCTCTCAAAGCATGCAATGAACTTTAATGAGTTAGGCTGAACCCTATGCTCTGACAGATGTAGAGGGATCCAGACATCCCATTCAGGGATGGAGAAACTGAAGCTCAGGGAAGTAAATGTTTGYTCAAGGTCAAAAGATGTCTGTGTTAAGAGCAGAAATAGAAARGATGGCATGACTCACAATACATGGGACAAATCTTTGGTGCTATAAACTGAACAAGTCTCTGCATGTCTGTAGAGCAAAGGCAGTAAGCACTTGATTTCACTCACAGGATTAGCCCTTCATCTTTACAAACCAGCCTTTTTGTCTTGTTATTGACATACCACAAAGATGCAAAAAATGACATAACAGCAGCAGAACATTTGACACAAAACAAAGCTAGCAAAGTAYCTGGGCAATGAAGTTCAAACACCAACTGTGCCTCCGGTTACTGAGAGGTACTGCTTAATACAGCAAGGAAGCCACTCTGACCTCTCTTACACTGCTGAGAATAAAGCAGTTAAAATAAGCATAGTAGCAATGGTGGAAAGTCACAGAAAACTAAGCTTGATTACTCTACTGAGGAAAAACAAGGCATTCCAGCTTATCAGTCCAATAAGTGACAGCAAGGGTGAAGTCAATGTCTTAATCACAGGCTTAACAGGCTGTGCTGGGTCAGACCCACGTTCCCTCTAATCCACTATCCTGTTTTATACAGCGGCCAGATGCAGGGACAGGAAAAAAGAACAGAGCAAACATATCCAAGTCTTCCCTGATGTCTGCTTTGAGCATTGATTTATCAGAACATAATACTGAGGGTAATTGCATTAAAATTATTAAGACTCAAACTAAGACTTGGACCATTGAGCRTAAGCTTAGCCAAATTATTTTTACTTCTGTTCAACTCAGTGCACTATCATCTCATTTACTAAGCTAAATGATCAGAAGTTTAGCAACTCTCTGCAGAAGGTTTTTATAACATTCCCTCTACCAAAGGGCAACACTTTGCTGCTTGAGCTAGCAAAATAGTTCCTGTAAGTAGAAAGCTGTTACCCCCCACTCAGAGTAGGGGCTGCAACAAACATTTTGTAACTTCATTAGGTGTCAGTGCCTGCAGACACAAACGACTAGAAAAGCCAAGAACACCATTGCAAGTGACACTGTGGTCTGAGTAAGGACACTAGCCAAAACACTGACCAAATGTTTCCACTTTGTGTCAGGAAACAAAAATAAGCATTGACAAATACAAACACAAGAGCTGGGCTGGGCAAGAGATTCTTCAATATTTCCCTGTGTCTGGCTTTTGCTTTCTAATGTTGACACATGCAAAAAAATCCCTGCTGTGCCCAGATCTGGGAACACATCCCAGAGCCCATGGAAGGTGCCAGCCCTTCCAGCAGGCACTTGCCTGTCACCATTCGCCAGCAGAAACCAGGGTATGCAGCAGGGACAAGGCAGCCGGCTCYGCAGCCACATGCAGCTTCACTTTGAGCACCTGAAACAACCCTTTCCCACAGCCTGCCTGGCAGCCAGGGGCTGGCATGAGCCAAGGTCACCTGCCCTGCTCTTGCTGGAGTCAGGGCTACCTTGGGGAATCAGGTCCTCTGCACCAAGTTTGACACTGCTGTAGCACAACTCCAGAGCAGRGGAGTTGCTCTCCCCCTCGCCACAAGGACAGGCACCTGACAATGAAAGCAGACCTTCTGCCTTCCTTCATTGCTGCCTCCCATCCACAACCTCTCCCAGCACTGCCTGAGCTGTGGTGATTGCTCATCACTGCTCATATGATCCAAAGGAGCATGATGGGACACRAAAAGCAGGTCCTTTTCCCCACACCACTCCACTCTGTGTCCACATGATGTGGAGAACTGGCGCCCATGCCCTAGCAACTTTCCAGATTGTATCCTGCCTGCTGTATCGCTCAGAAGATGGCTGCAGCACCCTCCTGGCATGGTCTATTTTCCYGTGTCCCAGGTAATCAAGTGCTCCCTCACCCCATTATGTTATTTTGCAGAGTCACCGCATAAGAATCCATATTCTGCTCAGAGATAACTCACTAGGAAGCCCCAAAGTGTTCAAAATCCAGGATTGTATCTGCCTTCAGCCTGTCCCATTTGAGGGCTCCATCTGGACACAGGCATCTACATAGAGGGGTAATTTGAGCTGCCTTTCTCAATTTTTTTTTTTTTTTTTAATGTTCTAAAACTTCTCTTCCCAGCCCTGGGTTTCCCTGGAGCATTTCACCTTTTTCAATTGATTACCAGCTCCATGTACCCCAGATAACTTGCATTTTCATGGTTGTTACTCATTGTTGAAATCACCTCACTCTGGGGACCTAGTGTGGTTGAACAGGCTGCAGAGAGAAAGAGGGACCYATTTCTCTGAATGTAGACACTGACCAGGAGAAGGTCTTCATTTGAGCACACTGTCTGGACTGACTCCTCAGACAGTTAACCAAGAGAAGTAGGTGCTTCTAAGGAGCAATATGTCCCATCCACATCCCAAAGTGGACTCCTAATATCAAGCAGGAGAACCTACCTCATCTGTTCCTCTTTCTCTTCATTGACTAAGATAACAGATGAACAGATCGGATGTAGTCATAGGTCCTGCCTTTCTCAGTGCAGTGGTGTAAGCAAAATTAATCTCAACCAAAATGTTTGTTTTGGCAATGGGAAGCAGGGCCCTGCAAATAAGGACTTCCCCCGCCTTTCATTCTACGCTGCAGCTGTGCAGACCTGAGGGGGAAGGATTTAGATTACACTGTCTAGCAAGGCCTTCTAACAAGATTGCTTTTGGCTGCAAGCACAGCAATACATTTGCAAAACCGCTACACCACCCTGAGATGCCATCTGACTCCATTTAGGGAGGTTTGCTGCAGAGTTCCCCTTTTGCAGATATACGAGAAAACAATCCAAAGTGGGAGGACTGCAGGGAAAACATTCTGGCTCTCACGAGTGAGCCTGGGTTGTGAGTCAGGCTGGGACAGCAGAATAGAAAGAATAGAGAATAAAAAATGGGCAACACCTCTTCCTCCCCAGAGCTGGCTACATTTCAGTATTACAGAGAACAGTTTGTGAAGCTTAGGGAGCAGCTGAAGGTTTAAACCACCTAACACCAAGAATAAAAGTCTTTATGAACACAAGAAACCASTCCTGGGGATCTGGTGTTGATGGGCTTTGCCATTTCAGAAGGTGTTAACCTCCAGTGGAGAGCTTTCCTTCTGATGCGGAAGAGGTTTGGCTATGCTGGTATGCAGGTGCTTTGATGTTTTAACAGGACAGTCATATATTGCAGCCTCTCCCTCAGTGCAAATGCCATAGGGTCTCTCTTGCTGAGAGCCAAAACTTGTAGGAATCTAACACTTGAGACCTCCTTATCCTCTGCTAAATGTGGCTTAAATGAGCTAATGGCGCAGAAGTTATGGGAAGCATGTATACAGACACTGATTATGTAAGCCTCATTTCTTTAAGAAACTAAGCTAAAAAACGGTAATTAAAAGCTATATCATCTTCCACATATTCTGAGGTTAAATAAGCCCTGCATTATAGGCACCATAGAAATCTGCTCAGATTCTTTCTCCTCAAATCTTGTACAGGTTCAGCACCAGAATAGTCAGCTGTCTTTTCAGACTATTTCCCTTACCTACAAGAGGAAAGTGTCTGGAGTAGTGACTGCTGAAGAAACTATTCCATCATGCCTCTCAAAGGACRTTATGACAGCAGGTTTTTATTCCAAAAATAAAAAACACTCCAAAGTAATTAGCATCCTTCCAAAGTGAAGTAATTAYGCTACAGTAAAGTCACTTATGTTCCAGAAGCGTGTCCACGCAGGCAACTATTCTGGAAGGCTTCCGGCTGAACAGCTTATTCTGCAATAGCTATTCCAGTCAATCCCTCAGTGTAGGCAAGCCCAGAGAATGRCAATGATCTCTCATTTCCCCTCCTATAGCTAGGGAAACCAGATTAGGAAAGCTAGTGTTCTTCAAGAGATGTTTGAACYATTTCAACCAATTTGACAGATCCACCAGTTTAAGGGAAATAAATTTTTTGCAAGTTTTATAACCACTGGCAGATAAGTAGAGGAGAAAGGTCAAATTCTTTCCCTGACCCTAAAGAAAAGGCAACAACTATGCTCAACTATGTTATTAGCTATCAAAGCATCTGCAGGGAAGAGTGCTTTTATGAACTCTCCAACCATGCACAAAGCTTCAGAAGCACACATTTTATTAGACACCAGAGACTCCAACATAAATCACAAGTCTGAAGGAAAGCTGGCTGTGTTACTTTTACAGCTCCTGGAACTGCTTGTTCAACAATAAAAAGGACACAAAAGACAACTAATATTTGAATACATAACTACATGTAACCACAGGCAAAGTGTTGTGCCCCATTGCCTGGCTCATGGTGCAGAACAGTACCGCTGACGCCAGCGATGTTCATCTGTTTACAGCGATACAGGAGGTGGGAGAGTATCTCCCAGTACCGTCTACTTGCCAAACAGACTCTGAACTGAAGAAGGCAGAAGGGTTAATTGAGACCAGAATGGCCTGGGATGATTTTACTGTGGGCTGGCATGTACTTTAAGTGTACTGATCTATCTTTGGAGCTCCTTAGCATATTTGCTCAGCTTATTTGCATACACAAATATAAACTGTACTCTCCAAAAATTGCTCAAGCAGAGCCTGGAGCAAATTAAACACTCAAGCTGAGGAGAGAGAGAGAGGGAGAGAGTGAAAGAAAATTGTAGCTATTGTGCATTCTGGGCCTGTAGCAGACATGGCTTAAAGCAAAGACACTTGCAAACACCAAGTACTAGGAGAAAACATAGAAAACATGACAAGAAAGTCATGCTAGTCTAAGAGAAGGAGATGCATGAGTAGTTTATTTCTGCATATTTTTTCAGCTAATATGGAAAGCTGTAGCTATCAGCATTGATAGGGTTATATCTAACTGGAGAAAGACTTGGGAAAGATCAAGGCAGAGAACCTGACCCAGAGCTTCCTGGGACAAAGGATACTACTGATTTCCACGGCCTTCAATCAGGCTTGGACTGGCAAGGAGATTAAATTGCATCGGTCCTGTAGGTGCCAGCTTCAACACACAGGGCCGTGAGCTGGCCAGGCTCTGWGAGCAGATCCCAACCCCCCAGCTTGAGTCAAACTGGGAAACACATTTTGTGTCAAAAGCCAGATGGGGAAAAGGCTGCCTACACTGGGTGGTCCAYTCCCCTGCCAAAGCAAGCTGCTCTGCAGTGCGGTGAAACACAGTTGGGTTTGTGGCTCAGTGGCATAGGAATGGGCTATCATGTCTTTCAGCACAGGGTTGTGAATACTGGTGATTTTTACCATTCTGCCCCAGGTGTGCGAGAGAAGTAAATTGCTTAGTCAAGTTATGTGGGCCAAAGCTCACATCAGGCTCCGTATCAACAACTCRCACACTGAGCTCACCCAGGAGACTCACGGGAGGCTTAGAAAATACAAGCCTCAAAGAAAGGTCAAATGAAATAGGCTTGCTCAGGCAAGATAAGAGTTTTCTGAACTGGGGATAGGACTGACTTCTGATACGTAAAAGGTTGTTCTGAAGAGGGAAGTGGGCAATTATCCTTCAGGCCACTAGAGGCAGGACAGGGGAAAAGAGAGTGAATCTGCAGGAGAGGAAACAGAAAAAGGTAGATTTACGTTTCTTGTTAGGATAAACTTTTTAATGCTGAGGATAAATAAGCACTGGAACAAACTACTCGGTGCACTGAATCCTTGTCAGAGGAAGATTTTAAGGACATCTGTCAGGGTTGGTGTGATATAGTCATTTGTATAGAGGAYAAGGGGATGGATTAGATGACCTCTRAGTCCCACCAGCCCCTTATTTCTATGACTCTACATGTTTTTTGTGTAAGCAGAAGTGCTAAGAGTTGAATGTGTTGCAAAGAATGAACCAAGAAAGAGAAATTGAGGGGTTTATCCATGTCCTAAGGAACATATTACATGAAATACAGCATATGATCCTAGGGTGGGGCTGTGCCTTGTCTTACAGAGRAAAAACCTTTAGTAGCTCCTCTTCATGGTGGGGCATATTCCTTCCTCACTGCTAGTGGTCAATCAGTCCTCAAGTGCGTAAGCAAGAGTCATCAGACTCCAGAGGAGTTTCTCAGTGTCCCTGGGAAAACCTGTACATCCCCACCTGGTGCCCTGTCTCTAGCTGGGACCAATCTCTAATAATCCAAAAGAGGCAAAAMCAGCAATCCAGAAGTTAGAGATGGGAGAAAAGTGGAAAGACTGATGGTGCAGATTCTTCCTGCCCCATGCAGACAAGCATCAGAAGCCCTGAAGAGGGGCTTCATTTAGTACAGTACAAGCAGCAGACAAATTCACTTTTGGTCTTCCCTCCCCCACCTAGAAGATGCAAATGTCCTTCCGTCAATTAGCACTGCAAAATACCTCCCCGTTCTCCATTCCTCTCCAAAGCAGCTGACAATACCACAGTTCAGCATTGCCTTAAAACCTCTCAGCCCAGCAATTCTACTTCGCATTTAGGTTACGAGAATTGAGAAGGATTTTCTTTGAATGAGCTCTTACTTTCAGGGCAGGAATGAAGAATAATCAGCTCTCAGGAGCAATGTTTCCCTCCAACTCCCACTCCCCCAGCAAGCCACCGCTGGGGACTGGAATTAATTTCTTGCCTCCTTTCCCCCATATGACAGGCAGGCTCTGAGCCCCCAGACGGTGCTGACTTGCAGTATGATTCTCCAAATGCATTGCACCATGTAAGGACTGGAGGGAATATTGTCACACAGGAAGTGGAAGAGGAACTAATGGAAAGACAGGGAAGAAAAGAGACTTCAGCTTGCTTTCTAGCAAAAAGTCAGGTTGGTTCTGGGAGTGATGGATTTATCTCACAGGGACAGGAAAGTGATGGAGTTTATCTAGGCTGGAAGTATATGCTGTCTCTCAAGGGGAAGGGGCAGAAAAGACTAAGRAGGCTCTTTGTCAGTCATTGTGCCCCTCTCAACCCCTGGATGCTTGAGCTCCCAGGTGGAAGTCAACTGGGGAAGATGAGGTAGAAGGAAATGCAAAGGGACCTACCACACTACTACATCAAACAGTTACAAAAATCTGCTCAAACTAGAACAACTTTGTCAAGTTTTTTCTTCTGGCCTCTGCAGATAAATTAGGTTTGGCTCAAAACAACCTTCAGAATGAGGTTGTGCAAAAAATGTCTCTGCCCTTTACAGGGGTTGAGGCTTTTGTGACCAAACACTTGCTCTGATCAAGCAGTTCCAAACCATCCCTGGAACAGACCCAGACCCAACCTGTATTGCTAACCAACGAGTTTTCCATTGGGAGATTTCAGCCTACATATCTGTGGAAGCTTTGTCAATGAAAGCAGAGCTGGCACTACAGCAAGGAGGCAACCCAGGACCTCTATGGCTCTCCTGTTATATTTTGGCCTTGCTTCGCAACTTCCCCTTAAACATGTTGCCCACCAGCCTCTGACAGTCTCTGCAATCTCATGACCAGGAAAACTGTCTCCATCTGTTGAAGTTTGAAGCACAAACCAAGATTTTGCCCCTGTATTTACAGGTYCTAACTATACATGCCTGAGTGGAGATAGTTGTGACCTTCAAATGCACTTGCAAGCATATCTGAACTCGGGAAAATTTTAAATTAGATTAAAACTCCATTAGGGTGGTAGATGCTTAGCCTCCTTTCATCAGCAGAGGAATTTCTCCCCAACAGTGATTTCCCCTGAAGTTTTGAACCTTGACCATTCCCACCCAAAGTTGCCTCTATTCTTGCCATGCAACAAGGAAAGAAACTGAGGCAAAAAAAAGAATTGATGTGCCTGGGGGAACTTGGGCACATTCAGTGACAAAGATGGGAAAAGATCCAAACAATTCATTSCTGCTTGCCTTTGATCTGCTGAATAATTCTTGCAAGGCCAAGGAGCATCTTGAGCACATTTCTAAAGGAATTACTGRGGAATCCTGGAGCTGAGGTTCTCAGTGAATAGCACAGTTACACACAAAGGATTCTCAAACATTTACAGAGGAGCAGAGTGAGGAATCCTTTCTGTTCTGAGCATGTAACATTAGAAAATCTGTCAGCTCTCATTTCACTTGATGACTTGGGTAAATCTCACTGTCTCTTTGTCTTTTTCTGCTTTTCTTTCTTTCTTTTATTGTTTTTCCGAGAAACAGTTGACATGAAAAATGAGAAACAAGAATTGCATTGTCAGTTAKAAATGCAAACATGTAATGAATTGTAAGCTGGTTGACCCTTCTTGGGTATTGATTCTGCTTTTTAACTAGGAGGGGAAGCATGGACTGCTTTGCAGAAGCTGATAAAAGAAAAGAGAAACCTGCCAAATAAAAATTGAACCCAGGATTTTCTTATTTTAACCTTAAGCTTGTCACTTACAGGACTGGCTGGAACAGTATAATACAATGCAATTCTTTCACYGAGAAGAGGCTCACCCAAAATACCACTTTCTGTGTGCATGAGAAACTCGCCTGTTTTCCTTTATCACAGTTTTTTCATAAAGAAAATGTAAAGAATTGAGACCATGAGCAAACCCAGTGTTCTAAAAAAGAAAGCTCAAAATGTTTTGCTTTCTGGGATTCTATCTCCCATCAAAGCCTTAAAGATGCTCATGAAATATTTTCACTCACTGAAGCAGCATTTTTATGAAAAAACATATTTCCTGCAAAAAATTTGCATTTTTCAAACAGCTGCAGTAAATCCTTATCTCACAGGGATGCTGAGAGAGGAATGCTAAGCTTTAAACAGTTTTAGAAACGGATCTTCAGCTGGCATAAATCAGCCTAGTTCCACTGAAACAACAGACTTTGAAGCCCAAATGTGTGTAATGCAACTCCAGAGAAGCTATCCCGACTTACACCAGGTGATCAGTTGGCCCTCTCATATCCCCCCCCCCATGCAGAAACAATAGAAGCCATTACAAGTGACACATTCCTAACTTAAAGCAACAAACATTTTTAATCATCCCAGCAGAACACCTGGGTAAACCTACACTGCTTACACTTAAACCCTTAAGCATATTCATCAGCATCACAGCTATTGCTGTGTATTGCAAATGATTGGGAACAGGTAACAAAGTGTTCCCGTAACTTCCTCTGTCACATGATAGATGCTGTTTGCATTGCAGTGAGCAGCACCAGGATGATTGACTGCACACAGCAGCACAGACTAAAGGACAGGTGCTTAAAGGAAAGCCTTTCAAATGAGAGCAGAAACACCAAGTGAATTTCCAATACACAGATATATTCAGAAGATATTTCCCCACACACCCCATCAGGGCCAGCAAAAAAAAAAAAATGCTTTTTAAATCTTCTTTAGCAAAGATGTGAAACAATGAACCTTCGATCTTGGCAACAAGSACCAGCAGAAAAGGGTAGGTAACTCGGGAAAATATGCTGCTTCAGAGTAGGTATTCAGCCTGCTGCTTTTCATCCCTGTTGCCTGCATTAGTTATGTGTGCTGCAGTTTCTGCCTCTTTCTTTGTAAATACAGTTTGTAAATAACTTTCACCAATCTCTCTTCAATCAGCATAACCTAGGGCATGCAGAACTATGAAACACTGCAGATTTTCTCTGCAGCCCAAGGGAGCAGATGTGTGGAGGAGGCCATGGCAACCACAGAGCAAGCAGGCAGAAACACCAAGGCTTACAGAGGCAAATCTGTATCTACTCAGACAAATGCAGGTATCTAGAGATGTAAAGGGCTACTTGCCAACCAAAGCCAGGGGTCCCTTTACTAATCTTTGCAGAATGTGATTGCAAATGGCCTCATATGAAGACAAAGTTCCTGTTTTTAGTAAAAAGGTCCTCACCTCAGAGTGGGATGTGGGTTTTCACAGGGGACTAGGGCCACTGCCTGAGTTCCTCTGCTAGTGCCACACACAAATGTGATGGGAGCTGGGTRGCTCAAGGTGCATGAGGTGCCAGTGGAGATCTCTGGCACAGGCAAGCTTAGAGGCCAGCAGGTGCAAAAAGGCAGGACACTGGGATTTGGGTAAAGCATTAGGAATGCTATATGGTTAGGTAGAGTGTCTCAGAGGTATATTTGGTGGTCTCAACAAATACCAGAACTCCCCTTCCATACTTTGTGTCCAACGAAAGCCACTGACTTATTCCCCACCTCATGCAGCCCTTGCCTGTGAACAGCCTGGCTGCTGCTTGGAGCTTGCAACACCCAAAAGGCTCCCGAGACATACTCTGGGGCACACTGCAGTCTGGCTGACCTTACTGAGGGACAGAGAGGGAGGAACAGACTGTAAATGCAAAGCCAACAGATGGGCATTTTTGGATGAATTTTTAGCTGTTCCCCTTGATACTCTTTATAGCAATGCAAAACCTCCTGAGGCACAACCTTGGTAAACTTCCACTCATCTACCACTGCACGCTGAGGAGAAAAGTCCAGGAAGGGGTTTGGGGCTGAGTTACACAGACAGCAGAGCTCTCTCTAGTTTTCTTTGTMCTTTCCTCAATATAGCCCCTAGATACACTGAAAGCAGGTAAAAAAAAACAAGAAAAAAACCCAACAACTCAAGAAACAACCCTAGAGAGGAAAGTGCTGTGTCGACATTTCTAGGGCATATGAGGAGGCAGAGATGGAAGTGAATTACTGTGCAGCTGCTGTCTCATTGACAGATATCACTGCTCTTTAAAACGCACTTATCTCACTGACAGATCTGCTGCATTTTTCCACCTCCTCCCTTACACACTCCAGGCTGGRGGAGAATATAGGAGACCAAAAAACAGAAGTAACAGAAAGTTTTCCTACCTTATGAGTGCAGCTCTGAGGTTGAGGAAGGCAAAGTAGAGCAGATAGGAAAAAATCACCTTGCCCCTACAGCAAGGTGTAACTACAAAATAAAAAAAAAAAAAACGGCTAAAAGCTCTACCAGGACATCAAACAAAAAGCAGRACCACATTTACAACATAGAAGCTTGGGAGGGGCTTGTGCTGCTCAATAAATACTTTTCCTGCAAAGGCGGTGCCCCCAGGTGATGGTGCTGATTGAGGCATCATGGCTTCGACAGAAACAGCTGGGTAAAGAATGCCTGAAACATGGTTTGTTTACAATCATAACAGCTCACTCCAATGCCATGCATAGATCTCAGACAGAAGGTAGCATCTGTAGGTAATTTTTAATAGACTAAAGAAACTGATACATGAATATGGGAGAAAATATTTTCCCAAGGAGAAGCCCGAGGAGAAAACGTTATCGTCCCAATTAACTGAATCAGCTGCATGCCCAAGTGAGGCTTGGGACTGCTCATATCACTTTCACCTGATTCTCCATGAAACAGTCATGCTGTCTGTGTTTCTGCTGGTTTGCTGTTTATCCTACAGAACTCCTGAAATCCCTGTCCAGTTTCACTCCATTTACAGGAGATAGGACAGTGTGCGAGAGTGAAGTTCTGACACATTTCTGCATCTGAGGGCTGGGGGGAGAAATTGTTCCTAGCACTATCTCTAGTCAAGGAAAAGCTGCAGCATGAGTCCATTAGACACTGAAGAAGTTAGGGAAATGCTCATCCTTTGGAACTATGACTCCATAGGTTCTCTGGTGCAAGGACCTATTTAGTAACGCATTTAGGTTTGCAAAGTGGATAAGGTTTCCTTGCTCTTGTTCCTTGCTTGGATGAGTGGGAAAGATCCCCCTATGCCAAGCTGACTCTGAGACAACCCTAGGGAATAGCTGCAATTATTATCAAAATTGCACCATGATGCAAATGATGATGGTGCTTTTGAAATTTTCCATCTATTAATACTCATTGAAATGACTTGATATTCCTTAATTCCAACAAAAATACCTGGCAAAATATTGGCTTGAGCAAAAAGTGTCTCTCCTACGCTGTGTTGTACTGGCTGAATTCCTGAACTACAGCTGCAAAACTGGCATCTAGACCCAAGCTCCAAATGAGCTTCGGTTCACTCCCATCTTTTGATCAAGCTTTGGAGTGAAGAAAAGAAGAGCTGCAAGGTCTAAATAACATTCAGAGTGATAGGGGTAGCAAGGGAAATGCTTTATGCTGATCACATGGAAAATAACATCAAAGCCTGCACAATAAAGTGAATTTATTAAATTGGTCAAAAAAAGTTTATTTTAAAATCAATTGTATTGAACCTCCATGACAAAGAAATCATAAACTCCTTGCAGTGTAATGAACTTGAATTGACCTCAGCCACTCATCCTGAAAGATGTGAAGCCACTCGTCAACACAGACAGCCCCCTCACCTGCTTAATCCATACCCTGCTCAATTCATAAAAGTAGTAGCTCTATAATTTAGAACACAGTCTCTCCAATCTAGAAGTAAACAGCCCTCTAAGCAATCAAATTCAGAAACCACTAAACCAGTCCACTCCCCATCCTAAGTACATCACTGGTTTAGAACATAGTGACTGTTTTATCTATAAAGTAGTAAATGGTGTAAATCTAATACTCAGGAAAATACTCTTTCAGAGAAAGGATGCTGTGYTATCAACTCATACAGTCTACCAACTAGCATCTAGAGACTCTCGCCAGACTGGAGTTTATTATCTGTGGACATTAGAATCAACAGATCTACACTGGATCCAACCTAAAATCACCACCCACTCTAAAACTTAATGTCTGATCTAGATAACAAAGTGGATCAGCCTGGAAGAGCACTTTTCCTTCTTTTTTTTTTTTTTCTTTTTCCTGTTTGCTTAGGATTTTCAATTCTAAATCATTAGAATTTTCTCTTGGAATTGCAAATCCTTGTATAGCAAATTTAAGTCTACTGTCGATGAGTTTGTTTTCACCAAACAATCAGAAATAGTCAGTGGATTGCCTGGAATCCATAGACTGCTGCTTGAAAGTCAGCACAGATTTAAACTGATGTGGGACACTGCGAAACATCTCCTGGCGTATCTGCTGACCTGCCAGTCCTGTGGAAATGCTCAGAAGAGACCAAAGCTCCTTGCTCAGGAATAAAAGGCACTGCTGGATTTGGAATAGAGGATCAAACCAGAAATTTTTCCAAGTGGCCAGTGACTTGGGAGCCTGTCTAAATACCATTTTCAAAATAGTGCTGGGACCCCTAACGATTTAAAAACTTGACGCCATATTTAAGATATCCAGTTGGCAAAAAACAAGTACTCTTGTGAGCTGTGCAGCTAACAAAGCTTTGGTTGTTTTCTGAGGCTCYGTGCCACACAGATTTCCTGTAACAAATGAGTCGCAAGTTCTGACTGAAGGTTTTCTCAGGGCTGAGCAATCAGCATGTCCCTGGCCTGTATGGATTCTCCAGTGCCTATTACTGCTGCTGTGCTCACACTTCCCCCTTTAGCTGGGGAAGTAATTTCGGTCTCATTCTCCCAGCTAGCAAAACCCATCAGAACTTCACTGGGGATCTGCTGAAATCAGCCGATAGTTCAAACTGATTAAGAACAGGACTGGCAGATAGACASAGAGAGAGAGAAGCAGAGGGAGTTGGGCTAAAAAATGCTGCTGAGTTTGACTGTAGTAAAGAACAAATAGAACACACAACAAATATCCGTATGCATTTCTATAAAAAGCGTTATCCACCCTTATATTCAAGAAAGTCTTTACTAAGCAAACTTTCCAGATTGAAACCCTGTAACCTATGTTTAGTTCCGGAGCACCCCAGGGCTGGAGAATACCACATCAATACCAATTACAAGTGAAGGGACAGAGGTTTGCCCCATCAGCACTTTTATGTGTGCAATTAGTCTCCCTAACTGCCTTGTGGATAGGTGAGGCAGCCTGCCGCTCTCGGTGATAGGAGAGGGACGCTGTGTGCATTATGAAAAGGCCGGACCTCGCTCTGGGCTCCAGCCATTCATGGAGCCAAGTGACTYCTCAAAATCACATTAGCTCCTTGGAAAAGTGCTATAGCAAGGGAAAACTGGGGAAAAAAAATTGGCATTGCTCTTCCCCTTGCCTCTGGGTTCCCGTAGCGACTGTAATCACTCTTGGCTCTTTGAAGGCACTCTGGCTTGGCTTGAGAGAGGGCCGTCGGAAAGGGAATCACAAAAAGGAACAGACCACCACGCATCGCCACTGTGTGAGAGTGTATGCAAGCAGGTGAGCACTTGTGCACGGAGGTGGCTTGCAGGTGAAAATAGATGGAGTCAGCTCTTGGCTTTTGCATGAGTGTGCTCGTGTCACTTCCCAACAGCAGTTACCAGGAGGGATTTCTCCAACCATTGAGTACCGTTTCCTCTAATCTGTCCCCCGCTCCCTAAGTGYCCAGGGGACTGCAGGTCTCCTCTCCATGCAGGTCATGAAGTGGTGAGCAGGGGGCTGTGTGCTGGGGGTGCTGGCTGCAGCTCTTACAGATGCTCAAGTCCTCCAGGACAGGAGCTCTGATTCTCAGCCTCCCACAGGGCTGTGTGYGTCCTCAGCTCAGTTTGCCAGTTGAGCCCAGCATGTCTATGGCATAGGGAGTCCATGGAGCACACCAGCAAAGCCCTCAGCCCTCCAAAAAAAAAAAAAAAAGAAAGAAAAGAAAAATCAGGTGAGTGCAGAGAGGAAAGTCATCTTTATCCACCCGCTGCTAGAATGATGTTTCTTTCCCTGTGCTTCTCCCAAGCCTGCGGGAGTTGATAGGAGACTTGGATCCWATGCCAGCTGGGCACATCCCAGATGTGTGACCTCTGCTCCCAAGACTGACCTTTCTGCAGCCTTGCAGGTGTCCCAGCGAGCTTTCCCTTGCTCCACAGAGCTGAATGACAGCACACTGATGCCCTGAGTGAGGGGTTTGCAGCAATCTCTAGAGAAGCAGGGGCTTATGGATACTGAGAGGTTTCACCAAATCACCAGCAAAATTCTGTGTGCAGAAAAATAGCGGGAAAAAAAAATCTACCACCCACATGCCCAGAACAAGTGTTTAGGGCATGATAGAGCTGTTTTTTCCCAGATGTCTGCCAGACTTGGCTGGCTCTGCTTCCCAGGAAGTTGCTAAGACTGGTAGTGAAAGTGGAATTTGATGAAACAGCTTGAAGTTAAGCACTAGACATTTCTTCTCCACCTTCCACCTAGCCATCACACATCCACCAGCACTGTTCCTTTCTATGATCAGATCCTGGCCAAAGCCCTTGGGAAGTGCTTCTCTGAGGACTGAGGCCAGATGGTTGATAGCTACATGTCACCAGGGCCAGGCTTATGAAGAACTAGTTTGAGATGCTGATTTATTTTGCTACATCTCAGGTATTGGAACAAAACCAGTGTGCTTGGACAGATGGGATTTTCTGAAACTTATGGGAACTTCATACCTCAGAGACRTCTCTCCTTCTGTGAGAGTCACAGGAAAGAGGCCAATGACAGCAGAAGTTATTAGCAGCGTGTACCAGACACGCATGCAGACAGACAGCAGGTTGCATACACCTTGCTTCCCTTGGGAGTCATGCTTAACTTTTAAAAAAGAAGAAACCAGCAGCACAATATTTTCCCTACAAGGCCCATCTTTATTTTTAGAGTTCTAATCAGAAGAACATTTTGTCTCCCAATTGGATCAGAATGTCTGGAGGTGTACAGGGGGCAGCTCTGGTCCTCTTTCCTTTTCTTTTCTTTTTTTATAAATGGAAGAGTGGAAGCAGTGAAGACAGTGGGAGGAAGGAGGCAAACGTGCACCTTAGTGCTGAAATGGYCCAGCAAAGTGATCGCGCCGTTATCAGCGCCTTTGTGCTTCCTGTGAGTGCATGTAGAAGAATGGGGAGGTGCGCAAGGCAGAAGAAAACTTCATTTAGAAATGCATTTCATTTACATTTTTATAACAGAACTTCAAAGTTCTGATTGATCATAAGGGCTTTGCTTAGTACAAAGAGCAGAATGATTAAAGCTCACATAAGCAATGATTGTGAGCCAGAAGTGAAGCTATTCTCCCTTACTGATGGAGGTATGTTTATCCTGCAAAGGTTTATGCCTTCTCCTCAAATAAGAAAAGAGCTTCTCGGCACCCTGTATTTACATTGAAACCACATGTTTGCAGGCAGGGTCTCCAAGACTAAGGAGAGAAGATACAGCCTCATTTCCAACTGTGTATTTAATAAACGACCCTGCAACCGGAAGCATAGATGAAACTGTGAAGGAAAAGTTCCCATACGTGTTAACAAATGAACACTAATCCATGCTAAGAATCAAAGTCCAAAGGACCACAGAGACAGTGGGTGCGAGCAAGCGTTGCCCATGTGCAGATTTACACCTGCTGAAGACCTGATCCCTTATCTGACTGGGACAAGGAAAACCCACAGGGCCCTGCRGGGCTCCCAGCCTGGAAAAGGAGTAAAGCACTGGACAGCAGGACTGTGGGCAGAGCACTTAATCCTGCTGTGCCTCAGAGCCCCCAGCTGTACAACAGGGGGAATAACACTCCTTTCTCCACATCTTTTGCCTCCCTMCTTCTCTGAGGTTCCCCAAGGCAACACCACCCCCCACAATGAGGCCCGGGTTGCAATTTAGGCAAAAMCCCCCAATGTTATACAGAGAAGCCACATTCTGAGTTAGATCCACCACACTGGTAGAGCCATCAAAATATCAGTATAGTGTTCACACTCTCACTATGGACCGACACACAAATGCAATTTGAAGTGGTCGTCACCCAAATGCACAGACTCTCTTGCTTGTAAATCTGGCCTCTTCAGCATCAAGAGAAAGTAGTATCACATTAAAACCCATCTCATAAGCCTTATCAGGAAAATGGATCAAAAGTTGGATAACAGCTCTCTTCAGACTCGGGAGTCAGATATTTTAGAGAACTGGTTCGGAAATGATCCAAATGATATAATTAAGGGATCAAAATCAAGTTAAGCTAGACTTAAATATCTCTGAAACTGTATCAGATACATTCAAGCACAAAATATGTCTGCATTGCAGCACCATTTGGAGTTTCTGGCAAAGAGGTGCAGGTTCTGTCATGATGTTTGTCTATATATTAAGATAGGGCTTAAATGCCCCAAGCCAGGCAGTTCTTTTATTCTACGTGCTGTCCAGACCTCTACTGAGAAGCAGTCACTGCCATAGTGACTTTAATGTCTACGTAGCTTTTACCTTCCATTTGCAGACCCCTACAAATTTACCAGTAGAAGCGTGGACCCAGCATAGCAAATTTAAGCCTGGTAATAGTGGGCTTTGCTTTCACTAATCACTTCGGTAGATCCTTTAAAAGTAGCCTAAGTACTGCCTAGACTTGCAGAACACAGTTTTAAACCAGCAGATTAAAAAAACAAGGTGSATTGCCTATAGGAGAAAGGAGGTATCATTGTTAGATTAAGTTTTGATGTTTAGGATAAACCTTCTTTTTGTTGGGAAATGGTCATTTTGCCAGGAAACCTCTTCTCTGCTCTACATTGGAAACTGCAGCCCAATTCATATACTAACCYGGAATAATAAGGGGTAAAAGGACCAGAAGTCAGGACCTCAGGCATTAAATCCTTGAAATTTTCAGCCTGCATCAGGCAGAGCAAGAGTTAAATCATCCCATAAAGATAAAATTTTATGTGTGGAGAGCAGCTTAAAACTGTTCAAAAGCAATGACCGATATGGACTACCTCCACTGGTGTGATACTGGAATTTAAGAAAGCTGGGGTTCAGTCTCAGAATTCAAAGCATTCTGAATTACTTATTCCACTTAACAATCTTTTCTTGTTCCCAAAGCTTCTCCCTTAAACATCAGCTGAGGAACTAGCATTTGGAGACCTGAATGATTTAGAAATTGCCCAGATTTTTTATCTTTTTGATTCCTGAACATGTCACATCTTGATTTAGAGTGTATCAGATCTCAAATTATATATTTTTTTCCTGATTGAGAATATATTTGTGGTGAAAGGAGCACTGTGAATTTTATTTGCAATGCCGTGACTGGGTTTAAGATTGGCCAAATACAGTGATATATGCYTGCTTTGTTCTCCTCGTAGCATTTTTCTGGCTCTTTAGTGGGAGGTTTATGGCTTTTTTGTGCAATATGAATTCAGCAGCCTGTATGTTTTTTTAAAATAATAAATACAATGTTTACAAGAATAAAACCTCAATTTCAGATAGAAATATGCACCCGCATATATATGTCAGTGCCAGAGGCTCCAATCTCTTCCCATTGGTAAGTACCAGGAGTAAACTCGCAGATGCACACAATCCTCAGCTGGTCTTGGCTTGCAGGGAGCTTCACAGACCTGTCCCTGGTATGGCTCACCCCTGCAGAGTAATACTGTGCAAGACCTGTGTGAGCAGGAGGGAGGCTCCTGCTTTCCCGAGGGATCTGTCGAGTTACGGGCACCGCACTGCACACAGGGCTCACATGCCTGGGGGGCCAACAGCTGGCACGTACCACTTGTCACAGGGCTCCTTGAAAGATGGGTCCTATGAGGTGACGCTTGGGCTAGCGGCAGTGTCGCGCAGCTGCCTGGCCCCTGGTCTGTGACCCTGGCACACGGCATAGCCGGTCAGCAGGTGACAGGCCAGCCCAGGCCAACCCAGCCCACATGAAGGCGATGGTGCTGGAAACAGGCAAGCCAAGAGCCCCGGGAGGGATGCAAGCTGGAAGATGACCGCTAGCACTAATCCTGCCCCTTGGAGCTCAGCTGGGAGTGYGGTACCTCTTACAAGACAGCCCAGGAGGAACAGGATGGCACAGTGGCAATGTTCTTGCAGCATAAGTAAGTCCTGATTCCATAGATGTGCTCTGGTGCCATGCACCAACAACGGCCATAGCTCTGCAGGCACAGAAAAGGGATTCAGAGCAGGGCTCAAATCCCCATGGCTCCACAAGTTACCACAGCCCAGCTGAAACATGGCAACCAGCTGGACACRTCTCAAATGTGAGGCTGGATGCATTAGAGCTTTCATCGAGCTCTGAGCTAACACATTTCCTTCCCAATCATGGTGCCAGGTAAAATTCCAGTTACCAAACTAGAAAGGGGGTTTAAGGTGTTTTATTGCCACCATGAAGGCCAGAACCCGCTGATGAAAGTTTTGTGTTTAGCTCACCTGGCACTCAGCTGCCCAGGAGCAGGCRACCCAGAACCAGGAAAGTACAGGTTTTAATACACTTGTTACTCCTAAGTAACAGTTATAACCCAGCCATCGTGAGTATGATTACTGAAACCACATTTAAACCAAAGCTGCAGATGGACTCTTTTACTGCCACATCTCCTTAATAAATGTATTTGGAATAATAAAGACAAATATATGATGCTGTAGAAAATTACACCAGAGAAGCTACAGAGAGGCTGTAGCCAATGATCAGAACTAATGGATCACTATTTAATAGTAATACTTAGCACTTGAATAGGTTTGAAGCTTCAAAGAGCTGTGCAAACAGTRGCTAATTAATCCACAGAAAATCCCAGCCAGGTATTACTGGATTCTTCCCCTCCTTACACAACGCTCAGCAGATTACAGCCACTAATTGTCCCCACCGTCACAGTGGGGAAGTGCGGAGATTGCTAARATAGGAGGAAGCACGTTCATGCTGATGTGAACCTCACAATGCACAAAATGAGAGGTTTAGGCCCTTGGGAACATTATTGGAGCTAATGATTCATCCCCCTCCAGTGCTCCTAAGGGCTACTATTATTATTACCCTAATTTTCACAGGGAGGAGAGAAAGGAGCATCAGAAGATGAACAGCCCCTGTAGGAATTTGGTAGAGAAGCAGGGTTAGAAAGCAGACATCGGGGGTCATTCCTCTGCTGGTGCGCAGCAGCACGGCTCCACTGAGCAGCAGAGGCAGTGGTGKGAGTGCAGCTGGAATTGCACACTGAGCTCTGGCTGGGGAGGGGGGCTCCGAGTGCCGTATTCCCCATCCACTCCGCTTGAATGTAAACATTCATTTACATTCATTCATACCCATACGCTGGGTCCGGAACACTAGCTGTCCAGGTGATAATAGAGCTAAATCCCTCCTCAAACACCCAGGCACCTCCTCCCCCCAGAAGGGCCATTTGGCTAATGCAGTGTTTGCACATGTTAATCTGGAGCAGGCTGACGCGGAGCCTCCCTCTTCGGGSCAAGGGCTGCGCAGATGGAGAACGGGGCGTGGGAGCTGCAATGCACCCAGGAGCAGCGCTTGTGGGCCCCGCCGAGGCCTGTCTGGAGGAACAAAGGAGAAAGCAGGAGCACAACCCCCTGTCCCTGGGGGCCTGGCAGCACGGGGAGGGCAAAGACCCCAGAGAAGAGGCTCCCAGCTGCTGGCACTGAGGGTTCGGCTGCTGTCCTTGCAGGGCTCCGAGGSATGCACCCTGCCCAGGCACAGGGCAGGCTCTGGGGCACGGGGCTCTCTGGGGGGCGGGGGGCAGGAGCCTGCCCCAGCCCGGCCATGGCCTCACCACTAAACACCTGGGAAGGGCCCGGGAGGAAGAAGCAAGGGGTCTTCACTAGCTCGGTGGGCAGTGTGTGGGATCCCTGGCTTGTCGTTCAGTGACCAGGCAGAGTTTACATCCATTCTGCCACTGGCACACTGGGCCACTGTTTCACCATTTTGCTACTGTTCTCACCTTTTTTGTATTTATGGTAAAAACTCTTGAAGGTAGGGGATGTCTCCTCTTAGGGCTATGTGTAGCACCTTCACTGTGGTCTGTTATTGATGGCTCRCATCTCTCCCTCTCTACTGATATCATATGTGGCTGTGGAGTCACCGTCAGGGGCAGAGGGAAACGTACCAGCCAGGAGATTACAGAYCTGAGAGCTGAAGTGGTTTGTTCCCTGTGCCGCGATCCAGACTAGCTACTGTGTCCTGCAACTAAAAAACCCAGAGCAGACAAAACTGCAAATACTTCTGTTGCACAGAGAAACTTCCAGCTCATCTCCTTCCTGGCTGCTCTTCAGGACCAGCCCAGACCATTTTTATCTCAGTCACAAAATACTAGGCTTGATAGATCTGAGCTCTCCTGAGTCATCACAGATTTCTCCAGATCCCTCACYGTGTAGTTCTATAGATCAAAAAAAAAGCTTGCCTTTCCCTTTTTGCATGTGGTTTGTGATCATTCAGTTGGGGGTCACAGTACAACTAACTAATCTTCAGGCTTACAGGGCATTTTGCCATCAGCAATTCAGCACAGGGGAGGGGAACMAAATTATTTCTTTTCTTTGTCACTGGCCCTCACACTAATATCACAGGACTGAATGGGATCAATGAGAATGTGCTGCTACACTTCCTTAATGCTTTATTACAGGCACCAGGGTGCTGCTAAACAGCATAATAAAATATCAATAAATAGACTGTTTGCTGTAAAGGCTCCTTCAACTTCTGCAATTTCTCCACCTCATGCACGATTTCTGCAGCTCGGTATGTTTCAGCTTAGCCAGAGGGTACTCTGGTATGCGGGGAGAGGTGGGAATGGATAGATGGATGGATGAATGGATGGACTGGTAGCAGGCACAGGGGTGTCTGTTTTCAGAGGCTGGAAAGAACAAGCACATCRCTGATGCCCACTGAAATTGTTCTGCTTTCAGCTTCCTACAAGCAACAAACCCCAAATTGTTCATGAAAAAGCAAGACTGAGCCCCCTCACTTAATAACAATCCCAGAGGAAAAGAAACATAGCAATTTTTTTCATCCAGTTTTTAAACCAAGATTTTGGGGACTGTTGGTATGAAGGGACGTTTCATTGGAAAGGTAGTTAATACAGGTACAGAAGTAGTGGGGGAAAAAAAATATAAAAAGGCCTACATGAACATGAATCATTGTGATTAATCCTAGACAAAAATGGGTTTCAATTATTGATGAAAACCACCAGGATTTTCATTTTGGAAAAAAAGGCTTTGACCTTCCCCCAGAGCAGGAAATGCTCTATCCATCCTGCTCTTCTAACCTGCTCCATTTTTGATATCATCTTTTCTTTAGTGCCTCTGCCTAGAATATCTCAGCAAAGCTCCTCTGCTGAGAGACAGCTGGGTCTGTGATGCAGCGTGGTATAACACAGACGTCCTTCTTTATTAATAGCTAGTGGTCTACTCAAGCCTTTGGGTTAGTGAGGGCTCCATGCAGCCTGACTCTGAATCTCCGCCAGTCTATGCCTGAAAAATCTCTGCTGACCAAGGTCTGTCCTACAGCTTCCCCCTCGGGGCCTTGGCAAAGTACCTGATAAAGATGTCTTCCACTCGTCTGACATCAAGCTATCATGCTGTTTACAAGAGATCTGGTGCAGACAAGTGCCTTCTGTACAGAAGCTGTTTCCTCCCCAGGCAGAGAGCAGAGGACGTCCTAAATTAGCTCCCGAGGATGGAGTTATTCCAACACACCCAGGCACTAACTAAGCCATGCTTCAAGTTGCACGGATCTGCGTCCATTTGGCTTATGACCTGTAAACTCACTCTCATTTCTGATCCCCTTCCTTCTCTGTTTGGCTTACTGATCTTGCAGTTTATCCAGAAGTTCAGCTGGAGAGAGGGCAAAATTTGGAGGGAAGGGATAGGAGATGGCGAGGCTGAGAAATGCCTGCTGGGAATGCTTTGGAAATCACCCCAAAGCAGGAACACATCATTAAGAGGACTGTTAATATGAAACAAAGCAGTTAGGAGCCCTGCCTCATGGGCTGCTACGCACTCCTCCTCTCAGACATGCATGCAAAACCCAGGAGTCCAGCTTACAAGAGTGGCTGTAGTGCCAGCTTGCAGATCTCTGGGCAAAGTCCAGGAACTTCGGATGTCCGAGCCCCTGTCAAATCCTTTCCCTGATGCCTTCATTTCTGTCTGCAGCCAGGGGAGCAGATATCCTCCATGAACTAGGGTCTTCCATGGGCTCTCTTCCCCCTCTGTTACTGTACTGTGGAGCTGCGGAGCAGAGCGAGGTGCATGCGCGTGAGTGTGTGTACAGCAGCGGAGGGCAGCATGAAGTGGTGAAGGGTTCATTTCTCTGATCGTAAATTCAGCCTCCCGTAAATTCAATTCCGTGATGCTGTGTCTGTGACGTCAGTAAATCACAGCCATAAAGGAGGGTAGAAAACAGCAGCATGCAAAGAGAATGTAAATGCATCCGGGAAGACGGGGCCATCACTCACACAGGGTTGCTGCTGAGCTCAGGCAGGAGAGGCAGGTCTGGAAGCTGCACAGGAAGAGATGTCCCTGCCGGCTCCTACCCTGCGAGAGTGGCAGCAACCCGCATTCCCATCAGCCACTGGCTTCACCCAGCAGAGGCATCTTGCAGAAGACGGGAAGTGTCTCYTTGGAAGCTGACTCATCTGAATGGACCTTTGGGTTCAGTGGAGGATACCTTGCGTCTCCAGCAGGCTTTTAACAGCCGGGTCTCATCAGCTCTGTCTCTCTCCATAAAAGCTGATATTCCTCTTGTTTTACTGACCTGATTTTCCCCAGAGGAACAGCATTTACTGCACATTTGACACCTGCGGTACAGAGCTGGGTGCATAGCTGTACAAAAGATGGTGGATTGCTCCTGTTCATAACAGATGAGTTTCTGCCTCCAGCAGCATCCTGACACTCCCACTAACGGTGCTCCTGCCCTGTATATTGCAACACATAAAATCCCTTCAGATCCCACTAAGTGGGAARGGACTGCAGATACTCTCAGGGGTGAAGAATGAGGCATTTGTGGCCTGGGAAGACGCTGAGACTTCTGCCTCCCTGTGTGCACTGAAAACATCCTGATCTATTATCACAGCTGAATTCACCCTGCACGGCTCTGCCCAAACCACTTGCTTCTTCAAAAGCAGATCCCAACYGACTTTCACATCCAGGTGACCTTTTTCAGGGACACTTCCCCCTCGCCACCCCACTGCCTGGGCATCACATGYGTGGCTCTTGGCAGCCCAACGTGACGCTGACCTGAGCTTTCCTCCCGCACAGGCTGCTGCTCTGCAAAGCGGAGGGCAATCCAACAGCGGCTTGCTGACAGCCCCGCGGGTAATCACGAGCAGGGAGCGCCTGCCGTGCCTTCTGTGTGTACAGCACTCCAGCCTCCTCCACCTCCTTCCCCGTACCCCCTCTTTGAGTCCCCTGCTACACCAGCACAACCTATTTGGGCTTTGGCCCCCTCTGCTTTGCTGTGTTGCTCCCTTGCCCCCCTGCCTTGCAGGGTGGTTTTGTGAGTCCCTGAGCTGTCACAGCACGACTGCTGGCCGCCTCCGCCCCACCGAAAGTGAAGCTAATGCTGTGTGACATCTCACTCCCAGCACATCACACACCGAAGACGAGACCAGCTGAGGCTGCTCCCTGCTTCCTGTCCTGGAAACTTCCAGCACCAGACACCTAAGTCTCCCTGCAAAGAGCTTTTCCAGGGTGATAGAGGGGTTCTTTAATGCATCTGAAATCAGCCTGTCATAGACTTTGCTGCCTCCTTTCTCCCCAGAGCAGGGTGACTAACRCAGCAGCAGCAGATTGGGTCACAGGCTGATTCCTACTCTGATCCAACTAAACCAGGAGAGGCAACGTTAGAGGAGATTCAGGACTRCCAGGAGCAGACAGTCTCAACGGTTCCTCCATACTAGAGGCTGGCTGTATCGCCCTTGGCTGTGCATGGCAAAAGCCATCAATAAGGTCTGCTTGCAAGGAAGCCAGGTAAAAGTTTCTGTCCTCCCCTCCTGCTTCTGTAGAAAAAACTCATCTCAGCCCTGCAAGCTTCTTTTACCTGCCCCCAGCCCTCCTCTGTGGTGAGACTTTGCACAGGAGTCACAGACGGGCAGGGGCCATTTCTATTTGCAGCCATCCCAGTGCCTGTGCTTCCTCCACTTGCTGATAAAATGCCCCTCACCACAGAAACAAAGAGCAGCTTCTAAAAAAATCTACCCGCCCTCTACCTCCAAACCACGCTTCACTTCTGATTGACAGCTTGGGAAAGTTCCTAATTATGTCCCCTGGACACTCTGGAGGCAGCCCACCCCACAGCGTGATTTGATGGCTCAGCGAATGGATGGCCTTGTTTGTACTGATTTATATTACAGAGCCAGATCTAGCCTCATCAGCCTGGCTTGACCTAGTTTTTCTCTTGCATAGGTCAATAAAAAAACAGCAAACAGAGCTAATCAGACACTGAGGATGCACAGTTAATTTGGGCTGGTCCAAACTTACAGGAACACTGCAAACTCTGCTGTCATGAGGAAGGAGAGAATAAATCTTTCCCKAAAAAGTCAAAGGGAACTGTACAAAAAAAAAGGGAACATGCCATTTCCAGGACACATAATGCATGAGGCTTTTTTTTTTTTTTTTTGCTTGCTTCCCTTTTGGTCTGTCTGCATCTGGTGGCTGCTGCACAATTCTGCTTCCCCTGAAAGCAGAGAGGATTGGTCCCTTTTTCTGCACTGGGGTTATAAGCAATCACCAAAATGGCATGAAGTCAGACAAAAAACAAACAAAAAAAACACGTGTGCAGCTGGCTCTAGAGAGTCCGAATAAATCCTGGGTAAATGCCAGGCTGTCTTAGTCACCGGCTCTAGCGGAACAAGGACGACCTCCTTTAAACTGCCAGTGTAGTGAGAGGAACAGTAGCCACATTAGAGGGCTGGCTGCATCGCGGCATTGTGCCATCGCCGTGGGCACACGGCCAGCGGGACCTCAGGCAGGGCTGGGCCGACAGCGAACAGACACATGGGAACACGCACACTGCAGAACATGTCTTACAAAACAAACATGTGTTAGGCACATACAGCAGGGTAACCCACACACATAGCAGGGACATCTTAACCAAATGCTTGGTTTTCGTGCAAACACTGACTCACACGTGACATATTAGAGATCTGCAGACAAATACGTCTGCCGACCAGGATGCAGAGAGACGTAATGCCTTACAGCCACACACATGCCCTCCCTCCTCAGCCCATCACACCACATGGATGTGACGCCTCCATTCAGACATCGGCATACATATGTCCAAGGCAGAATGCTTACATCTATCACCCATGCATGGAGGTGGTGTGCAGGGACCCAGCCATTCTCTGTACTCTATGGCCATTGTGTCTTGCTCTGATCCCACTGCAAACATAGCACAGCAAAGGTGTACTCTGTGCAAATGTATTTCCCCCTATAGTCACACTCAAGCATCAGTCACAGTTCGTGTGCTTGCCTGTGTCACAATAGGTATGCAACACAGCTGCATGAAAGAAAATCATAGATGGGTGTTATACAGACCATAGAGATGCAAATAGTACAATACATATGCACCCCTATCCCACAAAGACACAGTCTACAACCTACTAATGGCTCTCACTTCGCAACATGCATGCTTCCAGCACCTCCACTAGCCCTTTTCCTCCCAAAAGCAGCCAAGATCTACCAGCAGCCCTGACAGCAGCGCTAACAAAGGACCATACCTGTTAAGGTGCTCCAGCCCTTTGCCCTGCTGGGGTTGCATGCCAGCCTTTGCTCTTGCCCCTCCCTTCTCCTGGCTCTTTCCTCGTGGAGATTTTCATGCCTCAAATGAAGGAGCCCAGGCCTGAGCGATAGCCTAATGAGGGCATCACACATCCACCTGCTGATTATCGCCACATACAGCGATATTGGGCTGGCTTGGTCTGGGGCTGATGTCAAGAGTATTAATTTCCCTAGGAAAATTAGTAGTTGGTTTCTCCCATAGTAGACACGTGCAAGCCCGCTTTGCAAAGGGGGCAGGAGCCAGTGCCTTTCCCAGGGAACGCTCCCCCTCAGGCAGCTGCGGGAGAGCCTGCCTCCCTGTCTGCAGCCACTGCTGTCATTTCCACTCGGGGACTGTGGCTTCAGCGCTGCAGGCACTTGGAAGCAGCCTCATAAGGGCAGGCAAAGGGGCCAAGGTCACCCGTACCCACGCTTACACTCAAGTGAGAGCAGTCAGCGCGGYACTCCCATGAGAATAAAAGCTGGCACCGACACGTCAGTAGTGATGAGGTCTCCACTTCTGGACGGAGCTGCCATGCTCAAACTGGCCTCAAACCACCCTGGGAAAGAACATCAATCCCTGCAGGCACTGAACGGCTGAGTTCCCAGAAAGGAAATGGCAGGGCTGTCTGCATGGGGGAGAAGCGGGAGAAAAGCAGGGCTAGCGTGGGGTGGGCAGAGGCTGAACCGGCCCACGAAGGACAGCAGGGCAGTGCGGCTGACTCCTCTGGTGAGCGAGTCGCAGAGGACTACAGGGCAGAGCGGAGAGGGAAGGAAGGGCTCCCAGCCCACTGCAGGGTGTGCTGAGCCCACTTGCACGCTCCCCTGAGCCTGAATGTGTGGGGACCAGGCTCCATTCWCCACCATGGGGAGAGAGTTTACCTGCCACCAGAACTGCACCAAATACCTTCACCAGAGAGAGGGGGAGAAGCAGCAGGCTCCAGTTCCGTCTGCCCATGTGCCGGCTGCTCTCTCAGGAGATGCTCACGTGTTTGCAGTGAGGGAGAAACGGCAGCTGACAGTTATTCCCAGACAATTAGCCCCAAGAGGCCGGTGAAGGCTGCAATTGCTGTGCTATATTGCATCCATGTTTTACTGTACCATTGCCAGGGCAGGGGGAAGGAGCAGGAGCTGAATGCACAGAAATATGCTTGTGTATGTATAGGAGCTCCCACTGCTCTCGTTACAATGYGTGAGGGTATTTCCGCATGGGGATCCAGGCCTCCTCCTGCTGCACAGGGAAACTGCAGCTCTGAGACCTGGCCCTTGGCTTCAGCTTTCTGTATCTTGGCCCACTCATTGCAGCAACTAGAAAGAGCTTGGTACTTTCAGAGACTCATTCCTTAGGGAAGGAGTTGTGCAATCTCAGGTGCTTGCAGTGACACAGCCTAGCTTTCTCTAAAGAACTGGTTATTCAAAAGATTACAGCATTTGATGTTAGCTTGCTAAGGGAAGGTCTATCAGCCAGGTTAAATTCCTGGGCCAATGTCCTTGCACTGACGCAAAAGCAAGTGTGATATGTCCACCCAAAAAAATAAAAATAGACCAGTGTTTAAGGACATTGGAGATACCTGGATTTTATTTCCCCCATTTTACCTCCATACACCCTATCTCTACTGTTGTCCCTTGAAAAGCAGAGCAAGGCCAGGCACAGGAATGCAAGAGCCAGATGACACCACCAGCTGATGCCAGCACCCATGAGAGGCTTGCCCTCCCYCCCTGACTCCAGGAAAATCCTGCTTCCGTGTGCCATGCTGCCAGGACTCCAGAGGAGAATCAATATTTGCAGAGCAAACTCATCTTACTGCCTGCTGGCCCTCACCACATCCCACTCCGCAGCATTGTCCCTGTGTCTCTGGTTCTGGAGCATCAGCGTGATGTGATGTGACACCTTCCCCCACACTTTGTTATAAATATCATGTTTCACTGTAACTGTGTCTGACACCCCCTTGGAGGCATTTTCTCATGCTCCTAGCCAAGATGTGGGCACGTGCAGATCCCCCCAGCATGCACTGTCTCTAATGGCAGGGGGCCGCCCTCCATACCCTCTCCTTCCCCACCAACAGCAGCAGAGATACTAGTGGCAGTGGGACGGGGTTGTGTAGGGTGAGCTGCCTGCAGAGATTCCTTTGCGTTCAGTCTGACTCTTCAAGAAATAATGCTGCTAGATCACAGATCTCTCCCTTTCTTGTTCCATAAGATGGATGCCAGTGCAAGGGATGGGGGYTTATATTTCACCCATCATTTATTTGGAGAGCAGAACCATCTCCTTACCACCATGCCCCACCACTTCCCCRGGCACCCCCTTCTTAGCCATATGTTCTTGTAGTTATAGTAAAATGCCACTAGATGTCTGTCAGGGTCTGCTAGGATTACCCTGGTAAACACGGGGGACAAGGYTGGGGTATGAGTGGTGCAGAAAGCTGTGTCTGTTTCTCACTTCATTAGCCCTGTCAGGGTTTCTGATATTTTTGGACCTGTGGAAAAATCTCGATTTTACATTTACTTCCTTCTAAGAAATGTGGGGAAGTTGAATATTACCTCTGTGTACCATAAGCTTTTCTCCGGTTTCGCTGCAGCTGTTTTTAGACAAGTATTGAAAAGTTTCCCCTCAGTACATGACCTCTAGGTAGGTACCTCCATTACGGCTGCTTAGAAAGGCCTTCATCTATACTCTACCGTGGGCACATGGACAAGAAAAAGTTGCTGTTCCTATACCAGCCAAGAGCAAAATYAGCTGTGCAACCATTGAATAAGCCCTTCCTTGTAGCAGGACTGGTCACCCMAAATTGATCCTATAAGGACAAAACATTTATGCAGCTCAAGTTCTTTGAGGAGCTGAGGATGCCTTGCAAAGGCTACATCACTTTTTTGTCATCCCACTCTCAAATGAATGTGTCCTGTCCTGAACTCACCAGGCCTGAGCTGACCTCCTGAAGACATCCCCGAGCTCATCCCTCCCTYGCCCCTCCAGTCTCCTTTTAACTCTGCACTTCTCGCCTTCCTCTTGCCCTGCCCCATCCGGGCCTGGGGGGCCTGTTCTGCTCCTGCTGGCAGCCACGTCCCTCCGTATCAACRGGAGAGATGAATCCGGCCTCGCTCTGTTCATGCTGCTCCAGAACATGAACACAGTGACAGGAGCCCTCAGTGGTTCCTTTGCCATTTACCATCGACCCTGTTGCTCTGAGGCCTGGACACCCCTGGGAGGGACGGCAGGCTCAGGAAGGTCCAGCCTTTCTGGAGAGGGGGGACAGCCACCTTCACACAAACGTGCGCGCCTATTTATTCCCCAGCCGGGCTCTCTTTCCTGCCTGCAGGAGAGCGGGAGCCCGGCAGCGGGCGAGCAGACCCTCCGCACGCGGCAGGGAGGAGGGGGACCGCCGAGGCCGTGTCAGCCTGGGAGCGGGAGCTGCAGGGTGCAGCAGTCCGGGCCAGGACGGGGCAGCGGCTGCAGCTGCCTCTGGAGTCGCCGGGAGCGGGGGTCAAGTCGTGGAGCCGCTGCCCAAGAGCCACCGCTGAGGCTTCTTCCAGCGAAAGGGCAGCTGCAGCTTTATGACTTCACCTCTTGGGTAACTCTCTGCAGCAGATGCCACGCGATTACCATCACTGAAGTAAGTCCAATTACTGCTCGAGCTGCTTGAGAAATGCCARTTATTTTTCAGGGGAAGTTTTGGAGGGAAATTATCTCTTCCTTGTTTTGGGGAGTTTTAAATTTCCACTAGCTTTTTTTTCTCTCAAAAGAAAAGTATGAGRAACATGCTTTTCTTAATATTGTTGATGTAAATACATATTAAGGAAACACAAGAAAAAAAAGAGGAATTTGTAAGAGGGAAGCTATTTTTGAGCGGGAAAGAGAGCATTTTACATATTTTACTTTCTTTTTTGAAATCTGTAACCAGAATTTTTTATTTTTCTATTCCAAGGGTATTTATCTTTCTATGTAATAAAGTTAGTTTGAAGGAGATACTAACCAGCTTTACGTCCAGGTCTATCCTGTAGAGGTCAGGATAGCATAGGAGCCTCTGCATTCAGAGCTGTCCCTCTCCATGGCTGCACCGCCCAGCTCCAGGCCAAGGAGATTGTGACAGTCATGGAGAAGAAAAGCAAATTTCCTTCCCTTTTGCTTCACAGCTGACAGCCCAGTATGRGACCACAGGGGACACCCTGTTAAAATCTCCCAGAAAGGTAGCTGGCTGAGCGCTAGCTGGGAGAAAAAGGCAAAAGGCAGTCAAAAAATAATGGAGAAGAAAGAAGAGAGAGACAGAGATAGGTACTTGGCTCCCAAGATCTGGGATGTAACGAGCACAAAGCATTTGGAAATGCTTAGAAGTTGTGTCTGAAAAGCTCCCCTGGCTGATGTGTCAAGGAGCTTCCAATCCCCTTTCAAAAGCTTCCTTTCTCTCTGCTGCCGCTTGCTCCCTTTGTAATGGGTGGCTGTTTCTAATTATCTGTAAATGTTAAATGTTCCCTAATTCAATCAGAACAACTTGTTCACAGATGGCAAACCCTTCATCTGCTCAGCTTTCAGTGGAGTCTCTGACTCAAGAGCCATTGATCCCTTCCTTCCCAGGGAGGCTGGCTTGAGACATGCAAGGGGTGCGGAGAGGAAAGGAGTGTGTAGTGTACAGGAACAATTCCAGGTCTTTCCCTTTTCCCTTGACAGCTCTCACACCATCCTCTGCTCCTGTGTAACCCATACTCTCTCCTGGGCAGTTGTGGTGCTGGCAGATGCACACTTGGGTTCAGTCTCTCCTCCTCTCCCCACTGCCATATTACTGCTCCTTGTCTCRTCTGAGCGAGCAGTCCTGTTCAGTGCCACCTCATCCCACCTTACAATAACTACACAGTGTGGTATCTTGGATCCTGATGCAGTTATGTCACGGGCCTGTGGTTTATCTCACCCCTGCATCCCGGCTCCTGTCACCACTACGCTAGCCCATGTCAAGCTCGTGCCCAGCTGATGCTGATCCCGTTGGACTCTGCATTTCTTATCTTGTTGCCTGTTGGTGAATGGTACATGCCGATGCTTTGTGTCCTTTCTCATTCCCTGCTGCTAGCACATGCACTCACTCACATCTATCCCCCTCAGCTATAGCACTTTTTTCCCTTGCTACTGTCCAGACTTGTTGGTTAGGGCAGAAAGCTACTGCCCAATGCCCAAGAATAGCTGTAACAGGGATCCTAAATCAGGTATCCCCATTCATGTCACTAAAATTTGCAATTTACACTTCACRAGCCAGGGGGCATGGGGGACAAAGGAGGGGGGTGGTGAGGTTTTCTCGTTAAACCCAAGGGAAACTCTCTTTACTGCCGATTCCTAATGATTTATTGAAGCATCTAGTCTTCCCCTCAGACCTAGAAAAGGGTCTTGCCTTTGATCAACCAGTGACTCACCATCTGCAGCCGAGGTAATTTACGACAAATGCAAGCTATTTCTGCATATGGAAGGGGAGAAAAATAGGCCTCATCATCACTGAGAGGGTGGGAAGGATGAAAAACAAGCCGCCCACAGGATAATGCTGGCTGGGCTGCTCCTCACAGCTTTGCTGCTCCCCCAGCACCTCAGGGGAGTGCCTGGCTCCCCACGGCAAAAACGCTACTGCAGGAGGTTGTGTGGGGGAGAGTCTTACGTCTCAAACAAATGGCTGCATGCCRGGATAGGAATAGAATAGCTTAAATTATGCTCTTCACATTGCATCGTGGGGCTGGGCGCGGGTCTCCATCAGCCATGCCGACAGAGCGGGGTTGCAAGAACAGCCCATGGGGCGGAGAGCATCGACAGCCACTGCTGAGCATGTATCCTGATCATGCTTCCAGGTCTCAGCCTGCTCTTTTCAATACCCATCCTTCCCTCCCTCATTGCATAGCCAAAATCTAACCGCTTCCAGATCAGGAAACTGTATTTCCTGGAAGCTTTTTTTTTTTTTTTCCAAAAGTCTCCAGCCAAATCCTGGCACAAAAATTAAATCCTTAAAGACCCCTAAACTCTTCCCATGACATGCCTAAAACCTGAAGTATCACCTCCACCATCCCCCTAACCTTCTCTTTCTGACTCTGCAAAAATGCCTTTAGCTAAAAGACTGTCCCCTGTTTAGAGAAGGAAAATGTTTCATTGTTCAGGACGTGAGCAGATTCACAGCGAACATCCAGCCACCCGTGAGAGACTCCYGGCACAGCGAGCTTTGTAGAATCACTGCTCCATATCCTCCACCAACTGGCTAAGGAGAAGCAAAGTCATTAAAGTGTGCATTATACTCGCTGGAACAATCCTTGGGCAGAAGCTTCATGCAGAGCCCCACTGGGCAAAGTGATCCGCTGCTCAGGAGCGGTGATTAGGGACAGTTTGTTAATGAAGCAGATTTTAGTGACTAAAGGCAAGTGGAGAGAGAGGAGAGAGAGCAGACTCTTCATCAAATGGTATAATGTGGGCTTGCTGCAGCTGATCTTCGGTGGACATAAATCAGTTCAGTTCTCCGAGCTTTTATCAGCTGAGGATCTGACCCAAGGGATGTGCGAATCATTGAAGGGCATAGCACCAGTCACATCATAATAAAACTGCAACTGGCTGCTGCAGATCTCAAAGCATTTTGCAGACGTCCAAAGCTGCTTCAGAACCATAAAGGTTTTGCTCACATTTCCAAACTTGCCTTTTTCATATACTCCCTGAAGGTTCAGCTGCTTTAAATCAGGGCGATCCCCCAAGGCAGAGGAGTGGGGTGTAAAGGGACCCTGAGTAAAAGCATAGTCAGCCCTGCTGTTCTGATCTCACTGGGCCGTCCGCCTCTGTAATGAAAATCAGCATCACCCTGTGGATACCAGCAGAACATGACCAATTTACTCTGTCTGAGGCTCTGTTCCCAGCACTATGGTATGTGTTTTGCCCTGCATGAGAGATGAAAGGGCGGATCAGTGATTTTAAAAGACCCAACACGGTTTTACCAGTGCACAGATGGTGTGTACAGGAGGACTGCACACACAGTATCCCCACACACAGAAAAATATGCTTCCTGTTCCCTTCTTCCCTCTTCTAATTTGTYATCCTCCTCCCCACCTTCATACCTTTCCCCTTACGCAGGAGCAATGGGTCTCCACAGCCACACAGATAATTCCCATTTCCTGCAGCAGATTGCCAAATAGCCAGGTATGACCTTCTGCTCTTTACATCTTCCCCTCAATAATGTAACTCTGCCATTCCAAGTACCCTTGGAGTTGCGAGTCCCTGCTCACATACAAGTTCAGCATGAGGTGGGGGAACCTGGGTCCCTGTTGCAGTGCAGAAAGTCCAGGAGTGAGCTGGAGGTGAAGAGGTTTAGCAAAGGGAGAAGGGCAGAGAGGCAAGTGTCCCAAAGTCACTGGAAATGGAGTTCGTGGGAGTTTGCTAGCCCAAGTGAAGGCAATATCAGGACAAAACCTTCCCCAAAATAACTCCTGTTAGATGCAGGACAGATGTTCCAAACTGCTCCAGAACACTTCCCAGAGGACCCAGGCACCTGCTGTATGGCTTTCCAATGGCTTTCTGTTAGTGCCAGCCTTTAACCTCTGTTATTATCCATAGTGTGAGCGTTTCCAGGAGCTCTAGTCTCCCTCCCTATACTAAATAATTTGTGATGGGAGGAAATTAGGTTTGATGGGGGCAGGGATGGGTGGTTTTGGAGASACATCTCTCCTTCCCAGAGGGAAACTGGGAAGGAAGGGAAAGAAGACCCCCCGTGGTGCTAGGTGTTGTACAAGCACAGAAGAGAGAAGTAGAGAGACTGCAATCAGATCTTACACAGGCTTCCCACGTGTCCTTCAGGCACAAGTACCTCAGTTTGGCAAGCCCTTCTAAATCTCTGCAGTCAGCAGTAAAAATACGGCATTTTCCCAGCCACCATCTGATTCTCTTCATCAGTCACTGCTCTGCACTGCCCACCCATCCCTACTCATCCTAAGGATAAAACCCACTTTAGCCAAGCCCCTTCCCATACAGCCCTTCATCACTAGAGATCGATTTCCTATATTGACTGAGCAGGCCCGAGCCATTAATGAGTTCATTTTCCATCACTTAGATGCAKATGGATTCCCTCAGGAGCCCCAGGGTCACCGAAGTTTCATTAACAGACTCTGTAAAAGTATTTAAATACATTAAAAAAAAAAATCACTTGAGAAATGGAGTAAACCCATAGTCCTACTCCTTTCAGGTTATCTTAAAAGATAAAAGAAACCTTTGCTGCCCACAGAAGGACAGAAAGCCCKTAACAGCTTGGCCCTGCTATTATCCATCTCACATCATGTCACCTCTAAAGAGGTCCAATTTCCCATAATGCTCCAGATGGAAACCATCTATTCATTTATCCAAGCTCTGGCTGAGCATGTTCCAGCCACTAAGGGCTTTTGGCTTCCAGACTTTCCTGTTAGCTGTTACACGTTGTCTGGTGGTAAACTGAGGCATGAAATGATGAAGACTCAGACCCAAATCTGGATGCTCAGATACACTAGCAGAATACATATCGTAGACAGGCATTGGTAGCTCTGCTGCAAAGCGAATTCTCATCCCGATTGTTTATATCAGGGCAAAAAAACCCATAACTGAGTCCTAACTGCCTTGAACACCACACAGAAGAAGATTACATGGGGGAAAATATGTGTCAGAAATACAGGCTGTACTCAGAAGTCTATTTCTGCTGCTAAAAAATTTCTGTCTTTTTGCCACAGATCTCTAGAAGACACATTGAATTTTACAACCATGGAACTCCATGTAGATGCTGGCGTAGCTGTCACTCCATGAGAGGGGGTTTGGAACCCAGAAAYACCACCAAATCTCCACCAAAAACATGGCCATGGAAAATTCAGCCCTGCAGACAGTTTCCACTGCAAGCTCATTTATGTCAAGAACTCAAGCTACACATCTGAAAAATTTGCAAACAAAAATTTAATGTGACATTTTTCGCCCTGCTTGGAAAGAGATGATTCATTAAGTCAGTTTACAACTCTTATTGGGTGCCCAGGATGGCAGGGTCTCACAGCACTTTGAAGTATAGTCACATTATCCCCAAACACTAGGAGGAAGAGCAAATAAACCTGGGTTCCCCAAGTCCCAGGCCTGCATGAATCCTTTCTCCTCATGGGAAGGCTATAAAGTACCATAGRACTACCAGATTTTTCCTAATATCTTTCTCCATCACAAAAAAAAATCCAACCAAACAGCTAGTAGGAATTAGCAGGGAGAGCCTGGCTCTTTGGCTGGTTGAGTGAAAGTTTGGGTAGACTTGCCATGGGGACAAATGCTCATCCTCAGTGCCAGGCCAGCAGCTGTCCCAGCGAGATGGGCAAAGCCTCCCTATCCAGTGTCTTTGGAAAGGTCTCATGATCTCCTAGGACCTCAGCATAAGGAAGGTGACTTCCTCCYTCTAGCATCTGCAGAAGAAAGCAGAAGCTCATGGATGGAGGAGATACATTGCTCCCACAATTAGACAGGAGGAGGAAACTGGCCCATGAGGAGAGGKTTGTCCTCTGAGAGAGAATGGTAACGTCATTTCACTGGCCCCTCTGCAGTTACTCCAGGCTGACAGAAACATTTCCCTTGGAGTCCCTCCAAATTCACATCACTAACTCCTCAGACTGCAGCAAAATTCGTCTGAATAGACATCAGCCAGGCCCAGTTGGCATTTACAAAACAGGCTGCAAGGGGGATTACTCTAGGTTCACAAAAGCACTGTTTGGAGTAAAACCCCTTGCCTTCTTTGGGATGGTAGAAGTGCACGCACAAGAGACCTCCACTGCATGCACAGCGTGGCAAYAGTCTCCCCCTGCTCACCAACAGGAGATTCATTAATGTCAACAAGGTAGACTCAGGCTGTATTATTCATATCTGTATTTATCAAGTATTTATGCTGACAACCTAGAGGGCGATAAATCAGCATCACTGGGATGTGTTGATTCCTGTGGCCAATTCTGATGCTGACAAGGCTGATGCCTGCCTCGCCTGGCGGAGGGGGGCAGAGGGCCCTGCTCACAGAGAAAAAGCTCGTGTGAGACAGCCAGAAATTAACGGCCTGGTTGGAAGAGCGGGAGAGAGAGAGGACAGTCTTTGCTGGATGTGCCTCAGAAGCAAATGGCAAAGATTGAATGGGGAAGCTGCTTGAGCAGCAGAAATGCTTCCCCACCTGGATGTGGATTTTAACAAAGCTCACGCTTGCGTAGCTGCGCCAGCTGGGAACGGGTCTTGGSCTGCCTTCTGTGTCCAGCCACTCCAGCATAGGCAGAGAGGGGGCTGCCCCGCTGTCCTGCATGTGCGGCTGCTCCATGTTCACAGCAGCAGTTGTGCTCAACTCATTCCAGATTTACACCACAAATTCCCATGTCTGGGCTGGATTTGCTGCAGATTTGCTGATGTTCATGCATTGAAGTTGCTCCAGAGGTACACCCTGACAGGGGGGAGTTGATCAGGTCCAACTCCAGGGATTCCAKCAGGGTGACAGTGGAGTTACCCTCCTGATGGCAACGTGCCCCTCCAGACTCATTGTGGTGGCTGCAGGGGCATTGCTCCCCATTCACAGCAGCAGCTCTACTGCCATAGCATCAAATTTACACTCTTGTGCTATTGACTTGACAGCCTGCAAATGAGACAGGCCTGCAAACCTCTTGACTTCTCACCCTGTGATCCAGAGATCAGGTCCCAGAACAGCTTATGCAAGAAAAGAAGCCTATTTGTCCAACTACTAAAAGCAAAGGGCTTATTTCCACTTGTAAATTTACAGCAAGTTCTGATCCTGATTCAAATCCAAAGCAGAACGTGTCAGTGAATTTCCAGTTCAGAGGAAATCCTCTCTGTGGCTTTTCCCTCATAGATGACTGCACAGCAGCTTCTAAAACCCTCAGTCAGAAGGCTATTCTGGGTATTGGTTTGGGACTCTGTGTCCTGCCTTCCCTGCCATGCATGGGCACTGCCAAGGCACTCAGGAAGGCAGGGCTACAGTGCTGTTCAATAATGCATGCTATTTTCTAGTACGATAACCGCTGAGGCTTGTGCGCACTCTGAATGAGCTGTGCCAGTGCTGGAGAGCATATCGGTTCAGATGCTGGAGCTGAGGGACAAGTCTGGAGGAGAAGAGAGAGAATTCCSCTTGCTGGACCTCATTAGCAATGCCAGGAACACATGACCTTTAAAATATTTCTGTTGATTTCATTATATATTTGTCCTCTATATTTTCTTTCTCTGTGCCACCGTAYCTCTGTGGAAGCTGTGTCTAATCTTCTACCTAGCACTGTCCCTCTACGCACGTATACGCGCACACACAATCCCGAGYGCAAGCCTGCATGTTTGTGCGCATGTGAGTAAGGCAGACCTTTTAATTCCTTCTTACATGTCAGACGATAGCTCCTTCTATCAAGCATTTAAGCAGCTTTGCCGAAGCAATTGTTCTTTGCTGAGATGGAGCACGCTCACACACACCTGGAGCCCTCCGCGAAGCAGATACTCGATGCCCGGCAGCCAGCCTGCCTGGACTGGGGAARCGCTCCGGCGCTGGGGCGGGATGGCTCCATCGGGGCTCGGATCCGGAGCGGGTGTAAGGCAGCATCGGCCGCCCCTTGTTTGTCGCCTTCACCTCCGCGGGGCTGGCCCCGGTCCCAGCCCGCCGGTGCCCGCTGCCCGGGCTGCGGCTGCCCGCCGGGGCGGGGGCGGCGGAGCCGGCCCTGCTGACACTAGATGGTGCTCGGCCGTTGTGCCTGGGGCCGGCTCTGGGGCTCCCGTGGGGAACCGCACAGAGGCACCAGCCAGTTTCGCCTGCCTTTTTCCTTGCAAGCTGTTCGGCCCGTCTGCTCCATCCGAAACGCTCTCCTGCTGTGCGACCGGCATGCATCTGCCCCAGTGGTCCCTGTCCCGGGAACGGTGGGATCAGCCGCACCCCCTCCTTCTGCTCCGGCACTGCCTGCAAGGGGAGACGTGACCCCTCTTCCTGCAACTGTAAGCCAGGAGACACCTCAAGAACTTCACAAAGTTTGGCACCCTTTTCCCAACCTATCAACAGATGGAGCCTCCATCCCTTCCTCTGCCTAGCTCAGAGAGGACCCAAAATTAAAAACATCTCCCAGCAGTAACTTTATGCTTGATGGCTGGAGTGGAAGGTGTGTGYTGGCACAGAAAGCCAATAAGAAAAGAGTGGACCAAAGGGCTGCATGGTGCAGTGGTTTGAGCTAGACATGGATGCTGCTTGCAGCAGTCTTACCCAYGCAAGAGCACTCCAGCCCAAATTCACCCCCAATTTGTGGCTGGTTGGATTCAAAGGCATTCAGATCAGCCACTGTTGGGCATTTCCAAAACGTGGGTCCTCCCAAGCCCACCAGCCTTGCACTTCCAGCCACTCTCCWCTGAAAGCCTGTAGCAGAACTCATACTGCTTTCTGCAAGGCTGGGATTCCTAATCTCCCTGGGCTTCTTTTCTCCATGTATGAGGATTATGGTTTAATTTCTGCCTCACAAGGGGGTGCTGTGGGGATTGAGAGGGTTAAGGCACTCAGATAGCATTGCAGCAAGGCTATTACARACCCTTCAACAGAGGAGGACAGAAAAACTCCACTGCTGTTTGCAGACTGCTTACAACTTGCATCAGCTTCCATTAACTGGGAGGCAATTTTCTCACCAGTTCAGATTTAATTTCTCCTCCAACTGCTGGCCCTATCCAGAGAACAGTAGGACAGGAGTGACTATCAGCACTGAATTGCCTTTTAAAAGGATGGTGCTTTCAGATCTGAAGGAGTGTCTGCTGTCTGTACAGTGTATATGTGTGTGTATGTATGTGTGTTCATGTAAGCATGTAGGAGGCTGTATCAGGATTGCTCAGAAGTGAAGCCAAGCAGAGAATCAGCTCAGGAAGCCCTTTGCACCTCTGATCCCTCATTGTTGACTGCACTGCAGACACATTATGTGTGTTTACAGATGAAAAAGCAAAAATAAAACTGATGCTGGCTTTAAAATTCTGCTCAGCACAGCCGTCTGCATTGATTCAAAATGTTTATAAACACAGACGTTAATGTAATCAGCACTGCAGCAAATACACACCAGGTACACGGCGGCGACAGGAGTGTCAAATGCGCTCCCAGCTCAGAATGACAGGCCTCTGCTGTGGGCTCTTCATCAAACAAAAGCAGCTGAAAAAACCCACTGAGGAATGTTTCAAAGAGCAATTCCTCCCCCCCTTCTTCCCTCCTTCCAATTCCCTCTGGTAATCATAACTGTAAAAAATAATATAAGATGTCCATTCCCGCTGAGCCTTTCAAGTTGCAGGGCCTTGCCAGACCGTGTGTGYGCAGGGAGCCACTGGAAAGCGGCCAGTGCTCGGGAAGGGGAGCAGAGGCACAGCCCCAGACATCAGTGGAGGAACTGGAGTTCACCAGTGTGGGGGAATTCCTGGGTGACATTTCCTCCTCCGTGGCAGGCAGCAGCCCTGAGGATGGAAACACAGYGGTCCCCTGAGGGCTATCCATCAGCCTAGCCCCATTGTTCCTGAGCATGTGCTGCGCTCATCCCAGAGCAGATAGGAGCTGCAYTGACAAAGATTTGGACCAGCCGTTTTGCCCTGACTCCAGCCCAGCAACTGTTCAGCCCTGGGGAAGGATGTGTATCAGCTTGCCAGGGAAGACCCCATCCAAAGGAGTTGTACCAAACCCATCCCGTGTCCTCCTGCACATTGCCAAAAGACCATGCTCAACCATGTTAGCCAGTGGGAAGGATTTTGGGAGGTACGCGTGAAACGTCCTATTACAGCAGGTTGCTGCAGAGACGTTACCTCACATGTCAGCATCAGCAGAAAACTCTTGTGCTGGCTGAAGAGCCAAAATGCTGGGCGGGCAAAACAGTGCTCGACTACAAGCAAGCCTTTTTTTTTTTTTTCAGCCAAATGTTGTTTCATGCTTTAATTGCAATTTTCAAGAACTATATTAGCATGACAACTTTTGTAAGCGTCGGCCAAGTTACTACACCATTTCTAGTATCTATGCCTAAAACAGATTTCACAGGGGTGTAGAGGAAGGGGCTTGTATAACTTTTGGATCCTAATTCTGATGGCTAGTTGCCATCTAAAATGAGACTTCTAACATCCCTAAAAATCAAGAAGGTGTAAGTATCACTTCTTTACAGTATCAGGAATTATTTTCCTTGGGGAAGGAGGGATTCTTCACAGCCCAGTCCTTGGACTATCTGAAACACCAGGTGGGGKTTTTTTTTTTCTCTCTTTGTTTCTAGTGGAATATGTTTACAGATTTATGAAAGGGATTTCTGAGCCTCAGAGTAGTTCATGTGTTGCTGTACTAGGAGTGGAAAGGATGGGCAACCTTTGAAACCCCTGCCCCATTATTGCAGGCACCATGGCATATAAAGTAGTTAGGGCTCCTCCTCCACGTCTCTGGCTGGGATGCGCTTTAGAAACCTACTGCTGCGAGGGTTAGAAACAAGGAAAGAAACAATCGGCTAAACCAGCTGATACAGCAAAGCAGAAGGCAGCCCCATCAGCCCCTCAGAGGACATGCACACAGAGACCTCCCCAAATAAAAAAAAATAAGTATGATGCAATTAAATATGTTACATATTATGATCTTCCTCCCCTAGAAATAACAAAAACCGCCAAACCAAAGTATTCTACTCCTGCCTTTCCTGCTCATGCAGAAGTCCCCTTGGGCTTCATGGAAATTTTGGACTCACAAAAAGCTGCAGAACAGGGGCCCCATGGCACTGTGTAATAAATCTTAGAAGTTAACAGCCAGAACTGTGCCAAATGTGATGGGTTTTGCTTTGCGCAGGATCACGAAWATAATACATTCTGGCTCAATAAGTTAGGCCTGATGCACCAGGGCTAATGGTCTACTGCTGCTGCTGCTAATGGATTTACATTTTTGTCTCAAATGTTTGAGGTCTRTGATTTGGGAGGCCAAGGCCCAAGGCTCTATCAAATCTCCCCATATTCTTGAAGGGAAATCTTAATYGTACCCCAGACATAGCACTGAAATGTCACCTTGCTTAGACCAAGCTATGATCAATCCCAAGTTTTTCTTTCTGCGATTGAYTTCAGATTTGAGTTTGCAACAAACCGGGGGGGGGAATTTCCCCTGTTTGCGTGTCTCTGTTCTGTGTCACCTGCAAGTTCCCAGGAACAGCGTTCCCCTTCCTAGCCCTCATAATGAATGGCTCGAGCAATTTCAGTGTTTGCCAAACATCACCGCTCCCCATGGCCAAGCAGTGCACCAAAGGATTGCCAAGGGTGAGAACAGACCTGCCTGGTGTACTGCATCATCACAGCTGTGGCTGTGGTCTCTCCTTTCATGGAGGAAAGCCTCTAGCTGCCGGGTCTGTGAAGGAAACCTTGAATGTGCGAAGCGAGGGTAACCATCCCCAGATGTCTTTGCCTGGATTTGCAGAAAGCTTAAAATGATAGTGCTGAGATCTGGCCTGCCCCGTGCATCTCAGCACAGGCTAGCTCAGGTGCCAGTGGCAATGCATTAGAAGGGAGATGGGAGACTATCAYACTGGGAAAAATGTAAGATGGAACATTGTGCAACGTGGGGGACTCGATCGCAACTTAGAGAGACCTGCCCAGGGGAGTAATGCCTCATCAGAGGTATCTCTTTAATGGAGACGGAAAAAGAAATAATGAGATTTTATGGATTAAAGGTGAAACTAGCCAGATAAACACTCCAAGGACAGGAAAACCAACCACTGAAACAACTGTTACAAGGATGCCGGGAGCTCTCCATAGCTTGGCTGTCCACAAGGACAGGGAGTTGCGCTCCTAAGCTCTGGCCTGCAGCTTTACAGAAGAGGCAGGAGGCAGAAATCCTTGGGGCAAGTTCAGCAGCCTCCGCTCCACAAGCAGGATGTCCAGAGGAATCCCAGTGGTCTTGAAGTCTGTGAATCTATTAACTAAACCTCATTACTACGTAATAACTTTTGTTATTTTGGAACAAACCTTGTATCTGGCTAATCCGCTTTGTTACACAGCTGCCCATCCTTCCCTTGAACAGGAATTAACTTCTAAAGGAATTAAAAGGAGGAGGAGACTGCTGAAGGGGTCCTTAGAGGTATCTTTTTATAGCTGCTGGCTGCCCCCCCCGCTTCCCTTCTCCACTATGTGTGGTATCCTTCCCCACTGATTCTGTCCTTTTCTGCTTGCCAGGCATTGATTTGTTCCTGTGTTTTTCTAATGGAGCTTGAAATCAACATGACTTTGTTGTTGGTTGTTGTCATTGTTGTTCACATCTTTGTTTGGGGTTCAGCATCCTTGTTGAGGCCAGGGCAGCTCAGGAGCTGGCATTAGCAGGCTAAATACCTCCTTAGCAAAAGATCCACAAAGGCTGTGTCTGTGGCCACATAATAAGGGCTGTTACAAAGCACAGCAAACCAGTGCCTCCCTCCTCCAGTGCATCAGCCCTTGTGCTGATTCTGAATCGCCTTGCTTATCAGCGCACACAGAACACATCCAGAACAAGCTCCTTCTCTCAATAGGCCCCATGAAAACGCTGTATATTACTTAGGATCTACATCCAAAGCATTTACGAGTGTAAATCTAGATTCCATATGATAGCTACGTCTATTCTGCACGCGGTTTATGTAAGGTATTTTTTTGTATGTTGTATCGATGGCCAGATAGGTAGGCTGCTGTCACTGCCAGCAGCCATGGCCCAGGCGTTCCACCATCCGTAAGGGAATTCAGAAAACAAGCCTCAAGAAGTCCACAGAACCTGGGTGCTGAGGCACAGCCGAAGAAAACCCACCGAGAGGCGCCCCGGGCTCCGGGATTATCCCCTGGAAGTACGCCGGACGCTCGCCGAACAAAAGACAGCTGCCAACAGCAGCCAGCCGGCGGGGAGAAGAGGCGAGGGGCGAGGCGGGGGCACCCTGACCACCCCTGCCCCTCCCGCAAGCCGCGGCGGGCAGACCCCGGAGCCGGCGCAGCCCCGGGGAGCGGCGATCCCCCCGGTGGCGGGGCGGCTGCCGGAGCGAGGCCCGCGGCGGCGCCGAGGGGGCGGGCGGCGGGCGGCGGCGTGCCGGGCTGCGGGGCAGGCAAAGGGTTAACGCTGCGCCCTCCTTCCGCTGAGCACTGACATCACGCAGGAGAGGGCGAGCGCCGCCGCCGCCCCGCCCGCGAGTGTGTGCGTGTGCGTGTGCGTGTGCGAGCGGGCGGCCGTGCCTTGCAGCCCGGGCACCCCGCGCCCCCCGCCCCGCGGCCGGCCC
>JASVER010000066.1:5147121-5174230 GCA_030449065.1 Oceanodroma leucorhoa
CCCGGAGGAAGGCGCCCGCGCTGCCCCGGCGCCCGCAGCCGGCCGGACTGCCCCGCGCCCGCCGAGAGGGGCCCCGCGTCCCGCCGAGCCCCAGGGCTCCTGCGGATGTGGGAAGCTCTCCTCCGGCCGCCCGTCCTCCCGCCGGCTTGCCTGCTGGGCGCAGCACCTCTTTGTCCTCCTGCACCTACATTTTTAAATTTTTTTTTTTTTTAAGCAGACCTGAACATCACCGGGGGCGGGGAGGGTGGGGGGCCCAGCGACGCTGCCAGACCGACCCCTGCCCATTTCTCCTAAGGAACTCTCATGGCTTCACAGCTGCAGACAAGTTGCCGTGCATCTTGGTGGACTATCGGAGTTTGCATCCTGGCGGCCGCGCTCCTACCAGGTGAGCCACTGCCGGCCGGTCCCCCCAGGAGGCGGTGGGCTCTGCCGGAGCGCTGCGGGGGTCGGGGCAGCCCCAGAGGAGGGCTGCGGGGTGCCGATCGGGGAGAGGGGTGCGGAAGTGCTGCGGAGCGGCGGGGAAGGATGGGATCGGCTTTTTGGGGTGCGCGGCCGGGTCTGGAGCAGGTGTGGAAGCATCTGCGTGAGGGTGGGAGAGAGTCGGGGCCGATTTCATCTCTRGCTTGGAGAGAAACAACACGATCGTTTGTTTTGGAAGCAGCTGCAGGCAGTGGGCTCCGGAGTCCTGGGAGCTGAGGCGGTTTGTTTGCTTTTTGGATCGAGCAACGTCTAGCGAAGCATAGCAGCCAGGCTTCCCGGGAAAGGGAGCCACAAGGCTGGGTAATGAGCACAGATGTTTCGGAAGGAGAGATGGAAGGTTTCAGCTCTCCAGCGTCCCCGAAATCCCCATTCCCCTCAACACACGCACGCTTCCCACGGGCTCTTTTGCGGAGGGGCTGGACTGCTCCCGGCTTTCAGAGCTTCCTTTCGCTGCTTTTGCACTTGGATGCCTGGTGGCATCTGATCCATCCCTTTGGTTCTGATCCATCCCTGGAAAGGAGGAGATGGACAAAGATTTGTATCGACATCTCCCCAGCTCATTCGACCTACCCTGGCTGTTGCAGAACAGCCCCTGTGTCCCCACCCGAGGGTTTGGTCCTGCCCTGGGCTCTAGCACAGCTCTTGGAAGCGGGAGAGTGACCCACTTTGTGAAGTGCCCTGGGGGAGACTTTTATTCTGCTCTAGTGCAGAATGGGTTAATGCCATCCTGGAAGGCTTTCTGGAGTCTGCTGTCGGAGACATGGAAGGGGGACCAACAGTCTGGATTTACAGCCCWTGTGAATAAACTGGGAAACGCAAATAGCACCAATTTTTGCCTTTTTGAGGCTAGGCTCCTGGTAGCTGGGTCTGGAGTGCGTGGCAGCAGGYGCCTGTGCCACCCCCGGGCCGTTGCCCAGCCTTCTGCAGGGGTARGAGGCAGCCTGTGCCTGCAGAAGAAGCGGGGTGTGCAGCTGGAGAGAAGTTGCAGTGAAGGCAGAGTAGAATTGCCTCCGCTCCTCCTCTCATTGGGCTGGGGCAGCATCCTAGAAGAGCAGGCAGGCTGGCTGGGCTGTGACTGTGAGATATGGCCGCACTTAGCAAGGTCTGGGCCAAAAGACCAGCCATCCGAGCAAATGCCAGGGCCCAGGGTTCCCCAGTGTTAGCAAAGACAGAGATGATAACATCCAGGGCATGGGAGGTCAACAGAGCATAGTGACTGGATGCTGCAGCTAAAATGGGTGAGGACAGAGGTGAAATGGGAGGGKGTGGTGGTCAAGAAACCAGGGAGACTGTGAGAGGGAAAAGGTTAACAGAGAGATGAGAAACCAGGTCTGGGTATACCTCTGTATTCCCAGGACAAAGGGATCTGCTGTGCTTTGCAAAAAGAAGTGATGGAAGGGACAGCCTCGGGTTCCCTGGACTCCTCTGTGCTTCCAGGGAGGTGCCTGGCTGAGCTCTGGCTCCTCACAAGGAGTCTCAGAACTTTCCATGCCATTCTTCACCTGGTCTTCCCTCTCTCTCACCCCTCTGCTGGGCAGCCCCATGCAGGAAACCCTCCCCATCACCCCTGGGAAAGGCATTGAAGGTGGAGTAATGCTGTGGTGACTGTGCTGGGTAAACCAAAAGGGGTTTATGCTCCCCCAGTCCCTCTAGGAATTGCTTTCACCAAGGAGACACACAGACAGTGACCCTGGGGCAGCCTGGCAGCTCACCTTGTCCTGCCAAGAGAGACTTCTTTTCCCCACTTATTCTATTTTTAGCTGTTCTYGAGGCTTTGCTGCCAGCAGTCGGGCAATCTTGTCTCCTGCCACTCCGCAATAGTCAGGTAGTTTGTCTTGCACTGTCCCGCTGACAGCTCTGCCAGGATAAGCCAGTGGTGCATCTAGTGGTGCCTTGCCAAGGAAAGGGTACAGCCAGCTCTGCAATGCTCTGGGAGGATAATCCTTCCCAAGCCCTGTCCATGATCACYGAGTACCCTGAAGCCTGTGTGGGCGATACTCTTGGCTGGACTAGTTTAATGGTGGATGCACCACATTTGCAGGAATGACTGATCCTGTATTATATATTTATTCATTCATTCGTTTCATTCATTTGTGCTCTTATTTGTACTGTGGACGCATCCCAGAGCTGCGGACCAGCACAATACTGTGCTAGGTACTGCACAAAGCCACAGCAGACTGACAGTCCTTACTAAACCACAGGTCTGAATGCCATACTGAGGCAGGTAGTTCCTCAAGTTCGCAATGCATTGTGCCAAAATCAGCTGAGGGTGTATGTATAACAAGCCATATGTAAGGTTTGAATGCAGACAGGCTTGCTTATCAAGGAGAAGCGGAGAGGGGAACTTTGGATCCTCTGTTATAAGTGAATTASTAGCTGTGGCTTTGTTGGAAAATGTGGTTTGGTACCTAGCACCCAAGAAGGATGGGAGGAAGGCAGGAGACACTACCGGCTTTCTGGAAAACCTTTCATGCTCATCTGATCAATGCTGTTTCATTTTGTTCCCATCCACGTATACTACCTCCCCCTTTTGACAATGTTAGCTTTTTTTCTGGTAAGAAAATAAAAGTTCCCTGCTGTAAAAGCTGTAAGGAATCCCTTATAAAAATCTGCTTTACAAATTGTCTTTAATGTGATCGGCTCAATCGTCCAGAACAGGTTGAATTCAGGGTTCCTGCAGCCTTCCATGCAAATCTGCCTGCCTGTCCATTTGGAACCATTAACCAGGTATCAACTCAGGCTACGGCATTAGGGCTTCAAGATGTTAAAATGAATAGGGCTTATTGAAAAGCCGTGGGGTRCTGGGGAGGAGAGATCCTAAGCAGCTGATCTTCAGAGGTTAGGAGTACTTGCAGTTAAATTTATGCTTTACAAGTCTTAACAGTCTGTCTGTTTATCCCCGCCATCAAACTCGGTACAGCTTGAGATGCAACCATGCAGAGCAGAGACATTCATCTTGTGCTTGGTCCTGCATCTGCAAATCTGGGCCTCTATTTCCAAAGGCTCTTCTCTGTCTGGGGACAAATTCCTGTCTGCTATCACTGGGCTACCTCTTGGGCTCTGAGAGGGGCCTGTGAGTCTTTCTTTGCAAAGTGCTTTGAGATCCTCAGCAGGGGAGAGCTGGAGAGGTGTTTGAAGCTTTGACACAGGGTTTTTCCATCACGGTGCTTGAAAGCGGCATTGACTGAGCTGTAGTGACCTGGAGGCCTTAGGTCAAACTTGGCTGCAGCTGGAGGGAGGGTTCCTTTTTGGGGAGGTAAGACAGCTCTCTGGAGTGCTGGGAATAGTCAAAGTGTGTCACTGCAGGATCTGGTCCATCTTGTACTCTGTAGAGCTGCTTCAATACCCCARAGCAGCTTCCAAAAGGCAAAAAGTTGCCAGAGTTTTGTTCAGCCTTTGGTTTGAATTCTAAGTTGTTATTTTTTTTTTCCCCCACCTGTCTCCTCCCAAAACTCAGAAACAACAACATCAGGCTATTTCAGGAAGCAAAAGTGTGTCTTTTGCTGATATTTTCTCATTAAACCTCGCTTGTTGCGGTGAAACCGACCCATCAAGTTTTGACCTGGCGTGAATTTATGAGCTCATGTATGTGTCAGTGTGGGTGAGGCGACAGGCTGTACTGAGGGCCAGGTCAGCCCACAAGCAGGAGGGTGTCTGCCCCATGGCCAGAGACAGGGGATGACCGTGGTTAATGCTATTTGCTCTCTGAACCGGCAGCGTTAATCAAGCGAGAGCTCCCAGCCCAGTGCACATAGATCCATTTGCAAGGAGACCTACAGAAGCAGGGGCATTACCACATCCAGCAACACATCTAGTGCGAGGCAAATGCTTGCAATTAACTGGTGGCTGACAAGATGCCGATGCTGGCGGAGCCTGGCACATCTCTCCTTGCATCGCCCCTCCTCTGGGCTGCAACTGTACCAGCCACAAAGCCAAGTTTACAGGGAGGCACCAGAAGGATCCTTTGGGCACCGCTCACACCTCAGCTGAATCACGAAGGGAACCAGAAGAGCCGGTTGTTGTGACCTGCTTCCCAGGCCTCCGTTTCCACTGGCACCCCTTGCCCTCTGCTASTGCCACTAAGGCTGGGGACAGTGGGGACCACCCATCATAAGGCGGGGGGAGAGCAGCGAGTGGCCACCACTAGCCAGGGGAAAGCTCTGTCCCACCTCCAATGCCTTGGGGAGTTACACAGCACTGCCAGCAGACAGGCATGTGGGGGACATGGCGAGGCAGCACCAGGGGAAAAAGATTTTTTGGAAGAGCAGAAGTCAGGCTGCCTGTGAATGCTGCAGGGATGAGTTGGTAAGTCCTCAGATGGATGGCCACAATCCTCAGGGCCTCTGAGAAAACGTTTGCATCTTGCAACATCATTGCTCGAGGTTGTGATGGCTCTTGCTCCGTCCTTTTCACAGGCCAGCAAGGCATATCGGTGCAAAAAGCAGAAACAAATGAGAGGGACAAAGGTACTCCAATCWGAGCAACCCCTAGAGATCTTCCTGCTTTTTCAAATACGTTAGATTAAATCAGGGCAGCTCTGATGCAGGGTGAGTTGGTGCCACCAGCCACTGGAGCTGGGACCCAGTTTGCATTTGAGACACCTATTGTGTTAATTACCAGAGCACAGCCATCCCAGCACAGAGAATTCACAGCTCTGCAGTGAGGGCTCCCTAACCCAGATTATTGTTTCAGGTGAAAATTTGTTTAACTAAGGAATGAAACCTCTCATGATACATCCCCTTGCTTTCCTCCTGGCTGCTGTTGAGCTGTAGATATTCTTGTGGCCTTACAGTTTCTCCCCGTCTCCGGGGCTGATGCAGTCATTCACGCAGGCTGGCATCATAAAAGCTGCGGCAGCTCTCGGCTCTGCAGCAATCCCAAGGCAGATGAACAGCAGCTACTGGTCATGGGACGGGGAAAGAGAGCTTCAGTCCCTTGCTGTTTGCCCAGCCCAGGAGGGCAGGGGGTCCCACGCTAGGGAGGCTGCTTGTGCCCTGCATGGCACAGGTCTGCAGCGGCCGGGGCAAGGGCGAATCTGGTCAGCGGTCTCTTGTCCCTTCAGCATCTCTGTGGGGTGCTGGGGATGGATAGGAGGAACTGACCCAACTTGATGAACCATCTCTTCTCCATTCCCTCATGATAAAGCTGTCCCTGCAGGAGGTTTATAATCCTCCTTTGACATTATTTGGTGTGATGCAGGAGGAAAGCCTTTCTAAGCACTATCCACCCAACTTTGCCTCTCTCCCTCATTCTGCTCCATGCCTGCCCTCCCTGGCTCTGAGCCAGTCCAGTTGGAGATTGGTGTACAGCACTGCTTTCCATCTTCATTCGGCCTACAGGTGGGCAGGGGGGAAGAACTTGAGGAGAGGCAGGATCTGTGTGACTCTCCTCCATGAAAGAGAAAACACAGGGATGGCTTTTCTGTTCCCCATCCCAGCCTATTTGCCTTTCTAACTGCAGGAAATACCAAAGTGCTTCCATCTGCTCCCGACCATGCAGGGATGCTACAGAAGGACACGCAAATCACATCACTGCCTTGAAGCAGCGGCAGGTACCAGATGGACCACCTGGCTATGAGACAGCAGGTGCTCCCAAGCCTGGTTAGTCAAGAGGACTCTGCCTYCACCTCTCTTCTCAGCAGTTCTCTCTCTACCTGGGAAAACCCCGTAATCAGACTGATTTTGAGTCTTTTTTTCCTTTCCCATGGAAGATCCATTCCTTCCCCCATGCTAGAGCGAGGCATCCGGAGGCATGGCCAGGAGTGACAGAGGGTCCATGCAGCTCGCAGCCAGTGGCTAACATCCAGCGTTTCTGCTCTGGTGACAGGCGAGAGCAGTTCCCAGCACAAAGGCCGGTCTGTGCGGGAGACGAGGAGGCTGGAGCGGAGYGCCGTGCGGCCACCTGAGAGCAAAACCAGCCTTGTTCTCTGTGTGAGGCTAAAGATACGGTATCAGAACAGGCTGCTGCAGTGGAGGGTCTGTAGCCACATCATGTGGGTCTGGGCAGGACACTGGATTTCAGCTGGCCTTATAGGTATCTACTTTTTGCACTGAGCATCCCACACTTGGCAAAATCAGGTTTCATTTCTTATCCCCTGGCAAGATACCCTCTGGACCGAGGGGCATACTGCTTGAGAAGCTTTTCACTGACCATTTTCACTGTCCCTAGGAAAGACAGCCCAAGGGGACAGTCTGGGGGCAGAGTTCTGGCTATGGACTCAGGGTCTAATGCTAATGTGTAGAAGAGGCTGGCGGGACTCAAGAGCTCAAGCAGAGGCCTATAATTAGTGGCTGTTGTGCTGAGTGTCCTAGCAAAGCCAAGGGTTACAAACGGTYCATGACGGGCAGAAGTCATAGACCTAAGGGAGAGTTAATACGATGAACAGAGTTTACTGGGAGTCACATACAGASAGCTGGATAGTTGAGGAGAAAGGTCAGGGTTTCTGTCACTGTCTTCTCCAGGTTTCTGTGTAGAGCAGCTTGATACACGATGGTTATGCTGGCCTGTGCAAGGCTCTGTGGCACTCGGGGCAGGGGAGAGCAGCAAGGGAGGAATGAACCCTGCCCCATCCTTGAACAGGCCAAACAAATGAGCTAGCYGAGCTCAGAGTCCGGGGCTGGGTGAGTTATATCAGCACACTGTGGAGTCATAACTCACCCCTCACCCAAACTCATGGCCATGACGGAGGTTCCCCCTGCCTTGAAACATCTCCTTGCCCTCCCACTGGGCCAGGACTAGAAATTAAGAGACTCTCCGGGTGTCTCAGTGTGCTACAGCCCCAGCTTTCCTAACTAACTGCCAGAGCTACAGCCACTGCGCCAGAGACTGATGAGTGCTATATGCCCAGCAGAGTGAACGCAGGGGTGGGCAGGAGAAGGGTGCGCATTGCGGCCAGCACATTAAACATCCATACGAAGCCTGCAGTCAGGAGTACACTGGTTTCACGGGAGAATTAAGCTGCACCAAGCTAGGGCTACTTTTTTCCTGAGGGAGAGGCCTCTAATGGGCTTTACTCTTTGACTTTTCCTGGGCTAGATAATCAGCACTGAGACCCCTTGTAGGCAAGCCCAGAGTCACATTCCCACCAGAGTAGTTGTGCCGATGGCCTTCCTAGCCTGGGGGTGCCAAAACTAGAGGAAATGTTAAGGACAGATACTCAAAGTCCATTTAGGGGCTGTAAGTACACACAAGGAAGAGATCACCTCTGTTCCGAAGAGGCTGCAGCACATAGTATTTCCTTGTTGCTCTTGCCTGTGTCACCTTACTCACTTAGCCAAGGCCCATGTCATGTGAGAAGCAATGTTGTTTTAAGGGCTGGAACAGAAGGCAGCAGCTAGTGATTTGGTGGTGTACAGTGGAGACAACTGCACAAGCTGTTCATTACTGGGCTTGTTCATGCTCTTCCCCTTGTCAGCTGCACCGGCACGGTGGCTAGGGACCGAGCTGCAGGAAGGGGTATCTTCTGGGTGCGGGGGAGAACCAAGGCTGTGCCCATTTATGGTCATTAAGGATCAGGGATGTGTTGCATAGCAGCATCCTTGCCATGCTGTAATTTATATCAGCTGCCACAGTTTCCATTGGATACAGGACCCCTCTTGGCTCTATAGGCAGTGCTGCTGGGTGCTGTTAGTCTGTGCATTGCACCCCACAGCTGGACACASTGGAGCTCTGTATAATTTACTCGGGAAGGATGAGTTTATTTTTGTGCACCAAGGGGCTGAGACCTAGGTGGTAGGTGCTGAAGAAAGGGCAACCTCAGACCAGTCCAGGATCCAAATCTACAGGACACCTATCGTCACGAATTCAAAGCCCAGTGCTGTGCTTGTTGCATCATATTGGTAAAGCACATGGTGTCTTACGAAAGGCTTTAGAAAAGGCTTCTTGCTTTTCTCTTCGAGGCCATGGTTATGAAAGACACTTGTGTGCACCAACACGTGAATCAACATGCGTGTACCGGAGTGCCACTTCTGTCCTGGTGTTTACCCCGTGCAGGCATGTCCACGTGCTGCCAGCGCTCCCCTCACCCTGGGCTTGCATTGGTTTTCTGCTGTCTCCTGGGGGGAAGCAGGGAGAGGAGGGCGGCAAGGGGAGGGGACCTGCTGCTATTGCTTGTGACATTTGCAGCAGCCCCTCTTGCTGTCCAGCCCAGGTGGTGCGCTCCAGCTGCGAGACCCAGACCTTCAGGGCAGCAGCAATGCCCTCCTTACTGCAGGGCAGGAGGGCTGGGGCAGCCTCTGAACATCTGCTGTGCGCTGAAATGGGGGAGAGGGCTTGCGGGAGAACAGGGAGCGGYCAGGAGCTCTGTGTGTGCAAGTTTTATGAAGAGACTGTTACTAGAACCCAGAGAAAGTGGGGGAGGGCTTATTGGGATCTCCTTGCAGAAGGAGTGATTATAGTGTGCTCTGATCTTTAGAGGCGGCTTGTTTGGGGATTTGCTTGCTGCTCTGATGCCTAATGGGTGTGCTCATGTATCCCTTTGATACAAGCTGAATAGGATCCTTTTGGAAGGATGACAGCAGTCCTGGTAAGGGGTGGGAGGGATGGGAGGGCTTGCACAGAGCACAGCTTGTAAAAGGGGGAATGTTCTCAGTGCCTGAGGACCCGTGAGGGAATGAGGAGCAGGACTGAGTTTGGCAGGAGGAAAGCTGCAGTGGTTGCAGAGGAAGGCAGTGCTCTGGCAGTTTAAGTCCTCTAGGACCCCCCGAGAGCAAGGCTGAGAACTCTAACATCGTTACACTTCCTGTGGCAGACTGTTGTCATGCAGCGTCATTCAACCTGTGATCAGTCGACCTGTGATCAGTCAGCCGTTAACAAGGTTTCCTAGATGACTGCCAATAAAGGAGCCCACCCCACTCCCCACCTTGCGCAGGGTAGGAAACACTAACCAACTGGAGGAACAATAAAGCATCAGAAAGGAAAACTGGCCTGGCGATCCTGCACAAGCCAATGCATGGATTTCYGTGCCCCAAAGCTCAGGTGACCTTGCCACACAGAACGGCTGGGACACGCTGCTCCAGCAGGCAAAGCACCACGTGGGGCTCTGCCCTGGCTCTAACTCCAAGGCCACGTCCTTCAGTTGACACCCACGAGCAGGTAGGTCCCTGTGCCCCAGTGTCCCATCCCCGCTGTGTCCGGTTACATGCTCGGGCTCCTGGCCCAGCAAACCAGACTGCTGTTCTCGTGAGGGTGCCGCTGCGTAAAGCCATGTCGTCTCATCTCCTCTGGGACGTTATCCCAGACACCAAGTAAGCAGGGACAGTGCAGAAGTCACCGCTCAGGATTCAGAGGAGCTGATTTGCATTTGCTACTGATTCAGTTGGGAACTGAACGAGCAATTTGCCAGTGAAAGAACCTTTATCCTGTGACTCCCCCCAGCCCCCAGTCCTTCTGGGAGTTTGATTTCTCAGCTTACAACAGAAGGATGGTGGTAGGAATGAATTCTCTGGGGCTAATATTGCCAGCTATCACACTCTAGAAAGAAAATTCTTTCTTTCTTGGAATGGCAGGAACAGACTTCCAAAAATGTACCCTGATTTTTAAATACCCTTTTCGCCTGTGGTGTAAATACTAAAATGTGTTTCTTCTCTCCCCTCTCTCCTGGAGTTTAAAAATATCGCTAGCCTGGGGAGGTGCATCTTTCAGTGAGATTTATAACGGCTGCTCTCAAGTGATGTGGAAAATGAGCCTCCCTCTGCCCCATCCAGCCTGGCACCTTCCAAGAATTTATTTCCTTTATTTGCGTGAGCCTAAGAATACTTAGAGGCTGCATCTCCGCCCAAGCACTCTAATTATTTAAGTTTTGTTTATGGCCAGTCTGTGGGAAGCTGAGTAGGTCCGGGCTGCGGATCCTTCCCTCGTCTGGGTAATTCAGCCCTGCATTACTGCCATTTGATAATGATCAACAAATCACAGATGCTGTATCTATTGCCCACTATGTATCACCTCGGCACGGTAAATTCGCCGAGCCTTCGGAGCCAGCGTGAGTGAGATGTGCATGGCCTCTGGCAGGGCTGCTGCACATAGGCGGGGAGCAGTGAACAAGATGTGGGCAGGGGTTTGTGAGTCAGCGTAGTGGGGAGCTTGCTGGGGCAGGGACTTTGCACAGCACTTAGAATGGCAGGGATCCTGACCTAGCTGAAGCCTTTAGATGCTATCTCAGCTTTGCTTGTACTAGGGCTAAGCAAGAAGCAGGCAGCTGCTTTTGTGAGCAAAAAGCTTTGGCTCATTCCTGTCCAGCCACCCGAGCCCTGGTCAGTGCCCCATGCCATGCCCATGCCAAGCTGCCACATTGCTTATGCCGTTATCCCCTGCTCACTTTTGTCTCTGGCAGCTGGTGGGAACCCCCTGCCGTGGGGRTGGCTGAGCACTGCTGGGGAGGCAGGAGCCAGGGGTGTCAGGAGGCAGTGAGGAGGAGGCACCCTCCCCATGCCGCTGCGCTTGGTCAGCCCAGGCACCACTTGACTGAAGAAGGAGGCTCCTTCCTCAACACGGCCAGGTGAGGATTTGGGCTCTGCTGCTGGCCAGTGTCCAGCTCCACAATCAAGCTGCGGCTGCCTCTGGTCTTAGCCTGACTCTGCACCTCCTTCCCGCAGCACCTGCCCCGCCAGCACCCCTCAGTCCCCACCTCTGTCTCCCTGCTGTGCCCAGCTGGGGGGCTGAGGCTGGCTCTCCCGTTAACCTGCCTGGCCAAAGGCGAGCTGGAGAGTTTTGGCAGTGAGGGGCTCTTTTCCCACCCCCGTGCCAAAGCTTCCCAGCCCCAGTCTGATCTACAGGAATCCATTAGTCTCTGGAGGCCGCGTGGTTGCCAGCGCCTCTGCTCCCGTCACGCTCTATGATAAAGAGAGAGCAAGAGAGATTTTGATTACATTACGACAAGCAACAGAGAGATGGAGTGAAAGCTGCAGTCTGCCTATTGTAATTCCAATTAGCAGGGGTAATGTGGCCAAAGCCTGACAGCTGTAATGATCCAAACTTTGTATGGGGAGAACCTATAATGCAGTTTTCAAAGGTCCCTGGGGCATGGGGCCGAGCACATGTACAGCTGTGGGGCAGGAGAGGAGAAGAAAGGCCTGTTTATAATGGAGCACACAACTGCATCTCACCATCTGAAATGCCAGAGCCAGCCTGGTAGCTAAGCTCTCTCTAGTGCTGGATTTGCCTCAGAATCTGTGCTGCAAAATCCCCTTGAGCCCCTTAGGACTTCTTTCTACCCACATGATGAAGCAGGTCTTCTTGGTGTGCATGTGGAATGAGTTTGTCAAGACTCAGTTTCTTCTTTAGACAGAATGTACCCAAGTAAAATAAACCAGCAGTGATCTCCCTGCTGGGAAACAAAAGCCCAGGGCTGCATGGGAAGGGGGGAGGAAGGAGGAAGGGGGAGTTTCCCTCTTGCACTTCAAGGCAACTCCTCAAGGTCGGAGCTGAGGCACACTGGCAGAGGCTGTGGCAGGCTGTTTGTGCAGATGCTGTCTCAGCTGTACCCTTTCTGTGGCTAAGGGGAGGACTCCAATTTGCAGTTTTGCTGGTATTGATCTGAGACCTTTCACTGGCTCTAAACTCACTTTGGAAATAAAAAGCTAAAATCATTCCTTTTAGGTATATATATTTTTTTGTATTCTTGATGTCCTAATTGCTGCCATGCCTGTGGAGTACCTTACGGTACCTCACTGGAAATRGGAATATCTGCTGCCTCACACTGACTTCTACCAGGCGTGAATCAGCTTTTACTTAAAGGGAAAGAATGGCCTGGAGGTGATGGCAAAGGCAGGCTGAACTCAGAAGGGCTGGCATAATTTCTTGGCTTTGCCACAAGCTCTCTGGAATATCCTTGGCTAGCTCACTTCACCTCTGTGTGCCTTTCCTTTGTCAAAAGCTGCCGGTAGCAGTCCCTCTCTTCTCTGCTCATGTTGCCCTGTGTCTGCAGGGCACCTTGCACAACTGATCTTGCCGACGTTACTCTATACAAGCAGGAGACCATTTGCAAAGCACAGGGAAAGATGACTCCTCTTTATTTTGACATTTTTTCATAGCAGCCAGGAGCTGACAGCTCCTTGCCCAGGGATTTTAGAAGACAGGAAATTGTTTTGCATAGATCGATGTACAAATATTCTGTCAGTGCAAACACTGGACCCAGTTTCTTACTGCTCTGAGTGTGTAATGTGGGGGTTGAAATCATGGAAGTGGGTGAACATGGTCCATTGGCTTCCCTGCCTGATTTAATTCAAAGGCCTCCTGAGTTCTTGCTCCACTAGTTTTGCATTTGGGTCACTTCTGGTTTCCAGTCACTATCTGGGGGGGGTTGCAGGTAGGTGAGAGGTATGGGCTGGACAGCCCTCCACAACCCTCCTGCCCTGCCAGCCCCGGGGCAGCTCCCACCCACACCCTGGCTCTTTGCTGGACAACGCACTGGGCAGGGCAGGTGACAGGGGTTCACGTTGTGCCCTGTCCTTGGTGCATTTGCTGTGAATGCTGAGGCAGGAAGGATGGCTGCATGCTGGGGACAGTAATGTMAGTCTTCAGATATCTGCAATGTGTTTTGCTTTTGCCACTGATTTCCTAGGTGGCTGTGAGCAAGTTTCTTAACACCTGAGTTGCCCCATTGTAGGATGCAGATAAGAGAAATACCCTGCCTGTTGCATGAACAAGCACTTCAAAAACTCTGTGATCCTTCCATAAGAGGGGGCAGGTAACAATGCAAACCCAGGCCCTATGAACCATCCAACTTGTTTCACGTGTGAGCCATCACATGGTACTGATTATAGTTGCCTCAGACAGCAGATGGATTTAAACAAGTGTCTTTATGCTATAAAAGCTTTTTAGTCTATCTCCTGGGTAGATCATGATTTTAGCCATACGCAAGAGTCTATGGTATTCCAAGGTGGGGGTAAACTTCCCTAGGAAGATGTGTACCACAACAAGCCATTTCTTTTTGTGGCCAAMGGAGCTTCAAGAGGCATTGAAGGAGGGAAAGGAGGTTCATATCCAGGCTCCCTGGAAGCTTGGAGCTGGGACACTGCAGTTCAGTGTAAAAGCAAGGAAGCAGCAGGCTCAGCAACTGCCTCCTGCCTGCCCCACAGTCTGTCTGCATCCCCCTCCTTACCCCTCCTGCCCCAGTGTGCCCCAGCAAACCAAGCTGGGAGCGTTTCAGACTGGATGAGTTACTACAAAACCCTGGTCAGCACAGAGAGAGAGATGGAGGGTTTAAAGTTCGATAATTGTTAATTATTACCCAAGCTTCCCATGAGACTTTCTGGGAAAAAGACATGCCTCTCTTGCAAAGGTGTTTCGTGGAACATTGGTCTCTGTCCTGGCCACGCTGAGTCCTTTCTCTCTGCCTTCTTTCTGCCTCCAGTGGGATTAATAAAGAGCTGCCAGAGAGCTTCTTATCTAGCAGGTTGAATAATGTTTGTAATACAGGGAGGGGAGGCAGCTGTGATCCGGGAAAGAGAGCAGAGGGAAAAATAAGATGGGCTATTGGGGCAGGGGGAGGGTGTGGGCCAGGCTGGGCTGTGCTGGTGYGTGGGAAGCGGGCATGGCTGCTCCTGCACCCAACCTGTTCTGCAGAGAAAAGATGTGGGTTTCCAGGGCTTGTCGGGCTGGGGAAGAGAGGGCTGAACCCAGACGCCAGCAGAAAAAAAAAATCTGGGAACTCCCTCTGAAGGAGAGGAAGCACAGAAAAGGGGTGCTGTGGACAGCCCCGTCCACACCAGGAGGCTTTGCAGCCTCCCACRGGCTGCTGCCCAGGCACAGACCTCCCTGGCAGGGTGTTGCTGCCCGGCAGCATCTGCTCCCCTTCTCTCACCAGCAAAAGTGGCCGCATCCAAGCTGGCACCAGTGCTCTCACCGGGCGGGAGCCCGGAGGCGAAGGGCCACACCTGAGAGGCAGGATGGGCTCTTGTTCTTCTCACGGGTGTGGGCTGGGAGCCGGTTGGGCCGGGCTGGTTCCCCGAGGCCAGTATCTCTGTGAGCATGCCAGGGCCACGGGAAAGGGAACAGGTTGGCGCAGGAACGGTTGGCGCAGGGAGAAGTGATTGCCATTAGGCAGGAGGGGGTTTAGGTCCCCCCTCCCCGCAGTGCTCCGTGCAGCCTCCCAACACGCTCATCTCTCACCCTGGCATCGCCTGCTTTCCGTCCCCAGCCTCTTCTGACCCTTGAGCCCTGAAAAACACTGCTTCCCAGGTGGGAAAAAGCTCTCCAGGACTTCGTGGGCAGGAAAAGCAGCTGTCTGGCCCCCGTGGATCTGGGGATGGGGCTGCAAAACTCMGCCATCATCCACAGAGACTGAACTTGTCTGGTGCTAAGGAAGTTGTGATAGTGATGGTAACAGSTCCAAAACTGGCTCTGGAGAGGAAGTGTCGCTTTGGGTTTTTCAGAAAAAAATGGGCCTGAGCAGTTGAGACAGCCTGTGCTAGGAGCTAACGTTCCTAAAGGAAAAGCCACTTCTTTTGTTTTTTCTTTCTTGCAACAATGTTCCTTGGCATCTTTAGCCTATTTTTCCCCATAGAGAGTCCTTCCCCTTTGCAGGTCCAGAAAGCTTTGTAGGCTTTGAAGTGTAGTTTCACGCTTGCTACTTTCCCCCAAAATGCAACCAGTTATGGGGCTGACCACACCAAGCTGTTTCGGGTTTGCAGCTCACTCTGTAAATCCGATGAGGAGRGAAGAGGTCTGTGCCCCTGAGAAACATTCTCTTCTCTCTGGGTGCTTGGGGCATGCCTGGCTGCTTCTCTCAAATACTCCAGAGGAGTCGTGGGTATTCCAGGAGGGCTTGGATGTTGTTTGTCTGCTCCAAAGCCCCACACCACGGCCCCACGTGGACAGGCTTCGCAGTTAATCCACAGGGAGATTAGTGGCTGAGTTTTATCTTCACCCACCCTGGTCCTCATCCCCAGTCTGCTCAGATGAATCCATCTGGGAGGCCTGGTAAGGCTATGCCAGCTGAGCCCTGTGCCCGCTCATTTCACAGATGAAAAGGTCTGGCCCCCGCRCCCGCCTGCTGTGCAATCCCCCCTCTTAGAGGGTGAGGTTAGCTGAAGGCGGGCAGGGAGGTGCTCCAGATGTCTGAGAACGTGGCTCTTCCTGTAGCCAGGGAAGTCCAGGTCGYGGGATGGTGGCTCTCAGAGGGTTCGTGCCCCTTGGGAGGGGAGCATGCATGTCCTTCCCTCCTGCGAGGCCACCCCGAGGTGGCACCAAACCTGCGAATGTCTCGCCATGGCCGGAGGAGGAGGGAGAGGAGCGCGAGGGGGGCGACCTCCCTGTCCCCGCCGGCGTGTGGCCGGGGCCCGCTCCTGGCCTGCCCCGCGCCCCTGCGCTGCTCCTCCTCGAGTTGGGATTTGGCTCGCCAGGACCATCTGTTCCTTTCGGCCTGTTGCCATGGTGACGGGGTGGCTTGAGATGGGGTTTCACCAGCGGCGGCTGGGGACGCTGGAAAAAAAATCCAGGCAGGGAAGAGTCTTCCCTTTTTTTCCTGAAGGGGAGAGGGAGGGATCCTGCCGGCGGAGGCTGCGTCCCTTCCTTCCTCCCCGTGCCCCCGCACGGCTCTCCTGTCCCCTGGCTCCTCTTGCTTGCCCCCCTTTCCCTTCCCATCTCTCCCTTTCCTTCCAGTTTGAGTCTCCCGTGCGTGTATGCAGCAGCAGCAGCGAGATGGGCTGCGGCTGTGCAGGTGTGCGCTGGGAGGTGTCCTGCCTCCCCCGGCATGGCGGCAGGCAGTGAGCCCGCAGGGTGCTGCAAGGAGGGGCMGCGCTGGGCTCTGCCTCTCCCGCAGCCCTGGTGTATCCCCATCTAGCACCCATTGCCGGCACATGTGCCGCTCCAGCACGCTTACTGGCCCRGGGGAGAAGCTGTTGTAGTCCCCCACAAGCTGTGGCTGCGTCTATGTCCCACCACTTCCCCACGTTCTGTCTGGGCTGGTGGATCTCAGCCCGGCGGTAGCTCAGGCTCAAGTCACTCGCGCGATGCTGAGTACAAGGACATTTGGGAAGTCTGCTGGTGGGTAGCTTGGTTTGCGCTCACGGTCAGCCCAGGCAGYGGGAGCATGATTTTGGGTTCCTGCTTGCTGGGCTGTGGTCAGACCCCTCCTCTCCCAATGCAAAACTTGTGGTTGCATGGGAACATGTTGGCTGGTGGGCGAGTGCGGACTGGCAAACAGGGTGAGATCTGCTGCCGGCGGTGTAGGCACGACCTGGCCTCCTGCTCTGCCTCTGCACCAGCTGAGCCCAGGCCATGCAAGGAGGCTGGGCAGATCCCCTCGCCCTGCCTGTGTATGCAACCAAGACGAGGCTGTGGCAGTTTGGCTGTTGGTTTTAATGCAGAGAGTCACTTGTCAGACCAAGTTACTCCCAGTCTTTCTCACTAAATAAGCCTGGAATAGAGAGTAAGCCTGGTGAAAATGGTGCCCTGCTATTTGTGTACTGTGCCTGCGTCTGTATGTGTGTCAGTATATTTCAAGTGGAAATGGCTTTAAAARAGAAAACAAAACAGGAAACAATAAATAACTATCTGCTTGTAGACAGTAAGATCTGGGCTAATGTGTGACAGATGAAAATGAAATGAATGCAAAGTGACAGGTTGACAGACAGACATGGTTTTGTGCTAGTTTAGCATCCTGATACAAACAGAAGATAATTCAGGTTGTGAAGGACCTCAGGAGGTCATCTACCTACCTACTGAAGTGGATGGCTGTGCTAAACGCCCTCTGTCAAGAGCTGTTGCAGCAGACACACTAGAAGGCTGCTCTCGTGGCGAGGCTTTGCAGGGCCATGGCAGACAGGAGCCCAGCTCGGGGTGGCTCCTGCACGCTGACTGCAGACTCATGGTAATGGGGCTATGAGCAGCGTGGGCCCTGAGGGAGGCAGGGGGGGTCAACTGGCAGCKAGTAAAACAGTAGCAAGCTGGGGGAAGCCTCAACACAGAGCTCCTTTTGGGTACGATACTTGCTGGAAAGCCAGTCTGGGGTTTTCGATGATGAGGCTTTTTGTTTGTTTCTACTAAATCTAGGGAAACGGGATCGATAAAGCCAGTTTATCACTGTRTACCTTTGTGTTGGAGTCCCGCTGTGCTGGCTGCAGTCCCAGCCAGCAGAATTTCCGATCTCTGGCTTTACCCCTGCACCGGACATAGTCTCTGGACAGGTCTGCTCCCAGGGCAGTAAGGCAATAGGAGGCATTCGGGGCCAGGGCCGAGTCTGCTGCCTTGAARATAAATCTTGGTTTCTCAGCAAGAGCTGTGGGGAACGGAGTATCAGACCTGAGGCTTCACTGACCTGTTCTGGGAGCTGAGAGGAGAAACCAGGGGCTCGCGTGGCCCTTGTGAGTGCAGAGCTCGCTTAAAGTCACCTTTCTCTACCTTTCTATCCCAGATCTGAGTGCAGCAGGACTGAATGTCACCTGTTCCCTTGTGACTAGCSATTTACAAGCGCTCATCCTGCTTCTTGTTTGCCGAGCAAATGCCCTTTTCCTGTTGGCTCTGCCCTCCCTGCAGTGGGGAATCAGCATATTCTGGTCTTGAAGCTTCTCCCAGATTTATGAGCTTCCTCTTCACCTTGAGAGTAAGGCTCTCTTGCCCTGAGAAAGCTTTGAAACCCAAAACACCAATTGCTGACTTAAGCAAACACCATTGATCCTCCAGCAAGTAAAATTTATTTCTTTTTCCTTTTTAGGATGCAGGTTGTTGAGATTTTGTTGTTGTCCTCTCTGTATTTCTCTTTTTCTCTGGAGACATGAGTTCCAAACTGTTCTGAGCAAAATCAATGTGATTGAAAAGAACTCATCGATAACACTTATGGAGGATATTGCCTCCTTGCCAGAGACCAACAAAAACCCCACAAAAAACTCCTCTCGGTTTCCTCTCCCCTTGAAAAGCAAGATTCTTTAATTGGCTTTTAATCTGGGGAAGACGAGAGCTGTTTGCATTGAATTGGTAATAGCGGATAATATCTTACCCTGAGTGATGGGTTATTTGATCTCTGTGCGTCAGAAACCTGAGCATATGTCTGTGAAATCAGGCGGGGGGGACACACCAGGGCTGGCTCAGGGCCCAAATAGGAGCACAGCTGCTTTTTTATTTCCAATAATAATTAGAAATAATATGGGGAACAATCACCTTTTGTCCTCTTGCTCCAGGGCATCAAATGATACTAGGAAGCCTGGGGAAAAGCCTTCAAAGACATGCATGGGGCATACAAGGGGTGTTAACACTACCCAGCCACTTAATGGGACAAAGCTGAGCCAGCGCTGCAGGCTGTCCCACCTCAGCCTGGCTTTAGCCAGGCCCCCGAGTCACTGAAGGCTGCAAATACCTGCCTGAGCAGATRGATGCACAGCAAAGAGGGCAGCTTCACTCGCCGCAGCCCGTCAGCGCTTGCTTAGCTCTAAGCACAYGAGGAGCCCTAAGGAGGGGCAGCTGTGTGAGTGCTGTACATCATGGAACAGCGCTGGGCAGCTGCTGGGGGTACAGCGGTGAGCAGACCTGCACACCCACTGCCCACGATCATGCTGCCGGTTGGTGCATGCTGGACAGTTTGGAAACGACCCTCATGCCCATGCTACAGCCCTTCCACCTGGGAGGAGGAGGAGGAGGAGGAGGAAAGGCGAAGGCTGTACCATCCAGAGAAATGGGCGATCGTTTTTTTAAAACAGACAAATCTCTGTCATGGTGTGATCAGGTGTTTAACGGGGCTGCAAGAAATGGGCAATTTTGGCATGGGGACATTGTTTTGACCTTGGTTCCCACGGTGTCCTACACTTGTGCCCTAGCTGTCACTGCACAGGGCCAAACATTGCAGCAACGGCAGCCTCACGGACCTCTGCGGCTGCAGGCTCACGGTGCTGGCCGAGCACCACTCAGAGCAGCAGTCCCACCGCAGGGTCTGAGCCTCYTGCACATGGCTCAACTCCTTCTATGTCTCTAAATATCACTGTCGGGCCTCTGCTGGTCCCAAACTGGGCTTTGAAAAGGGGGTGAAAGGGGGATAAATCAAGCAGTCACCAGTTTACCCTCCCAAAGTGATATTAGCTCTGCAGGCATCACAGAGGTTTTGTAGTGAGATCCAAAGCGAAGATCATTGACGTCATTAGCTTATGGATTGGGCCTGTAGTCGGTTCACTCACGCGGTGCAGGGAGGAGCAGTAGGTGCTGGGAGGCATGTGGGCCTGGGAGAGAAATGCACTGGCAGCATCGGGTCCCTGAGCGCTGAGCCCAGTGAAACGTGCTCTTAAATGCCTCCTGGCTTCAAGGTGACTCAAGGACACATGGGAAACTTGTTGATGTGGATGACACCGTTCATTCCTGGCTGGTTTTGTTTGTTTTGTTTTGTTTCTTGCTGCAGCTGCCTTTGGAGCAATAAATAGCTGTGGATCTTGCTTGTGGTCTGTGCAAAGTAGTTAATATTTAATCAGAGGTCTGAAGCTGGATTTGTTTAGTTGGCAAAACATAAAAATTGCTTTTTCTGTTTTTAGAGCTAGGCAGATAGGGCCAGACTTTCMAAAAAGCTCAGGGTCAGCTTTTAATTAATCAATTATTTTAAGATTGTAGCACAGTGGTCAGTGACAGGTTTTCTAAACACCTCAGCTCCCAGCAAACCACCTTAATAAATGCCAAAGCATCTGAAATGACTGGCACCCAGCATGCCCCTGGTGTGAAATATTACTTAAAGAAAAAGTTCTGCTGACACATGCTAGCAAAGTGTTATCTGCATCCACTCCTCCTTCTCCTATTCCTTCTTGGGGTTTTCCTCTAGGTCTGTTCACATGGTTGGATTTTGCTCCGCAGGATACAGGTAGGGTGTGAGAGGGATATCCTTCCTGCAACAGGATCTAGCTTTCTTAGGAAGTCTTCCCTCTGGCTTTGTTGGTATTAGGGATCCAGGCCCTTTACAACTGTTAGTGTAGAAACCCTGCTGCAAACTCCTAAGGGAGAAAGGTTGAGCTTTGATTCCCCCATTACCAATTCTTGCCACCTACAGAAACGCTTCYGGCAGGTATCTACAGTTGGACTCCATGGCCAGGCTATCTGGAGCATTGCTCCACTTTTCTTCTTCTGACTCCTTCAGGCCAAGCTCAGAGAACAGAAGAGGTGCACAGGCTTTTGAGGGGGCTATTGCCAAACTGGAAGGTGGCAGCTGTAAGATTTAGCGAGAAGCATCTAGGAATGCTCCTTGTCCCAAGCCCTGAACCTACTGGAGTACCAGAGGCAGGATAGAATAGAATCGTTTAGGTTGGAAAAGACTTTTAAGATCATCAAGTCCAACCGTTAACCTAGCACTGCCAAGTCCACCACTAAAGCATGTCCCTAAGCAGCACATCTACACGTCTTTTAAATACCTCCAGGGATGGTGACTCAACCACTTCCCTGGGCAGCCTGTTCCAGTGCTTGATTACCCTTTTGGTGAAGAAATTTTTCCTAATATCCAATCTAAAAGGAGAATACCACTTACCAGCTGGTCTGCGGCATCCTGCCTTTCCTGGTCCCTGTGGAGTTTTTATTGCCCCTTTTGTCATTTCATTTGGGAAAGACACTGGCACACCAGCCTTAGAAATTTGCTGTTTCCCCTCTTCACCTCAAAGTACACGGTCTCTTTCCAGGGAGATGCGAGTGAACCCTGCCCGTACTCAGAGGCAGCCAGACCCCAAAGCACTGTGTTAGCAGAGMGCTCAATCCCTGCTTGATGAATCCTGTCACTTTGCAGAGCACAGCTCCCAGGTTGGATCCCAGTTGCTCCCATTTGCAACATTTCCATGTTGACTTCAGATTGCTGTAGGAATTTGGCAATCCATGGGGTTCTCCAGTATATKTTGCAATGCCAGGTCTCTGGATTATTATCCCTTGAGACTAAGGAGTGGGATGGCCACGACTTAGCCAGCTGGTGTTTTCGTTGTGTAGGAGGGCATGGTTTATTTGCAAGAAGGACCAAGCACTAGCATGTCAGCTCTGTTGCCTGATGATCAGAACATCATGCCTGCTAAAAAAAAGTGATTGTATTAGGTCATGGAGTCCAGCAGTCCACCTTCAGGGGCCAGTGCCTTGTCAGGTCTTGTTTCTGAGGGTGCAGGGTTTTGTGTGCTGGCCTGTCGGTGGACAGTTATGCAAAGCATAGAGACCATGGTTCTGACSCTGTTGATCAAAACACTCCCTGCTGGGGCTGTAGCACAGGGGTGGCTGAAGTRTGGCTATCTTTGTGAGCCGTCTGGGGAATGGTTGGCAAGATGGAGAGCAGGGCAGTTACCAGGGACAGGATGTTGTTTGGAGGTGCGTAAGGTTGGGTGGGTTTTTTTTGTCTTTGGAAAGGAAGCGGACTGGGACAGGCAGACCATGCCAGACACCCTCTGCCTTGTATTGGCCCATAATCTTCTTGACCTGTTACTCGGGCCATAGAAAACGCAATGGTCCTTTTGAAGCCAAGAGAAGACTTAGCACCCTTTATAGAGCCAGCAAGTTGGTGTCATGTCCCCTTAACTGGACAAAGCATGAGAATTCTGCACAGTTTGGGACAGATTTTATGGTCTTTCCTATTAATATTCCTACTGCTGGTACCCTGAGTCTCAGGTTCTATAGAGGTGTAAAAAGGAGGAGCTGGTAAGATCCCTTACAGGTTATGAAGGACGTGTGGGACAGGTCTTTTCCAGTCTGTCACCTTGCACTGCCACAGTGTACAGGTGACAGTGCAGGATCCAGCCCGCAGCCCTTTCTGCACTAGCGCAAGGGGATGCAAGGTTTGCAGGATGGGGTTAATGCTCTGCCAAGGCATCCTTTGTTCTCTGCAGGCTGCTGAGGTTTGGAAATGGAGTGCTGAGAAGTAAACACCACAAAATATATACGTCCGCACTTTATGATGCTGATTTTCAGTTTCAACAGCTGTTCCATTTGGAACGGATGAACATGTACTCCGGCTTAGTAGGAGTCAATTAACAATAAACCGAGGGAGAAGGATTGGTGTTGGAGCCCAGCGACGCTCATCGGACGTGAAAGTTGCATCCTTTCAAGCCTGGATTTTCTCTCCAATTTGCCACGGGCGGCAGCATCTAACTCGGGGCTCTCATTAGCATAGAAATGCTGTTGGTTGCTCTGAATTCCTGGCCCCACCGCTTTGTTCCTGCTCACGGCGGGAGCGAGATAAAACCTCCTCCCAGCCTCTCTGTCCCCTCCCCCTGCGCAGCCGGGCCGGGGCACGGCCGGGCGGGCACGGCCGCTCCAGCCGCTGCCTGCGCCTCCCGCGGGGTGCCGCTGCTGACCGGGGCGGGGAGCGAGGCTGTGGTGCCTGGCTACCCGGGCGGATGAGACAGCAGACATCTGCAGGGAGCGGGGAGGGGGGCAGGGAAGGGCCGCCGTCTTTTGTTGTTGCCTTTTTACCGTATGTGGCCAGAGTATGGCCATCAGTTGCGGCCATCCTCGGGGTTTTTCCCCTCTGCTTCCCCAAAGCGATGAGGAAGGAAAACTTTGGCTTAGCCCTGCATCTGCACAGGTGAACGTCCTGCTGTTTCGGGCGCATGGGAATGGAACGCTTTGGGCAGGAGAGTTTGATTATAGATAGGACTCCTGTAATGTATAGATAGAGACTCGCTGCTCTTACTCCTGGTCTGACCACCTATTTTTTGGCAAGAAACCTCGCATCTTTCTGCCTGTGTTTTTGCCAGCAAGAAATTGCAAGCAAGGTAGGGAAGTACAGGGTCATTCAGGGGWTGTAGGACGTGGTGTGTGCCTTCCTAATGGAAAAGACCTGGTGGCCCACAGTAGGATCTTAAATTTCCTCTCCTTCCTATTACGGCTAAATGGATGCTCCCCTTGAGCCCCTCTCTCTGCTCAGATGGGAAACATCGACAGGTCCTTGCAGCATCAGACTGTCAGTGCCTTCTCCCCTGCAACAAATTTATCTGGGTTACCACTGCCTCTGTCTCATAGACTGGCCGTTCAGGAGGGAACGGAGGGGGTGGGGGAGAGAAGAGGCCAAGCATCGTTTTACAAAGGCTGAATTGAGCATTGGGCCAAAATGCATCATCTTTAAGTGATGAGTCAGAAATCTGATCCACAGGCAGTGTCAGTTTTCACAGAGGGGTAGTTTGCAAAGGGAGAAGAAAAGAAGTGCTTTGCTTAGAAATTTGGGCAAGAACTAGTACTGCCAAGGAGGCACTGGAGGAGGAGGTAGGTTCAGCTGATCTTCCCCTTGTGGCTTGTGATTTGGGCTGCCCAGGTTAAGACCTGCTAAGGAGGCTAGCGCTTCATAAGTCATTTCTGAAAAGAACAGGCTATCGTGAAATGGGGTCTGCAGCTAGGCAGCCCCTTTAGAAAACCAAAGGTCTCCTGAACAAGTGTTTTGAGCAGTTGTTGGGTAAGTCGCTGAATGAGCAGAGCTATCTCTCTAGTCCAGGTCAGTGAGAAAGGCTTGATTTCACTGGGGATAGGTTCCTGCAAGACCCTGCTTTGACATTGAATGGGAATATGGAGCTAATCATCCAGACTCCTTCATGTCCAAGGAAGTAAATAGGCACTTTCAGGCTAAGATTCATCCAGCCCAAGGTAGATTTCTTATGCACACTGGGTGAATTATGCGGTAGAAATTTCTCTTCATTGACTCCGCAGTTAGTGCAGACAGCCAGCTAAGATGAAGATGTCTGCACTGTGCAGCATGAGCTGTGTTTTTCCATGAGGGGGGCTGCTTGTTGTGCAGGCAGAGTTTCTACTCCTCTCACCTTTCTGCCACTGCAACTTTAGGAGCCATTTCACTAGCTTGGCATCATTTTCTGGGGATGCTAAACAGCTTTACAGAGTGGAAGATGGCCCCTTTCTTGGAGCCTCCTTCTCCCCTTCCCTGCTTCCCTCAATCACTCCTTGTGCCTTCCAACACTTTTTAGTAGTGTGTTTGTGTGACAGGAAGAGAAAACACAGGGATGGGAAATTAAATCTGGACAATAAATGAGAGATGTATTAATTTATTAATATGACAGAACTAATTACTGTCTCTCCAAGATTCATCTCCTTGCCTGGGTTCCCACACGCCAGTGACCTGGTCCCAAGAGTCGCATTACTGCGACAGTGAGGCTGAGAAGAGCCTCCAGAGGGGAATGAAGAGCAAAACACACAGCCTGGGCAGACAGGGCATGGTGGCATCCGGGCATGGTGGCATCCTGGCACTCAGGCTGGGTGTGCACATAAAGCTGAGGATAAGACAGAGCAGGAATGACTGGACAGAAGCTAAGCCATCGCCTCCCTTTCAGCTGCTTGTGCTCACTGGGGGTAATTCCCAGTACAGTGCTTCCTCTGGGACAGAAGCAGTAGTGTTGCAGAGGACAATCCAAGCCAAGTGATCTGGCTGCAAACTGGTGTCCACACTGCAGGAGTTGCTCTCCATTCATCCAAAGGAGGGGTTGACTCTGAAAGCTGAAGTCTCCTGAGTGCATCTGGCAACAGCTTATGTGGTACTTTCAGCTGCTGGGAGGCCTTGCACTCCTGCTTGGATTTCTGCTCCTGTTAACGTGTTATTTAACACTAATATGGGCAGAATCCTGCAGTCCCGTGGGATGCCAGAACATGCTGATGAATCSCCTGGCTTCAGCCCCTGGCATTGTCAATGAAAAAGCCATTTGTCCTCAATGTATGTATTGAAAAATTCTTGGTTCATTTTATTCTTCATCACTTTCAGCGTATCAAGGCCTAGGACTCTATTTAAAATCTGTTTGAACAACGGTTCAAAGGTTTCACAATGTCTTGGTGAGGTTTTGTAGGCTGTGTATTCAGTCAGTGACTTCTCTGCATCCCTCAAGATCTTTTGCTCTGTTTCTACCTCTTTGTAAAAAACAAAGGCAGCAGTTAGAGATCAGTTTTCAAACAAGCTCTCTGCATATTGCAAGGACCCTTGGGCCTGATCCTTCCTCGGCAGGCAAGGACAGTAAGTAGCAAACAAGGACAGTGTGGGCTCTTTGCTGAGTTGTGGCTAGAAACTACTGTTGTGGTGCTTCCAGTTGCTGGATGTCTTTGCATTCATGTTTATTAAGTGCAGATGTTTCAAGGCGGGGTCAGCAGGGAAAAGTTTCTGCAGTGAGACGGGGTCAAGTGAGCCTCCTCAGCTCTCCCCTTCCCAAACTCCCGGCTCCCTGTATGCCGTTGCTGAGYTTTGCTGCTCTAAATTTGTCAGGTTGCTTTTATGGCAGAGAAGGACAATGCTCTTGTGTGCAGAGGTGCCAGAAGGGCAGAGCAAAAGACAGTGTGGAGGGTGGGAGAAAGAGAAAAGGAAGAAGGCGTAAGTCAGGTGCATTTGTGTGCATTTGTGCATCTTTCTGAGCCTGCCACTCTGCTTCCCCTTCCTCCCGGGAAGGCAGAGCTGAGAGACGGAGGGGGAGCTTCGCAGCCAGCTCTTTGCCGGCTGGCTGCCCTTGACACGCGAGAGGGAAATCACCGTGCTGGCAGGGACCCCAAGGCAAGAAGTTCCAGCACAGCTTGCCTCCCCCGCACGCCATTCCCCAGGAGAAGGCATGGATGCTGCCAGCAGGCCCTGGCACTGCAGCTATGCTGAGCGGCTCCAAAGAGAGCCATGGGCTTTCCTTGGTTCAGTACAGCCCTGGCTGAGCATGCGCTGAAGCTCCGGACCCTGCCTCTGGAAGGCCAGCCCTGGCTCCCAGAAACAGCTGGAGGGGAGCTGGAGCTCTGCTTCTTGGTACATCAGAGCTGAGCTGCAACACAGGTTGAAGTTAGCAWACAGAGGAGCCCAGCACCTCCTCCTTTTGCGTCAGGATCTCCCGGCTCTGCAGATGCTGACATTATCCAGCATCTCCTTCATTGCCTACATGTGTTTGCAGGAGGCAGTGGYCTGGTGACAATGGGACAATTTTAAATGCCTGTGTTTACAGGCATTAGCTGTTTTTTCACAGCTGTGGTTGTCAGTGAGGGTTGCTCACCAAGTCACCCTGCACAGCAGTCTGCATCCCAACAGGATGGTGTGAGCTGTAGGGACTTTTTGAAGTCTCTCCTGCATGGATATAAAATAACCCAGTTGCTAGCAGGCAACAGGATTTGAGCTCCACTTCTGTAGGTATTGGCTTTGGACCTAGGTCTTGCCTGTCGACCAAGAGAAAGTGGTTGGTATTAGGAGTAGGAAAGAATGGACAGTAAGTAAYGTGCCTTGAAGGGGCAGTTCCTCCCTGGTGTGGCAAGCCATGATCAGCTCCTGCCCTGAAGCACAAGGGCTGAAATGCTATCTGTGTTATCCTCCTGAGCTATGGCTAAGGGCCCCACGGGTGGCCTGCCTTGAGGGACAGGAGGACCACCACCCTGTCTGCACTTGTGGGAGGGCACCCTAGAAAGAGGCTGAGGCACAGTTGTTAGGGCAGAAGCCACTTCCAGCYTCGCTCTTCCCTCCTTTGCCAGACTGGGAAGCAGGAGGGCAGAGCAGGCTGCGGGAGCAGGACCCTAGGACCCGCCAGAGGAGCACCCCTGAGGAGGGCACCTCTTGGTTTGTGGGGGTGCAGGGGATGAGCTGGACATGGCCAGCAGGGACAATGCATTGTGCCCAGAGTGAAAGGGGAAGCCTACCTGTGACTGTAACATGCCTGYGATGATAACGGTGTTGGCCAGCTCCCCCCGCATCTGCCAAATGGGGGGGCCAGTCTTGTTTAATATCTTTATCAATGATCTGGACGAGGGGATC
>JASVER010000066.1:5183486-5272584 GCA_030449065.1 Oceanodroma leucorhoa
GCGAGGGGCTCTCTGCAGCGTGTCGAAGAGCAGCTGCTGTGTGCAGTAGCCAAGCACTCGGCCTCCTGACTATGCAGCCAGGTGCTGAGAGATCTTGCCCAGTTGTTTTCAGCTTTCCAAGGGGAAAATATAAAAGTTCTGCTGGAAGCCTGAAGGACCCTTTCTTTTCTTCATTCTTCTTCCCAACAGGGGAGCTGGCTGACATTTTTTGGGTAAAGTTTGTCCTAAAAATGTACAACGTTCCACAGGAACTGTGTCCATATTGTCATGTCTGCTAAAAAATGTAACAGTCTGGTTTGTGTTACCTCTCCTTTTTTTCCTCCCAGTCTGAAAAGTACATGAGTGCTCTTAAATAGCCTCCCATGTAATTGTTAGCAAGTGGGAATACACAAACAGCAGACGGAGGAGGAGGTGGGCACGCCATGCAGGTGGAGGGTGGGAGCAAATCCGTCTGTCAGGAGGAGGAAGAGATGCGCAGTGCAGAGGGACAGGTGCTGGAGCAGTCCCATCCCCGGCTACAGCGCACGGCTGCGCGGGTTGGCCCCAGGCCCCAGAGAACTCCTCACCCGGGACGGGGTGGGATGAGACTCTCACAGAATGAATCCAGATGGACTGGAGCTCAGAGTGGGCTGTGGAAAATGAAGGTAGATTCACAGGCAGGCGGGGGGTGCTTTCTCTTTGGGTATGAGAGCTGTTGGAAAGGTCAGCTGTGGAGATGACTAAAACGCAGAATGGGCTTGCAAATGGGGATGTTGGGCGTTTCAGAATGAGTTTTCCTTCTGCTTTGAAACAAACTGGCATTTGAAAATTTCCACAGAAGTGAAATTTCAAAAGAAAATTTTGGTCTGGCTTAATCCAAAATGTCCCATTGCATTACAACCAAAGCATTTCATTCTGGTTGCGGTTCTGGTCAGTGTTTTACCATATACCATTTAAGAGAAATGAGAGTCCAAAAGGAGAAATTGTTCTACAATAAATTTAATGAATCTTAAAATCCTTTTTTTAAAATGGGAAAAACTAAAACCACAAAAAAGGAAACATTCTGTTCCAAGGTTAGCACAGACCATTTCAACCTTATCAAAGGGCTTTTTATTTTTTTAAATGAATTTTGTCAAAATCAGCACGTTCCAGCGGATAGTTTTGGCTTGGACTAAATGGCACTTTCCGTCAGAAAAGCATGCCATGTTGGAAAATTTTCCACTAGCTCTAGTTTTTTTTCACGTGCTTTCCATTTTTGTGGCAACTTCGTCAGTCCCTGGTTTCAGCTAGGATGAAGCACACAGAAGTCCCAAGAGAGCAGTTGACCTCCTGGTCTTTGAAGACCAAGATGACTCACTGGAGCTCTCCCCAGTGGCACAGAGGAAAATACATCTGCCCCGCTGAGCATCCTGCTGTTCCCATCGACATAGCCAGCCTTTTGAACATGGCTTATTGCTATGTAAGAAGGAAACAGGGAGCCTAGTGCTGATGCAGTTTTGACAAAAGTCAATGAAATAACTATGAAAGTCAATGAAATATGTCAATTAAGGCCAACTGAGCTATTTAACCCTCAGTCTCTGGGCCTAGTTTCTCCAGCATGAGGCTGGAAATGGGATGTTGACTCTTGGCTTGCTCCATCCTGTTGACTGTTAATAGATCTTTACGGGGAACTGACTGCTTTTTGGTTCTGGCTTGTCTCTCATGAATCTAGACTTCGGAAACAGTTAGGTTTAGAGCAAATATGTGATTCAAGTGTGCCATAGCGATTCAAGCCTTGTAGCTACCCGCAGCTCCTGTCACAGTTGTTGGTATCCCAGCCTTTCTGCTCAGGCATCCCCAGATTGGGAGAAGAAGTGAAACATGCTGAGAGAGGCCCCAAAACCCAGCCCAAACAGCAGCAACCCAGTGTAGATGCTTGCTGATGCATCCATCAGACTCTGGGTGATGCATAGCTGAAATGCCTCCCAGGATGTGTATGAAGGGATATCTTTGTACCTGGGCATAAGAGGCCGGGTGAGTCACTCAGCATAGCATGTCATTCCACCTCCTGAGTGACATTTGTCATCGAATTCCCCTGAGTGTTACATCACAACCCAGTTCCTCCCTGGGGCTACCTGGAAGCACAAAGCCACCTTGTTTGAGGAGGGGATAATAAGGCATGGAGAAGCTCTTAGTTTCTCTTCCTGGAAGTTTGTTTGCCTTCCCCATTGCGCTACAATCACTAAGTATATACAGCTTGTAAGTCTAATCCCCAGTTACCCCTGTTTGCCCCACCAGAAAGAGCAAGCCTTTCTCCCATTGAGAGGTGTCCAAAGGTAAATGCAATGTGGTCCCCGTTTTGTAAACTCCTCTCTGCAGGACAAATCATCTTCTTTCTGCAGAAGTCCCTTTGAACTCCTGCTCCTCTTGACTTGCCCTCTACTCTGGGCTAAATGCTATCTGTCTTTACAGTGCAGTGAGCCCTTGCTGACTGCCCTCACCTTTCTGGGCAGGTAAGAGTGGATATAACTGGGTTGGTCTCCCTTACCATCCCCAGAAAAGCAAAGCCACCGCCCCGTGCATCCCAGAGCCGTGTACCAGGCAGGACGAGGCAGAGAGCGTGACCCCCCGTGGGAGGCCTCCCCACCGGGCTCTGACCCTCACTCATTGCCTTCCTCCCCCCTTCAGATCCTCATGATTGGGACCAGCACAGGCTGCCTTTGATGGGTGGTCTTGTCACTTGTTTACAGTCCTGAGTCTTACAAGCTTAGCAGGCTCCTCTAACCCCCCACCTGTGCAGCTGTTTTGAAGCTCAGCAGTCATTCCCGAGACAGCCTGGATGGAGGCTGTGACCTTACTAGATATGAGAGCTGCATCTCCATCCAGCATGGAGTCTATCTGTCTTCCAGCCACCCTCTGCTCAACCCCACCAGCTGCTGTGAGGTCTGGAGTCAAAGGGACTCCCATGCACCCAAATCTGCCCTGTTCAGATCTCTCTCCTCGCTGAGGTGGCATTCCTGCTGCGCTGTAGCGGGCCATGCCAGATCTAAACCTGGGCTAGAAGGATCACAGCAGCCACTGATCTGGCACGTGAGAGAGATGAGGCAAACCTGGAGTGCATGTCAGCTCCTTGGGGCAGTGGGAACTGGAATTGTGGAGCTGGCTTTGCTCAGAGGTTGAATGGGACACTCACCATGAGCCTCAATGTCTCTCATCATTTCTGGCATGTTCTTAACACAAAATGTCATAGATTTGGTCGAGCCAGTTTGCTCGTTGTTGAGAAAAGCACGAGCCACATTTTGGAAACCTTTAGTCTAGCTGTTGACGTGGATAATGTTTAGGTTTGCTTCCAGGCTCTGTCAATAGAATAGGTTTTCCACTTCATCTTCCTGTGCCTCCGTTTCCTCAGCCTTAAAAATCAGGGTGACCTTTTCTATTTGCATGAGTGGTGGGTGGGGCTGTGAGGCCTTACCACAAATGCCTCYATACCTGCTTCCTTAGGTGAGAATTGTCACCATAATATGCAGATACCCACATCTAAACCAAGCCATTCAAGTGAGATTGCCAATGATTGCCTGGGCGGCCTTGGGCACATCTCTTTGTCATTCAGCACCTCTGATTTCCCCATCCCTGAAAGCAGGGGTAATAATACTTTCCTGCCTCTCAGGGTGTTGGAGGATTAATTAGTCACCGTTTGAATGAAAAGCCTTTTGAAGATGCAAAGCTTTCCATAAATATGCAGACATATTCCTACAGATGGGGCCCAGGTAGGACTGAAGCGTGGTGTCTGTCACTCTGCACTGTGGGGATCATAAATCCGGGAAGAGGTGAAATTTGTAAAATTAGTTCCCTATACAGGGACTTGATGATAAGAAAGCTGAGCAACAGCAGGCTGGAAATCAGACAGGGCACTGAGTTTTGGTTCATATGTACACACTGTTCTTTATGGCCTGTTGTTAATGGGCAGRAATCCTTAAACAACCCAGACAAAGTTGGGAGGTCTTGAGTCTCTTACACTTTCCTGCAGAAATACCTCTAGGGCAAGATTATGAGAGAAATCACAGGCAGTCAGCTGGCGAAGGGTGTCTGTCCATTGCATCTGTTGGGTGCCATGTYTGCATTCATGTTGTTTGCAAGGATTTTTCCTAGTTGTCAGCTCTGATGGGTCATGAGCCGCCAGAACATACATCACATTTTTCTGGTCACAGAAAAAATCTGTTGTTTTTATCTTTGAACAAATTATAATAGAACAGAGCATGGCATTCCCACTTGCAATAGTAGAAAACATTTCTGTTTAACTTAAGGAGATAGTGAAATAGCAACAATATATTATATACTAAAAGGATAATGGGAGGAAAGACAAGAGGAAAGCAAGACCACAGTCAGAAAGGTGTGACTGGTTAGCATGCATTTAAACTATAGGAAAGTAGGAGTTTTGATCTTCTTCACAAAAATTGCAGGCCTGGCCAATACCAGCATGGTTTGGCAGGGGTTGCATTTTTCACCATGTCTTGGACAGAAGACCAGAGAGTTTATATCCTTTGGTAATTTCCCGTGACCTGGCATCTACCCCTCCGATAAAAGAGGCTTGATTTGAGCGAGGACAGAGAGAATCAGGGGGTGGCGAGACTGGTGGGGTCAGTCAAATTAGGGCTGCCAGCTATTAACCCTGGCGCTGAAGTCACGGCTGAGTCAGCAGAGTTTCGGCTTTGTCTCGTTCCCATTGTGGAGGCGAGTGAGTCATCACCGTGCCAAGCCCTGAGAGCTCTCCGGTCTCCTGCTCCAGCTCTGAGCTGTCAGCCCAGGGAGGGAAGAAAGGATCTGATGTTCTCTCTTTCTGTGCCATCAAGTTTATTTTTGTTTTTATTGAATCTCTTCAGTCTCAAGTTCCTTCATTTCGGAAATGAGACTCTCTATGGGTTACTATCTTGATCGCCTCTTCACAGCTCTTCATTAAATCCCTCCTCCTTAGCACCTGGACAGCTCTAATAGTGAGAATATTTAGCCCTGGACTATTTAGCTCCTTGAACAACATCCAAGGCAATGCGGAAGTCCAAGAAAGAGGTAGGGTAGAGAAAATACTCATGTACATTTGGGGACTCAGCCCATCAAGATAAGGTCTCAGGACAGTCTCAGCTTAATTAGCTTCCCCCTGCTCAATGCTTCAGCTTCTTTCCCCTCCTCCACACTTGATTTTCCAGCTGTACTGTTCTTTTCTGCCCTCGCTTCCCCACGCAACCACCAAATAAGCATTGGCTCTGAATTTGGTCCCCTTTCTCAGTCTTCCCTCTTGTTACAGGTCAGAGTTGGTAAGCAAGAAGACCCTGGCTTTTTCCTTGCTGGCAGGCAACGACATGACTCTTGAGAGAAGGGTCTTTGATTTTTTTGTTCTTTGTCCACCCTTGTCTTTGCCTGGCCAGCTGCTTGCTTTTCCTAGTGCAGAATTGATCCTGGACATATTCACTGGTGCCCCTCCAGAGGAACTAGTGGCTAGGGATGAGAAGAGGCAAGTGAGTGGCCTGGGGTGTGGTGATGATGTTGGAGAGATAAAAGAGGGGTGGGAAAATTGGTAAGGCTAAAATGGAGGGAGGGCAAGTCAAAGAAACGAGCATTGTAAACCAGGTTGAGAGGCAATCCTCTCCTGGCTTATGGAGACAGGTAGCGGGGGCAGAAGGGAGATGTGACTTAGCTGTAATAAGTTGCACAGGGCCACAGGGGAAAGGAGATGAGAGTCTTTTGAGCCCAGGCACTGGACAGGTATGAGTAAGAGCGGAGAGTGGGAAAAGAGCTGAGGAAGGAGCTGGAGTCGAGTCCAGTCCAAAAGGCCTGGAGGGACAGGCTGCATGGATGGGAAAGTAGGCCAAGTACTGAGAGCTGGTGCACGTCAGGTAGAGGCAAGGGGCAGTCTGGTTCGCTGCTCAGGTGTGTGGGAACTGGCAGCTCTTGCCGAAGGATTAGCTCTTGCTTGTGGGGCGGGGCGGGCAATAGGAGCTGTCTCCTCCGCGGTGACTGAGGAGCCTTTGTGCTTTGTTGCTGAGCATGGGGTTTCATCGCTTTATTGCAGGAAGGAAGGCCTTTCCCAGTGCTGTGTCAGCTCTTTCAGCAGGAGCCCTGCTCTGCCAGCCTTCCTGCTTTTGCCATGGGGCATGTTCCCCTCCCCTTGACTTGGGGGGTGAAGCAAAGCAGCTGTGTGAAAGCCAGGAAAGGTACAGCAAAGAGTGAAAGCCGGGAGCAAAGGCAGGCATGGTTGTTCCCTTCCCACTCCTCTGATTTGCAGCCCTTTTCCTAGAGAACTAGAAGGTTGGCCTCAACTGTGGCTGTTTGCAAGGTTGAAGCACAGACAGCAAGAACTAGTGGTCTAGTCTGGTGTTCATCTCTGCTTTTTGCTGTCTGTTTGATCTGTGGCCGGTCTCACCCTGGCGTCTGCTTTTCTTTCATCTATTTTTGTGAAGAACACCTAGGAAAAACATGGCCTTGGTCTTGTTTAGGGCCTGTGTGTGAATCCCAGTGGTGGCTCAATGAATAGACTTCCCAAACCTTAACAGAGAACACACGGAGCACCAGTGAATCAGACCCTTTGGGAAAGATCTTTCCTTCAAGTGGATCCTGAGGCTGCTTTGTGCTCTATTTATCCAAAGAGGAAATACCGCATAGGCAGGAGAAGGCAACCCTGCTTTATCCCAAAGGCGTCTGCACTGTCCTGTCCCAGCAGACAGCCAATGAAGGGCTGGCTAGAGACCTCACTCAATACAAGCCATTGACTGGTTCTCAGATCATAACATCTCTGCTGTTGCTACTATGTGCTGGTTCTGGGTATGAACCAGTGACCTAGAGTAAAAGGCCCTGTGTTTTCCATTTGCAAGCCAAAGCCAAGCCCTTCTTTCTTTTTGGAGAAGGATTTGGATGAGAGCCAGATGGGCCATTGTACACACTGCCATTTCCCGTCAGCTCCCATAAAGCTCCCAGCTCTCAGCTGGGGGAAGGGATGCTTGGGCTTGCAGTTTCTCTTGGTGTGTCCCCACCCAATCACAATGTTATCCCAGGCCTTTCACTTTCATGTGCAGCCATGTCACCTGGAGCTATAATCTTGCCACGTCTCTTACTCTCTCCTCTTCTTTCTAAGGCCCCCTCCCCTTGTGTTGGAAGCTCAGTCTTCCTCTTCTAAGCCCTTTGGTGTCCAAGCTCCACACTTCAGTGGGGCAGAACTGAATCAGTGCATGACAGAGAGACCTCCAGTGAAAGTCTGCTGCTGCAGGAAGTGCATGTTGGTGAGTCACTGGAGACCACTCCTTCATTGCAGTCGGCTGCAAGCCATTGACTAAGCGGGGTGAGGCAGGCGCTGTGCTCTTTTGGAGAGCAGCAGAGTACTGATTTGAATGCTTGGCAATCAATACAAAGTCTCTCTGGCAAGAGGAAAGGTATTAACCCCAACATCTTGGCCAAGCACCAGCTCAAACCTTTGCTTCTTGCCACCTGAAATTCCCCTGCTGGGATTTAGGACCTTCTTTCCCATTTCCCACCCTGCCTAACACACTTGTGGCGTTCCTTTGGGCTGTTGGAGGCTGTTTGTGTTCTGCCCCACAAGGGTTGCATTTCAGACCTTGATTTCCACATACAAATAGGGAAGACTTGAAAGACTAATTCAGAAGTACCAGGATAAAAAATTTTAAGTGCCACTAGCTGGAAAGTGTTGAGCTCCTGTTCCATCCCATTTTTCCCCTTATGGAAAGTTCTTGGAGATCTGTTTGAAGTCTCTGTGAGGCATATGGGACCATGTATAGGACATCATTGCCCATAGTCAAGCTGCAGTGCAAGGGGCTGTCTCAAAATCAGGTGCTTTGTGTAGGGTCTTTTGTAGGTTGAAGCGTGATGCATTGTTTTGTCCTTTTGTAAGGTCCAGCTACTGTGGCCCTTCAGTTTAGTTCTAAGAGATGCAAAGACTATTAGGACTGATTCCTCTGACATTTGCATAAGCCATGATATTGCCACACCAAAGGGTGGCTTATCACACTTCTGCCAAGGGCTGTTTCAATGCCCTTGGGGTGAGATGAGTATCAGGGAACAGGAGGGAGARAAATTGGTGAGAGGCTCAGCAGAAGCAAGGTTGTGCAAAGCAGTGTGGAGTTCTCAAGGTTCTTAACAAAGAGGCATTGATTGGAGGCTCACTGTTGTGACAGAGCTCACTAGTGCCTGGAGATCATTTCCAGAGCTTTCTATATGGGGGAGCAAGAACCAGATTTGCAAGTGTGGAGCCTCAATGTAACAGCACCTCCCGGGCTTTTAGGAGGAAGGGTTTTCAGGTTCAAGAGCCACCAGCTGCCACTTAGTCTGCTCCCTCCCCAGTGTCCCTCACACCCAGGGAGTCCAGACCATCCTTCCCAGCCCACTGCCTGTGCCGCAGGGCACCGTGAGTTCTGCACAGTGCCCCAAGGCCTTGCATGACCTAGTAAATATCTGRGTTTGGGATCGTGGGGAAAGGCATCAACACAAACCACTTCAGAGGCCAAGGTGGAGGAGTAGGATCTCAGAGGTCTCCACTAATGAGGTCTTGGCACCAACACGTCTTTGGCACTCAGCTGGGCCTTTTTTACTGCTTTTGGTCCTTAACAAAAAATAACACCAAAAAACTAATGAGCAAAACACAACTCAGCAAGCTTCAACCTATACAGCTAACCCTTCCTTGTGTGCTGGCTGCCCCCTGGGAGGTGTCAGAGTGGATTGGTGGGCACTGGGAGATCTGGCATAGGAACTGCAAATGGCAGGATGTATCCCAAGCCTTTTCTCTGCCATACCGACCACACACATCATTCAGCAAAGAAAAAGCAAGGCGAACCCCAGCACTGCACATGCACACACACATCCCGCTTAATATGTTCAAGCCTCTCCAGAGGCTGATTAGCGATTTTATTTTCTCCTCCTCTCCCGGCCTTGCACGCCCATTGCCATCAATTATCTATGCATTTGCCCTGATGAATTATTGAGTGTGTAACGGGGCGAGGGAAGACCTGCCATCCCAGCTCAGTCACCTTGCAAACAAACGCTCCCCAGAGCATGACGGCAGCTAGTTTGCCCTCTGGCTTCTGATTTAGGATGAGGAGCATGGGAAGCTGATCCAGCAACTTGCAAAACCCCTTTACTCCATCTGTTCCCCTTCCTCATCATTGCTGTTGAGGTGTGGGTGTTATTGCTGTGGTACAGAGCAGAGCAATGAGTGCGTTATTTCCCTGATGAGAGGCTTGGAGGAGTGGAACATAAAGGGTTTACCCTGTCTTGCAAAAGAGCCGTGAGTTATTCAGTCACCTGGAAAGGAAACACGATTTCCTCACAGTGTTTGGGGTTTTTGGGGGTATTTTTTGTTTGTTTTGTTTTGTTATTTCTTCTGCTTTATTTTTCCCCTTTTCCCCTGAAGCCTCTAGAAAGTTTGGAATGTGTTTTTGTTAAAGCTGCTACATGTAGGGGCCTGAATCCCAGCTTTGGCAGCATTTTGTTGCTGGCAAGCAGTCCTCAGCTGGCACCAGCTTTTTCCCTAGCTGAAAGTCTGACTCTTTACACCTGGGCAGAGGAGTTTTCTGCAGGACCATTCTGGGATCTGGTTCAGGGTCAGGTTCGTCAGCACCAAAGTCTGCTTTTTCTCCAATTTGTGTCCGTACAGCCTGCACTGATGCATGGATCCCACAGCAGGGGTAGGGTAGAAGGGGGAGGGTAGAACTGGGAATTGTTACTACCACTCACGGTCAAGAAAAATCACTTTATTTTTAAAAGGCTCATTCATTAATTTGCAGGAAAATCATAGTGTAGGATTGCATTGATCTCTCTCTTGCGATACATATCACATTCTCTGCCAGGTTGGCTGACATTATCTTTATTTAAGGTGCACGTTTTAGGTGCCCATCCTTGGGCAGCGGTGGCCTTCAGCCTGGCATTGCCTCCTGCATGCGGTGCTTGTCCACATGCCCAGCTAGGGAGAGACGGGCCGTCCTCCCGTTGCAAGGGCAACTCCGAGGAGAAGCCGGTGACTTGCCGTCCTCTCCTCTCTGGCGTTCGGCTCATCTCTCGCGTTTCTGGCACTGCAGGGAGGCACTGGGCCACGACTTCCTGCTGTCACAAACGGGGCCTCTTTTATTGGGATGTTCAAAGCCTGGTTCAAAAGGAACCGCTCAGGCCTGTGGGGGGTCAGGGAGCTTGTGTGGGAGCRGAGCCAGCTGTGCCATCGCCCCAGCCCCGGGCAGGCTCTGCTCCGGGGCATGGGCCCTTCATGAAAGAGGTGGGGACCGGTGCTGATGAATCCGCTCTCCTCCAGCCTTGGGAGAAAGAGGGAGTGCTGAGCACACCTACAGCCAGGCAGCCGTGAGATGGGCGGCAGGTTGTTCCCAGGGCCTTTGCTACGTGATTGCTTTTGCTCTCCGGCAAGCTCCCACACGCTTTGCGAGGCTCTAAAGACTTCAGAGCCAGACTGCTTGGCAAAGCTGTTGCTCACCTCCACAGGTGTGGGCAATTCTGCAAGAGGCCCTCTCACCTCCGGGGTAGAAGGAGCAGCATATGCTGCAAAGCATGTTGGAGACATCTCCCCCCTCCCCATCCACCCGTTCGTTCCTCAAATCCCAGCATAGCATTATCTAAACCCAGCGCTGCTCTGCACCCGGGTGCCCTCATTCCATCAGGAAGGCCGTTGTGGGCCATGGGGTCCTAYAGGGCACAGGCCAGACTGGGTTCAGAAAAGTCTTTCACTGTGTCTTACTGCCTGGACATCCTTCTCCAATAGGCCAGTGCCTCTSGTTGGCATGGAGAAACATGGTCCAGCTGTGACTTTATCAGAGCAGGAACATCCCTTCCCTCTGGTTTCTGGAGGGACATGCATGGCAAAAATGGCCCTGCCTACACTAGGAGGGGGAACATGYAACCCTGCCAGCTCAGCTGACAGCCTCTGAGGACTCGATGGCTTCATACATGCAGGCACATGAGGGCACCAGTGCTTTGCTGTGGCTGTAAGCAGTGCTGAAAAACATTCCTCAGCACCCAGCCGCAATGCTAGGGTGTGGGGCAAACCAGCGCTTGACTCAGGGAAGGGGGCAAGTTCACACAAAGCTCTAGAGACTGAGTTTCGGTCTTAACTGCTGATGACTGTGGTCAGCTGATGGCGTCTCATGGCTGGGCTGGATTGTTGAGGCTTGTCCTCAGGGTCACAGGCTTGGCGCGGAGGGAAGGAGAAGGGGAGAAGGAAGAGGGTTAGATGAGATGTAGAGACTGAGATCAGGCTGAGTACAGCAGGCATGGAGTGAGGGGGCAACGTGGGAGCATGCCGAGAGAACAGTAACAGTGGTGTTTGTGGGTGAGAAGACTTTTGTATGCCTGCACTTGTGTGTGTGTGAAACTGCAGGAAGGAGACTCTTGCTCAGGTTCACATGTAGAAGTCACAGGGCACATCTGCCAGGGGTCTGTGGGGGCTAAGACTGAGGAGTTCATTTTGGCCTTGCCACRGGGAGCCCGTTCATCCCCTGGAAAGAAGAGGGTAGGGGTGACATTTCAGAAATGCTCTGTCTCCTCAGTTAGAAGATGCTGTCCTGTTTCTCTTGCTGTGCATTTTTTTCTTTCCCCAGCCYCTCTCTCTTTCATTACCCTTTCATGTTTCTCACTCTTTGTACATCTTTCTTTTTTTATTACCCCTTTCTTTCCTTTACTCTCAGTCTCCCAGAATACATCCAATTTCAGATTCTGCCAGAAACAGTGAGCAAAACCTGCTTTTCTTGTTCTYACCACCTTGCTTCTCTATTGTATTTATCATATAAATACTGGCTGTATAATTACCAGAACATTATCTCTAAACATACAGATTAGGGAAAGACACAGTGGCAGCCAAAGATGAATTTCAGGGTCAGTCTGGTGGGAGACATTTTTCTCCAGCTGCCAGGGGAGGAATCAACTGAGACAGAATAGCAGTCATGAACATCAGCCACCACTTTTCCCAAGCACCTTTCATGTTTACTGCACAGAATCAGGATGGAAGGTTCCTAAATGCAGCCACTTCTGGGGTTAAAAAAAGGCCACAGAAACGWTCTAGATCATGCAGGTAGATCATGCAAGGTGTATAGGCACTGCCGTAAATCTATTCTTACATGGGAGCTATTGCTACTCTGAAATCGGGGCTGAGTCTTTGCAGCTCATTTAATTACTGATGCATTTCCAATAGGATTAAATGGATGTCTGAGTGTGTGTTAGCATATGTTAGGATATGCTATTCTGWTAAATATCAGTGCTTTCATACGTCTCCAGATACGCATGCTCTGTATATTTACAATAACTGATATAGTGTCATCCAAAGTTGAAGACAAAAGAAAGGAAAGTATTGTTGATCCAACCTTGTGCCTTTTGGTGATCATGAGCCCTAGGCTGGCTGCAGAGCATTAGGGCTGGTCGTAGTGAAGTGTGAACACCAGTTGTGGGAAGGAAGGTGTTTATGAACAGGAATGAAGCTGCAGGTGGATGCAGGTAGTTGCAGAAGGTATGAGTGCCTGTAGCCATAGACTGTTCTTGTATCAGCCATGCCAAGAAGAAGCAAATGGAATAAATAAAGGAGTTCATGGGCCTGATGTCCAAGAACCGTTCTTTTTCTCTCTTCTCTGTCTGAGAAGTACATGTATATTCATGTCTTTCCATTTTATTGCAGGGCTGCAAGCTCAGACTGTCTTAGTCAATGACACAGTCTCGGGGTTTATTGGGACAGACGTGGTCCTGCACTGTAGCTTCACCAATCCGCTCCCCAATGTGAAGATCACGCAGGTCACGTGGCAGAAAGCCACCAACGGCTCCAAGCAGAATGTGGCCATCTACAACCCTGCCATGGGGGTCTCCATCCTCTCTCCCTACAAAGAGCGGGTGACTTTCCGGAATCCTTCCTTCAAAGATGGCACCATTCAGCTCTCACGGCTAGAGCTGGAGGATGAGGGAGTTTACATCTGTGAGTTTGCTACCTTCCCAACYGGCAACCGGGAAAGTCAACTGAACCTCACTGTGCTGGGTAAGATACTGGACAAGCTTTGTAGTGTGAACCGTTGCCTCCAGTTAAACAGATCTGGAGGAACCTGAAACTCACGTCCTGGGAGCTCAGGGCAAAGGTGAATCTTGGATGTAAATTTTACCTATGATGATCTTTCAAGTTGACTGTAAAGAGGTGAAGAGCAGGAACCCAGGGTAGGTAGTTCTCTGAGCTATCACAGGAATGCCTGTTCTTCTTTCCAGGCCTCAGTTCCCCTATCTCTTAATGCAGGTGCAATAACAGTGACCTGTTCCCTAAGGGAGTGGTGAGTTTTAACGAGCTGGTGGCTGTCAAGTGAACAGAGAGAAAAGACAACAGAGAGATCCTAAGCACAAGGAGAGCTTGTCCATGAGACTTAGGGTTGTGAGTGAATAGACCCCACCCAAGGTCTACATGATTCATTTGCTCTCCAATTTTGGTTTCTCATTCTAACATGGGGCTGAAAACCTATGGCAGGAAAGGATTGGCTTTCCATCRTGTGTCTGTGCATCTAGGGCACCTCCACCATTCTTTCCCCAGAGTAGGTTGCTGGCAATTTGCAGCAGCTCTGGATTCACCTCAAGGTCTGTCACAGGCTCAGTGGTGCTAGATGTCTCTTGGGTTGTAGCAGAGAGGGTAGCRTTACTTTTCTAACCATCCCTTTGTACCCTTTTCTTCTCCTCCTCCTTTTTGCAATTCCTTGCAGCCAAGCCCACAAATCGGATGGAGGGCACCAAGCGGCCACTTATTGCTAAGTCTGGCAGGACAGAAAAGATCTTGGTAGCTACGTGCACCTCCTCTAATGGGAAGCCCCCCAGCACTGTCACCTGGGACACCAAGCTCAAAGGGGAAGCGGAGTTTCAGGAGATCCGGAATAGCAATGGCACCATCACAGTGATCAGCCGGTACCGGCTGGTGCCAAGCCGGGAGGCCCACCGGCAGCAGCTCATGTGCGTGGTCAATTACCAGCTGGACCGCTTCACCGACAGCATGACCCTCAACGTGCAGTGTAAGTGAGCGTGGGCAGRGCTGGAGAGCAATGCTCCGTGGTCAGTCCCTGGGGTGGGTGATAACGTCTGGCAAAAGAGGATTTTTCTGAAGGGAGGTTGTTGGTCTGGTGGAGGGGCTGAGGTAGGGGCTGCTCTCTTTTTCTGGAGAGTGAAAACTGAAGTGATCCCTTGGAATAATCATATACTTTCTCTTTTTCACACCTTCTTTCTCTCTCTGCCTCTGCCATGTGCCTTTGTTCCTCCCCTTCTTCCTTCACCCTCTCTCACATTCCTGGTCCCATCATCTTTCCCACCTTGCAATCTCTCTCCTCCCACCCCTGCCCCCTCATCTCTTCCTATTTCATTTTCTCCCCCTTCCTCTTTCCTCGCCTTTTCCATCCTGCTTTTCTATCTTTTTCGTCCCCCTGCAGATGAGCCAGAAGTCACTATTGAGGGCTTTGATGGCAACTGGTTTCTCAACCGGAAGGATGTGAAGCTGATATGCAAATCTGATGCCAACCCTCCAGCTCACACCTATGAATGGAAGCTGTAAGTGCCTACAGTGCTTCTGCTCTCAGCAGCACATATGATCTTCGAACAGAGCCAAGGAGTCTCTGTCGAAACCTCAGTCACCCTCTGGTCAATTAGGGCCCAGTCCCATTACTGTCAGTGGTGTCACTCCAAGGTAAAACCTGTGCATGTGAGGGGAGGGTTGGACATTGTACTTGCTGGAGCTGTGCTCCTGCAGAATGCTTGGAGCTGATTCTGGCTCCCTGGCACAGCTCTGCCAGGAGGCCTTCATTGCACAGGGACTGGAACTAATTTCTTTATTTGCAAACCAGGGAAGCTGATGTCTTCAGCCTTGGCCTTTGTGGCTCATCCCGTCCTGTGCTGGCCATCCGCAGAAGCTGAGCTTGTCAGATCCAAAACAAGGCTTGCTGCCCTGCCAGCCCTGTCTAGAGGGCAGCCTGTGCTTTTGAGGCAGGCAGCGCGGTGTTTGAAGCAACTAGGGCAAGGGACTTATTTTGGGTGGATGGGCTTTATCAGAAGTTTCACGTGGCCTACAGCCCCAGATGACAGAGCTGGGACTGCATTTTAATTGAGCCACACACAGCCACCTCAGCTTGCGATGGACAGAGGTTACCCCCTGTCTTTCAGCTGGGTCTTCCCCCAGCATCTTCCAGTTCAGACTCTGGAGGGAAGGGCAGTGGGTAAGGATCACACACACACCCCTCCACTGGGCTGAGATGGAGCTTGCTACCAGCGCAGTGCAGCCTCAATACCCAGGATAACTTCCTATTCTCACTTCACTGGAATAATATTCTGCCCTGGTGAYGTGAAGCAGCTGAGATATGGCAAGGTGAATAATTTGCCCAGCASCACTAAGTGCTTCAGTAGCAGAGCTGGAAAAGAACACAGGATTTCCCTTCCTTAAAGAGGTACAAATAGCACAAAATTTGTCTGCATGTGGAAAAACCTTCCCCTGGAACCAGCCCCAGTATAAGCAGGATCTCTCCTTCAGAGCACTTATCCCCATGCAACTGACATTAAACAGAAGCAATTCGTTATCCTTCAGGGTTTCAGCTTTTGGCTGAACACACTAAAGGGACTGAAAAGTGAGTGGGGGGTGTCTGGGTAGTCAGATGGGAATTGATGCAACCTGATGTGGTTCTCTCTCCCTCTCTTTTCTATAAGCACTCACGTAGCTTTAAAAAAAAGATCAAATGGATCCTTTCCTCTTTTCAGCTGGCATTTGTCATCAGGAAAGAGGGTCTCAAAATGGCTTTGCGAGGAGCTAGGCATATTCTCTCTCATTTCACTTCCCAGATCAAACTGTTCACAGTGAAAGTCTGAAGAGGATTGTTTTTCTTGCCTTTTTTCTAGTTCTCATCCCCAGCTCTCTCCCTTTGTTGGTTCTGCCAGTTCGACTTAAACTCTGAGGAGGCTCTCTGGGTTCCTCACAACATTGCCAGAAAAGTGTTAGAAGCAAAGATGCCCCTTGTGGCACCCAAGGCAGAAGAGATCCCAGTTTAGGCTATCTCTGTGTAGCAGGGCTGGTGAATTGAACTGAAGCGAGCCTTGTGAGATGGAGCTGGGGACAGAAGGCAGGTTTTCACTCTGCTTTTGGGCAGGTCATTACATCCCTTTGTTCTGCTATTGCTCACATGCAGGGCTGGAGTCTGAGTGCTTGCTGGGCTCCTGGGCATCAGGCTGTCTGTGGCAGGAGCTCTGTCGCGGTGTACAGACACAGCCAGCAGCACAAGCAGAGCCTGATCTCTGTTGGGGCAGTCTGCTCCTGCTGTGATAGTGATGCTGAAGGCAGGCTGAGAGCTGAAGCACGGGGTAACCAGGTGCCAGACGTCTCAGCCAGGTGATGTTCCTGTAGCCCAGGGCAGAAAAGAGGGTTAGTTACCAGCTAGGCTCAAACACAACAGGGGATGCAAGTGTCAGGGCTGAGCATGGCGCTACATGACAGCGTGAGTATGATGTGTCATTTGCCCACCTGGTTTACACACTGCGCTGGTAATAAATTCAGCTCTGGCARAAACGATTCTTGGGAACAGCACGTCTTTGAGCCAGGCATTGAGTTGGTCCCAATGTGCTTGTGTGATTGACGATTTTTTTTTTTTTACATGGGAAAGAGTTGTTTTCCTATGGATTCTCTGTGAGCTRTGTGTATGTCCATTTGTCTGTCTTTAGCCTACAAGGGTTTCTTGACTTACAGCTAAGAGACTAGGAGCATCAATACTTTACTTTGAGAAGGAACTGTGGAGAGAAAAATGGAAAGAAAGCACGGAATTAAAGAGTACAGGTTTCTAAGTCCGATAGCACTTTAGTCTGATTCCCCAGCCTCTCCCTTTCTGCACTCTTGGTGGGTCAGTTAGGACTGAGTATAGGATTATTGACCTGAGAGAGGATGGAAAGGAAAGATGGAGTGCAGCTGAAGGTMAGGAGAATGGAGGCGGAAGAAGAGGAAAGTAGAGAGTGAGAGAGACTGGGGGAAACAGAGGCGGAAACGGAGGAGGAAGAAGCAGCTGGGGCACAGAGTTGCCTTCTGGCTCTTTCAGCCCAGACTCCTGCTCTCCCATTCTTGGCCCCAGGCTGCCTGTGAGCTGGGCCCTGCGAGGAAGAGGCAGACCAAGCAGACGGCATGAAAGCCTGATAAATAATTGTACCGCAGCCAACCACCTAGGCATGCAGCGTGTGTGTGTGTGTAGGGACATAAGGAGTGGCAATAAGATCCATGGCCATCCCCTTCCTTCCCACAGTGCCACTTTGGTAATATCAAACTGATTCCTCATTTCTTTGGCTGGGCAGCCAGAGAAATAGCCACCGGCATCTTTGGTTTATCCAGGTGCTCATATGTGCCTCTTCCCCTTCCTGGGGGTCAGGAAACGATTACTGCTGCTGCTGTTTTGCTCCTGCCTGGAATGTAAAAACCAGCCATGCTTTCCTCTCATCTCATTTGGATGGTGATGAGCAACAGTCAAGGGAGCTGTTAGAGGAAGCAATAGCCTTCTTCAGCATCCTACAGCACAGTTYTTAGGTGTGCCCTTGTCTTCGTAGATTCAGGGCCCTAATTCACCCATAGGCAGAGGACCAACGTTAGGCTATTCAGTTCTTCCATCAGCTTTGGGATCATTGGCTGGGTGTAGCTGGGAAAGACTAATGTGTTTGCTATACATATGTGCCTATGTGTATATGTAGACATGCAAAATATGTGCGTGTGCATTTACRCACTTCTTTACAAACCTAATTATGCCCCCATTATTCCCTTTTGTTTCTTACAAATTGCTGACAATATGTGCACATTTTTGTTGGGAGGAGGGGAAAGAATTACTTGAGTAATTTTAATTGCCTAAGAGAAGTAATTACTTTACTTTGCTTCAGTAATTAAGAATAACCAGGCCATGTGTGTCTTTTCCTAACACACAGGTTTTTTTAAAATTTTTTGTCTGCCTTTGTTCATTTATTCTGTGTATGTCTAAACTTAGTTTTGCATTATTCCAGTTTCACACTTCTCTGACTATTCTGACATGGGCAGGTCATAGATGGCAGGGCTTTAGTCAAGCTTGAGGTGCAAATAACGCTGGCTGATCAGCTGCCCAGGAGAGTTACATGGGCAGGAAACTGGAGTAAAGCAGGGTCAGGTTGGTGTCCCATTCCTGTGTTTTCCATCAAATGGAGAGTCAGGGATGGAGGAACACTGTGAAGATGAGCCTGCTAGAGGTGAGCCACCCGAAACAAAAGAGTGACCTGGCCATCTTACCCTAAGCTTGTACCTACTCGGGGATTGTGCTGGAAAATGAACCACTTTAAGGCTCGGAGTCTGTTTTCTGGATAGGTGAGAACATAGACTGAAAGTGCTCCACATTCCGTTAGCCAAATCCAAGGGACTGTATGTGACCAAATATGTCCAGTCTCCCTTGTAATCACAGAGAAGGAGAAAAAAAAAAAAATCCATGTAAAGAACCTGTTTCTCATCATGCAATGGATTTACCCCAGAGACATTCTACTGACTCTTTCCTGTAATGCTGCTGTCTGAGGGTTTGGTTTCAAGGCTGACTACATTAATGGGTATTTTCCATCCAGCACCACCGGGTTCTGGACCTGCCCAAGGGCAAGCACAGAACCAGCATGTCAGTGTCACCTCTGCAATACTACTTGCCTCTACCGAGTATCATCTCTGGGGTCAACCATGATCTTTGTTTCCCCTAGGCCAAACGGGACTCTGCCAGGGAGCGTGGAAATCCAGAACAACACCATCTACTTTAAAGGGCCTGTCTCCTACAGCGTGGCTGGCACCTACATCTGTGAGGCCTCCAATGCCATCGGTACACGGTCGGGCTTGGTGGAAGTCAATGTCACAGGTAGGAAAACACTTAGTGTGCTTTGTAAGACAGAAGAGGAGGAGGAGGTGGGGAGAGGAGAGCGTGAGCGGCTGACAACTACCAGTCAGTTACATGTCCTTAACGTCTGTCTTAATCACCAGTGTCTCCTTCTAGGGGTGGGGAGTTTTATGATGCAAAGGGAGCAGTGAAGTTCTTTGCTTTGCACTGGTTTTGCACTGGTTTGGCTTGGATTTTTTTCTCCTTTCCTTCATTGTCTTTTCCTTTCTTACACCAAGATACATTCAGTTTGTTTCCCCCTTGTCTTCTGCTTTGKATTCAGAGAGATCATTGGACATATTAAAGTGAAGACATGTCAGGGAGATATTTGTTGAAAGGTAGAAGAAGGAGTAGGATGAGGATATAGACTGCCACTGAGGCAGTAAAGCATGAGATGGATGAGTCGTTTGTTCAGGATGATGTTTCGTGTTTCTGATGTTAGGCAATTCTCATGATTTTTCRTTTGTGCTCCTTCCAATGCCATGTTGGTCTGTGCATTTGCTCACCTGACTGCCACAGATTACCAAGAGGCTGTAAGCACTTGAGTAGCTTTGTCTGGGCTCCAGAAAGGAATAACATCCCAATGACAATGGGAAGTGATGCTATGTGATGTCATATAGGACAGAAGGAATTTGGCAACTTGCAAATCAGTGTAGCCACAGGAATGAGGAAAAGACATGTGGATATGCTTARGTAGTGTCAGGGAGAGAAAGTGATGTCAAGAAATAGGTTAAAGAGAAGAAATAACACRTAGCAATAGCCTGATTTCAGAGAGACAAAGGGATACTGCAAGGCATCACCAAAGGGGAAATGCGGCTGTTGGTGCTTTGAGAGCAGGGAARGGAAGTTTACCCCATTCCTTTGGGGTAAAAGGAATGATTCGTTTTATCAGAGGGTTAACGACAGGCAGTGACCAGCAGCTGTGGGTCTCATGAGAGAGATGGAAGTACCTCTCGCAGTAGAGAGTTGGAGCACTGCCACACTGCAATGAGCTCCCGGCTCTTGGGGGAGAGAGGAGGGAGTGACCATCTGATGAAGCAGCGCTGCCTGCCTGGGAGACATGCCTGGCAGCTGGGATGACTTGCCGAGGGTCTCCACTGGCCCCCCAGCTGGCCAGTAGCGCTGGTCTCCTTCGGGTGCTCCCCCTACACCCTAGCTTGGGACCGTTGCCGGGTGGGCAGGCAGCACAAACCATGGCACACAGCCACTTTTCCAGCTGGGCTTACCGCAGGGACCATGGGGTGTCGTAGCTCCGGACCTGCTCTCTCTGGGGAGAGCAGCGGGGCTGTGACGGCAGCCAGGTGGGCTGGAGAGCGGCCGGCTGCCTGCGTCCTGCAAATGCCACAGACAGCACAAGCCTCCAAGCKGGATGGGCAATGAATGAGGCGTGCTGGGGGCTCCCAAGGCATCAGAAGTACAGGACAGGTTCCCGGGGTTGTTCGCTCTTCCTGCTGTCCAGCCAAATCAGAGCGCCTGCTGTTCTGATAGCGGGCCACTTCTCTGAGCCCCCCAGTCCTTGAAGTTATCTAACCTGAGAGTGATGAAGAGGGCTTCTCAGAGGGGCCGAGCTCCAGCCCCYTCCACCTGCTCCCTACAGTGGTAAGTGCTGAGCAAGCGTAAAGACRAGGCCTGTGCAGCTGACCTCCTGAAATTAGCAATAACACTGTGTGTGGTACCCTCACCACCTCAGTTCCCCTCTTCTGTAACGTGGGTAAACCACACTAATCTTCCTCTATCCAAGTGCTTGGAGGTCAATAGATGAGATGTGCTAATTAGATGCTAATTACCAAGTATTTATTTATGATCATTATCACTGTAGCAGGCCTTTAATTCACACCTCCTGTCCTGGATCCTTGCCTGCTGAGTTGTTCCTGGTATATGCTTTTCTCTGGGGGATTTTTCATTTGCCAGTGAAAGGCACCAGAATAACAAAGCTCTTTGTTCAGGACAGACGCGGCGCATCACCCGCCCTGCCCAGCCCGACCCAACCGCCCTAAGCCAGGGGAAGGTTGTTTCTGGGACAGTGCAGGCAAGTGCCTGGTACAAACTGAGCAGATTTGCTTCCCATTGGCAATAGAAAACCATCCCATGCAGTAACTAGCACCTTGGGTCACATTTGAAACAGTGATCGGAGGGAAGAAGCCCTCAAGTTCAGTCCCCAGTCACAGAGAAGGAGGTGGGATAGGTACTGCAGAAGACTTAGAGAGGAACAGGCTCTTCTCACCATGTCTCATTTTCCATTTCTGCATAGCCTGTATGTCCATTTCTTGCTGTCGTTCTGTCTGTCCAACCAACCCGTATCTCTTGCGGTGTCAGGACACATGTTCCCAAACACCAGATACAGCCCTCTCTTTGTATTTTCTGCTGCCACCTGCCAGCATTTTATCTGTCTCAGCACCACGACAGCATTGCAGCCCGGGCGGGCTGCACTGACTCACCTGCACGGGCATGGGCTCCTCTAGGGACGAGGGCCTGTGGGTTCCCCCTCCGGGCTTCAGTAAATGTTTCCCTTCCTGGTGGTTTTTCAGGGGACTGGTAGAGCATGGTTCTCATGCTTAATCAGYGCAGTGCTGGCAAGGGAAGCGGGGACCGGCAGGATCTCTGGGGAATGACTTTGGGTTGATGTCTGCCTGCCTGTAATCTCAATTTATTCCCAAAGGTCCGAACTGTGGGGTTGAGGTTAAATGAGAAGGAAGGGCACACCAGCAGCTGCCCCGCTAAGAGGGATTAGCAGCCAACCAGTTAGGCCAGGCCTCCACCACATAAAAAAAATGCTTTTAATAATTCATGGGATCTGAATATGTTTATCCAGCTCTCCCTGAGGACCGATTAGGCCAGTGCTGGAGAGGGCTCAGCGTCCTCGCTCAGCTATTACAGGTACATTTGTTTGGGTCTTGCAGGCAATTTAGGGATTGTCAGTGGACCACGAAACCTCTTTCAAGAGCTGCATGCAATAAATGGAGTTCAATCTAGTGAGCAGCCAGCCTTGGGAGAAAAAAAACAGAAGGCTGATGCAGAGAAAACCCTGCAGCGGCTTTCCCCCTCCTGTTTCCCCGGGTACAGACCTCCTCCCTCCTGCCACCCAGCATCCTTCCTCCCAGCCCTGACCCCGGAGAGGAGSAGTGCAGGGCTAGTTCAGCCCCCTCATGGGGAGGGCAATTTGTTCAGAGGGAGAAGGCTGAACACTTCTATTAGAGTTATAGTGCATTAAAGAGATTGATAAGTGGAAATTTAATATTTTATTCCAGCAATCTGTTCCTATAATAGCTTCTCCTGCCTTGCAGGACCTTTGTCAGTCGCAGCCAAGCCATGTAGTGTGACATGTAACTATTTATTACAGGCGGTTGGGTGACATAATGAAAGGCTGTGGTTATAGACTGCATGCGTGTCCCTGCGTGCCTGCACACGGGTGTGGTGGTCCTGCACAGAGAGCTGGTCATGTACATACACACATATCTGTGACCCTGATCTGCATCCTGGCACGCAAATGGGCCTCCCAAACCAGCTTGCCTGCTGCACAGTCACGTGTGCATGCAGGACGCAAGAGCACCAGTGCATTGGCGTGTGTGAATATGCATGTATTTATGAACATGTGCTTGGCTGTATGGGCTTGTGTGCAGCAGTGCATATACATACCCTGGCCCTTGTGCATGTGTGGACATATAGATTTGTGTGTGGATGCAGGGGGACATGCATGCACTTGTATACTGGCTTCAGCCAGAGGAAGCACAAGGAGAAACATGTTGTTAAAACATCTCTTCTCCCCATGGGCCCTAAAGCACCAGGCAAACATCAAAACCGAAGGAGAATCACAGTGCTGGAGCTGGGGGAGCAGGGAGAGCAGAGCCTGTGCTGAGGCAGTGACCGCTATCAGCCTCTCTGCTGCAGGGCTCCCACCTGTTTCTCGAGGCCAGGAAGGGGTCTTTTCCTCCAGGATACTGCAGGCTCCCCCGGTTGCTTGCTTGGCGTAGCCCTGCACCCCCCAGATCTCCAGGAGACAGGACGCGATATGCAGGTGCCCCGGGGAGGGACTGTGAGGACGGGGGGCTCTGTGCCGTTCCCTGGCCAGGGCCGTGCCAGCCCGTGGGCAGGCGGCTTTGCAGCCCTGGCCTTGAATGTGCTACAGGCTGTGGTGGGGAGGAGAGGCTGGCAGGGACTGATGGCCCCCCATTTGCTTGGCTTGCAACAGGGAGTTATTTACACGCCACCAGTGATCTCACCCCAGCAAGGTCACTGCAAACAGCCCGTGGGGCTCGCTGGAGCCCTTTGCCATGCAGCAGCAGGCCTTTGTTAAGGCTCAGAGCACAAGAGAAAGCCCTTTCTGGGAAGCATTAAATCCCGAGCCCAGAGCAGGTGCACTCAAAGCCCAGCCACTGGCCAGGGCCGTGCCATGCTGCAYCAGCAAATGCTTGTGGCTGCTTTAGGTGGGAGGACATAGGGCCAGGGGCTACAGAGGAGTAAGCCTGGGGGGTCCATCTGATGCTAATCTGCCGGATGGCGGGTAGGAGCGTCTGCTGCATCCTGTCTGATGGCGTCTGTGCCAACGGCCCCTGCGGGAGCAGCGCTTGATTGACAAGCGATAGGTGACCCGACAGAGAGATTAAAATCTAAGACACGTTTGGCATCTGGCCTAAAAGCAGTCACACTCTGAAATGCCAGTGGCAGCTGCTAAACTTCTGGATTAGCTGCCAGTGGTTTTTCCACCCCCACCACCTCCTCTCCCCCCCCCGCCCTGCTCCTTCCCATGAAGCTGGAGGTGGGCATGCATAGGTGCGAGGGCTGTTGTGAAGGAAAAAGGACAGCAGTGCTACGGGCGTCTCAAACTGCAGCCCTGTCCGGGCTGAGGCAGGTCCAGAGGTGTCTCCCTATCTTCACTCATGTACACGTCTGTAATACAGTGGGTCAAAGTCTTGGGATAATTTGGTGTGGACTGTACTGGCAGGGAAAGTTTGCCATCAGCAATCTGTCTTGTAAAAAAACCCACATGATCACCACTGTATTTGCTGATGCCATCTGGGACCTGGGAGGCTCCATGAGCCCATCGGAATTAAGGTTCCTGCTCCTCCCTGGAGCTGCTGCTCACCCTGGCTAGAGCCGGCCAAAGGCCCCTGCTTCCCGTAGCAGCTGGTGTTTGATTTTGCAAAGCAGAAGGAAATCCAGGGCCTTCCTCTGGAGGAGCTTCATGCAAGGAGCAGCTTGGGCTGACACATGTCCAAAAAGTAATTTCTCATGGAGTTTGACATTTTCCTCGATGCCCATGGCTACAGTGAGAATCTCAGCTGGTGCTAGGTTTTTCCTCGGCCCTTATGATTGAAGGGAAAAGGATGGAAATGTGACTTCAAGAAAAAATGTGTCCACAGGAAGTAGTATCTTTTAAAATATCTAAGCAGTGTGATGAGCAGAAGGGCTTTTGAAAGCTGGTTTCCTGTGGATCTGCATATCATAGAAGAATTGCTTGGTGTCTAAAAATACGCTTTTTCTGATCTGGGCCCTTCCTGCCCTTGGGAGCAGCCTCTTGTCCCTTTGGGTTCTCCKATGTCTAATGAGGTTTAGCTCCCACCTCTGCCAAGGATCTCACTCCAGCTCTCTCCAAGAGCTTTATGATAGGGATAATTTTGGCTCATTCTTCTTCTGTCAGATAGCACTGAAATTGGCTAGCAGGTTCAAAAAGCATTAGATAAGGGATTGATGGACAGGCAGGATGATTTGCATATGTCTCATTTTTATTGGAAACCAGCCATTAAAAGAAAGATGTGATTTTTAAAACGTGYATTTTTGAAGCCACTGTTGTGATGGGGAAGACCTGGTTTGTCTCTGCAATGGCAGCACTGCTGTGCCCCTGGGTGCTGCAGGGAGAAGGCAGGAGCGAGGGAAGGGAGATGCTCGAGCCCTCTGCCTTGCATGGGGSGATCAAAAAGAACCTGCGGGCTCGGCCAGGTGCCAGAGCGAAGCCCAGGGCGACCCCCCATCCTCCTGCACTCCCAGCTGCCACCCCAGAAGTCCAGCTCCTGGCACGGGGACAGGAAGCTGGGCTGAATGCAACAGCTGGCAGAGCCGGGCAGCGGGCAGATAGTGTTGCTGCTTTAATTCCTATTCATACAGCACTCCTTTTTGAGGGCTGGGGGGTGGCAGGAGGAGGGGAAGCTTTTTATGCTGGCATTAAAGCCTAGCTTGTTCCCCCTCCCTCCACTCTGCTGTCTCCTGTTTCTCCAGTCCGCTCTTCACAGTGGCTTTAATTCTCTCCAGACTCTTCCTAATGGATTTTTCACATGGGGCCCCCCGCACGCTCAGGCATCACACCAGTTTCCAGAAATTTCACGCACCCCTCAAACACAAGAAGGGGATCCTTTTCCCACACTTTCTYCTCTCTCCCCAGGCTGCAGTTCTGCTCTCTTTTGCACCCCAGACATGAAACTCAGTGGGCAGAGGGGTAAATCCCCCTATGTRGGGGGCTAACAGCAGTGGATGCGTGGGAGCAACACCCGCCGAGGGGCAGACCTGTCCCGAGCCATTAATTAATTAACCTGGCTGCTGGAGGCGGGGGCACCGTGGCAGGAGGCTGCCAGGCTGTGCCGGCAGCTGCGGGGCGGGGGGGTCCGCGCCAGGGCCTGGCTCTGGGGCMGGGCTGGAGGGGGCCGAAAGCAGCGGGAGCCAGCTGCGGGGGGCGCCGGGCTGGGGCGCAGAGTGGCACGCTGCTCCCTGCTCCCCACCCGGCCCTGCGAAGGGGACCTTGTCGCTAGGGCAGAGCCCAGGCCGGGGCCCCCCCTCCCCTCCCGGCTCAGCCCGGGCTCGCCGCTGGCTGCAGCCCAGCGGCCACGGCGAGGGGCTCCGGCAGCGCCCACCCCTGCTCCGGCACCCGCGGCGGTCTGTACCGCCATCCAGCGGCGGTGGCCGGCGTGTGCCCTCCCCTGCTCCGGAGCAGCCTGTCCCCCTCCTAGCTGGGTCACTCACGCCTCGTTTGTAGCCGTCCCCCCGACCCGGGGCTTAGCGACGTCCTCCCGCTGCATCCCCAGCGCCGCTCGCTTTTCCAGGCTCCGGGGGAGTGCGGTGGGTGCGCGAGGGGGGAGGAAGCTATGTGGGTAGGGAGGGGATGATTTCGGCTGCTGGCTTGCGATCTTCCCATCTTTCTTCTCCCTCYCTTCCCACAGTTTGGTTTTGTTTTCTCTGGCATGGGAACTGGGCCACTGCGAGGAGGATGGGGATGGGATCTGAGCAGAAAATAGTTCCTTCCCCGAACGACGTGTGAAATCCAACACAGCGGCATGTTAGTTTTCGTGTCCGTGGCGTTGGCAGTGGCGGGGTGGCATGTAGGCAGGTGCTATCTCAGGGGCGGGCAACACAAAGGGCAGAAAAAAAAAATATATATGAGAAAGGTAGAAAAACATCCCCCTTTCACTTCATGCGTCCAACCTGGACTGTTAATGAGGCTTTTCATAGWAAAGTGGGCCAAGATCCTTTTGAAATTGTGCAGAGTCTTCTCCTCTCAGATCTGTCTGTTTTCCAGAGCTGGGAGGCAGAGGGGATCGGTATGGYTTTAGGGACCCTGCGCCCAGCATGCACACCATATCTGGGTCTTTTCAGGGTGGGATATTGGGACCTATGCACAAAATCAGCCTTGCTGTGGGGAAAAACAAGGTAGGAAGAGGCTTCAGGTTGGAGCTGTGGGGTGGGGGAAAATCAAAGATATAGCCCCTGGGGTCTGAGCCAGCTTGCTGGGCTTTCCCTGCAYCCACTTAAGCTCCAGTTTTGGGAATTGGGCACCACGGGGTTGCAGAGGCTGAGATGGCRAGGAGCACGCCTGGGGAGGTGGCATGGGCAGGGGTGGCAAGAGCTCTGTAGGCGCTTGTGTGGTTGGAGTTGAGCCCTCAGCAGCCAGGACTACCCGGGGATGGACGTGACATTTCTTGCTGTCTCTTCATAGAGGTTTTGCATTAACCAGCTGGCTATGACAAGCCTTCTGTTGATGCAACATGTGGTTTTGGCTTTCCAGAACCCAACCCCAGCTCCCTGTGCTGAAATACATGCCCTCGCTCCTGCTCTGAAGGCTGTCTTTGGAAAGAGATGCTGGCTCCTGCCTGCACAGTGTCTTGCTCCTCATTCTGGCTGCAGCAGGGAGTCCCTCCATCTGCCTGTCCCCTAGCCCGTTCTGCCCAGTGTGTTGCTCTGTGTGTGGTTTCAGGATCGTGAGGCTTCGCTCAAGGCAAGTCAGTACTGCAGAAACCAAGATACTGTTGTTGGGATGATGTCTGAGGAAAGGCAGGAATGAAACAGCTCTCAGGCACAAGCAAAACATTTGTGCTGCAAGGATCAGACCAGCAATTGCTTGAATTCAGTACCCTTGTCCAAAATCTGCAGCTGTTTCAGGAACTGCCTCTACCTGGGGGAAGCTCTTTTCTCCCCTCTTCCAGAGCGGTGGGGCTAAGCTGTGCTGTAGGGAAACCTGCTCCTTGCCCAGCTCCTGCTTGTTCAGGGCTTGCTGCCCTAATGCAGAAACGTGGCTGCCAGCAACAGGCAGTCCTGCAGACGCATGAAGAGGCGGCAGGAATCAGACTCTGCCTCATATCCGTGTTGAATTTGCTGCCTTTGAGCCCCTCCCCATCACCCCGTCYTGGCTGCTCTTCTGGGAGGGCATGCTGAGATCGCTAGTTGGTCTGTGCCTCTCCTTGGCTGCCGGGGTAAAAAGTGAGGGCCAGGAYGCTCCAGAGCAGCAATAACGGCTTGCAGCTATGAGCAGGGCTGGCAGACAGGCCTTGGGAGTGGAGAAAGCGGTGTGAGGGGTCTGAGCGTGGTGTGCAAGGGCAAGGCTGCCAGGGGGCATTAACCAGGCGCCTGCTATCTAAATCCAGTGGCAGGTGAAGGACGGAGACAGCTCTGTGGTGCTTAGTGCCTCATGGACATGGATGCTCAACAGGCAGATTGTGAAAGCTGAGTTTGGCCAGGGGCTGTAACTGTGCTCAGGGAGTGCTAGGAAGGTTGACTTAAGTCCTGGATCAAACTTTATCTGTGCCAAAGTGTAGGTGTTGAACTGCATGAAAGAGAAGAGAGCTTCTTTCTCATCTCTTTTCTTTTTCTCTTTTGAGTTAGTTATTTTTTTAAATAGGTCAGGGTAACTGTAGGAACAAGATTAGCATGAGTAGTGGCACTATGCTGGCCACAGTAATGGCAGAAGGAAAAGAAACAGTGGGAGGTCTGTGTCGCTGCGCTGCAGAGCACAGCTGGGTCAGCAAGCACGTTCAGGAGCCAGCCATGACCCTGAGCAGCACTGTGCAGCTGCAGATCACTTGTGGGGCGGGTGCGAGGGGAGATCACAAGGTGCCGCTGCCTTCTGGCTTGACCTAGGCTGGTTGGGGTCAGGGCAGGCTGGGATGCCGAGGAGGGGGATGCAAAGCTGGCAGGTCCAGCATGGCGTTTACAGGAGCGGATGTGGCAACTTGGTGCCCACCGTTGGATGGGGTTTGGGTCTTGCTCCCCAGCAGGAGCACCCTGGGGCTGTCAGCATGCTCTGRCAAACTGGACCTGAAATGTCACCCAGTAAAACAGAAAGCGTCTGGACTCAAGGCACTGGGCTTGTGGGATCTGAGCACGTCTGGAGAAGCCAGGTGGGGTGGGGAGGGAAAGACTGCTTCCAGCCTGCTGGGCTCCTGCATGAGGCTTGGCAAGCTTGGCATGGCATGCTGCGTTCCCCTTGCTAAGGCAGAGCTCCCATGCGCTGACCCCTGTGAGGATGCACCCTTTTCCCCTTTCCCTCATTTTTCCCTTCCCTGTTCCTTACCCTCATCTTCCCACCCCCTCACCCCCCAAAAACAGCAATGAAAGCATGGAGGGAGGGCACGTTTCCGCATGGTTTGACACTGTTCCCCCTTCCATCTGTCTTTTCCTACCCAGAATTTCCCTACACCCCGTCTCCAATCGATGATCGCAAATCCATGGTGCAGCCGAACATCCCCACACCGGTGATTGGGGGCATAGTGGGAGGAGTCTCGCTGGTCCTGGTGGTGGCCGTGGTGCTCTTTGTGGTACTCCGGCGCCGGCGTCACACCTTCAAGGGTGACTACAGCACAAAGAAGCACGTGTATGGCAATGGCTACAGCAAGGCTGGCATCCCGCAGCATCATCCCCCCATGGCCCAAAACCTCCAGTACCCGGACGACTCGGATGATGAGAAGAAGCCGGGCCCGCTGGGCGGCAGCACCTACGAAGACGAGGACGAGGATGCAGGAGGCGAGCGCAAGCTGGGTGGCCCCAACAAATACGAGGAGGATGCTAAGCGGCCTTACTTCACGGTAGACGAGGGGGAGGCGCACCCCGAACCTTATGACGAAAGGACACTCGGCTTCCAGTACGACCCTGAGCAGCTCGACATAGCGGAGAACATGGTCTCACAGAACGACGGATCTTTTATTTCCAAAAAGGAGTGGTACGTGTAGCTCGGCACCCCATTGCTACACACACACACACACACACGTACACACGAGTGATGCCCTCCCACTCCCCCTGCATCCCTGCCGAGCGGAGCCGAGCGTGCCGCGGCTGCTTGCACACGCACTGCACGCACGCTCACCCCCGCACACGCACGCACGCCCCGGCCAGCCCTGGGCGCTCGGCAGAGACTTTGGACACTTCCAGCGCTGGCAGGAAGGGTGGGCTGGGGCGAGTGGGGAGGGAGGGCAGCTTTGCTTACAGATCATTTTTGGGGCGTACGGGAGGTGGGAGGTTGGGTAATTATTTTCTCGGTTTTGGTTTTGCTTTTTAATTTCTCTTGACAACTTTCGTCCCCTTCTGTGGTGTTTGTATTGGTCGGTGGCTTAGGTGTTACTATTTGCTTTAACGACTGTTGCCCAGCCTGTATATTACACTCTGTTTGTGTCTTCATGTCTCAGAGTGCCCTTCGGCCCCACTTCCCTCCCCGAGGTTCCTCCTCCCGCTTTTGCACCCCCGAAACACTGGAATTTGTTTGTATGTTGTCTTCTTTGTTTTTTTTTAACCTTGGGAGGGGGTCAAGTGGGCTGTCCGTAGAAGGACAGAGGCCAGGAAAGCTTATGGCAGTGGAAGCATAGGTGCCATTATCAGGTGTACTGATTTTTTTTTTTCCTAATCACTTTCTTTTCAGTGGGGTCYGGATAGCATTCCCATTGCCCACTGCATGCCTGGGGAGGTCCACTCCCGGTTTTTAATGACTCAATAAAAGGAAAATGAGGAGAAAGGGGGGAGAAAAAGCCCTAAATCAAACCCCAGGTGCATGGGCTGATAGCAGGGCAGGGAAACAGAGCTGCCATTTTCCTCCTACCATTTATTATTTCCTGGCTTTTCATTTTTTGTCTTTGTTTGAGTGTTCTTTTAAAAGAAAGAAAAGGAGTATTTATTGCTGACATTTTTTCCCCTGTGATAGCTCAGAGAAATGCTGGCTCTTTTTGTTCTTCTTGCTGTTGTTGTTGCTAGTACYAGCCACAGAGCAGTTAACTGGCACAACGGTTGTGCACGGCGTGTCGTGCACACACCTTGCTGCCATTGCCTGGGGAAGGGGACCAACCGATACCACTTYGCTTCTCTCACAAACTCACTGCCTTCAGCTCTGGCCTGCAGACCCTGGCAGGGCAGATCTCCCGAGGTACCATCCAGTGTCTTTGAGGGCTTTACTACAGGATCAGGCCCCTAAGTTTTATTATACCACTAAGACTAAATTGTCATGTGTTTACACATTTTTATTTTTTTTTGGTCAGAGCATGGGGGTGCTTCTCTCTAGCTCTCCTAGCGACAACCCCAGCCCTTAGATATATTGCTTAGTCTGCATTGATCGCCACTTTTTCAATATCACATCCCTCTTCTAAGCAAAGGCTCTGTAGACAGGGCAGGAGTGARTGAGCCTGGGGTATTGATCTTGTCCTCCTTCCCTTGAGCCACTGCATTGTGATGGGGAGGCTTGGATTGCTGCTATCTCTGCTCTGTGGATAAATGGGATTCCAGAGTTCAGGGCCCTCTGTCTGACACTGACCGTATCCAAATTAAATTCACTGGGTTGGGGCTTATTTTTCTTCTTGTGGGTTGTTTTTTTTTTTTTTTTTAATTTGATGTATAAATAAATCTTTTGTTTGAAAAGAAATCCCCAGTTTTCTGAGCTGTATTATCATGCACATCTAAAAATAGCAGGACTAATTCTCCTCCTGCCTTACTCGCTGGATTTTGTTCCATAGCATCCAGCAGTTATCCTGCTACAAAAGGGAGGGTGGAGAGTCAGACCCACGCAGATGAGTCAAGGTCAGATCTCTGATCCAGGCAGCCTCCAATGCTTTCCTTTAGCATGTWGTGCTTGGTCCAGACAACATGAAGCTCAGCCTGAGCCATCCACAGTTTGTAGTTTGCTCTTATTGCATTAGTAGTGTAGGGGAGTGGGAAATCCAACTGTTAGGCTGTAATCTTTCTGCTCTTTCTGCCAGCCCTCCAGGCTTCCTGGCTTCTGGCAGAACAGCCAAATGCCACAGGAAGGCTGTTTTATGTCCACTTGAAGTAGGACAGAAAGAGATTCCCTCAGAATCTCTCGGGCAGAACCTTAAAAAATACGGCTAAGCCTTCCCATGTCCGTCCACTGCCACCAGGAGCACCCTTGCTACCAAGCAAACCCCCAGTAAAGGAAATGAAATCTCTAACATCTCTCCATATCTCTGATTACTAGTAGGGGCTGATATTAGGGGCGGTTGTAAACCTGCAGAAGTTTACAGTGCCTTGGGATAACAGCATATACACGACTTTAATTCCCCGAAGTGTGAACCCTGTAGTCTGATCAGGATAGAGCAGCATTGCTGAGCACTGTACCTTAGCCATAGCTTACTTTAATATAACATGGGGTATGCTGCAGAGCCTGCAGTTTGTGATTCAGAGATAATTCTCAACAAAGTCTGTCTCTCAAGTGAATAATCCTTTAGATCTGAATTTCACAACTAGGCTCTAAAAATGGTTGTGACAAGATCTCCAACACCAAACTCTGGGTGGTCCATGACCAAGTGCAGAGTGGAAATCAGTGGCACAGACCCTCCTCTGCAAATTTCCCCCAGCACAGACATATACCGTGAGGAGATGGATTTGGAAGAAAACAACCTTGTATAAAATCTGCAGGGTCCAGCAGCAATTCTTTCATGTTCTGCATTAGTCACAGGCAGGGGCCACTGATCTGATCTGGCAAATTCACATTGCGCTGACTCCACAGCAGTGCAGGGCCCTAGCCCCTAGTGAAGCTGCATCCTAAAGACTAAAGGTACAAAGCCATGCAAACGGAGCAGACGGACCTGGGAGAGAAGGGGACAGTGTGACTGTTCCTGAGTTAAGGTATGGCTTGCAGGAAATGTGAATGAGGAGTCCTAAGCAACGTGCTTTGGTAGTTATTAGCCTTGCACTTAGAGGTGTCATTTTTTGAGATGTAGCCTCCTTGGCTTATTCATTGCTCATTCACACAGTGTCCACATAGTTAGCTGAAGGGATGCTCAAAAAACCAGTGGGACTCAGGGAAGGAAAAGGAGATAGCAAAGCAATATGGTATTTCCAAGCTAGAGCCTATATACAGTTCCCTTTCTGCTRTATCACACTTTTTGCTCCCCAGTATTGCACCAGCACTAGTCTAGGAAAGAGCTCAGCCACTTAGCTCATCAGTGTGGTTCAGAAGAGGGGTCAAATGATYGTTTTTCATCCAGAACCTCGGCAAGCCTGGAGTGGAAGATCCTTAGACAGTATTGCCTGGCACAGCAATGAGGTACCCTGCAAGTTCAAGGTTCAGCAGTGCATTCCTCTCATCCTTGGGCCCTTCCGCATCACTCCATTGGTGCAATTATCCCCACAGCCATAGAGAAATGCCACCTCTGTGCAGTGATTTYCTTCTTGCTGTCCCTTGCAAGGTCAGCTAATTGGCCAAGAGACTCTTGGGGTGGTAATTAGCCAAGTGATTAGCCATTAATCCATAGCGAGGTAGGAGAAAAAAGAAGTCTGGGGAAAAAAAATCAGATTGATGTTTCATCTGAGAGCTGTTTTGATCCAGTAATAGCATCACTCCCTTCTCTGGGTTAAATTGCTCTGAGGGGGCCCTTGAAGGTAATTAGATCAGGTTTTCCACCAGCATCAGGAAGAAAGTGGTACCAGTGTCTACCCAAACGTGAGGGTGAGCTCACTAGAGATGTCAAATTGAAGACCATGTGCATCCTGCTTCCTGGGAGGTTCTGCAGGGAGTGAAGGTGCTGGAGACCATCCAGTACTCACCCCAGAGGGGCAATCTGCCTGCTGGCCCCAAAGGCCTCCCGGTGCCTGGGCTGCCAGGGGAGGCAGAGGGGCAATCTGTTCTTTCCTCGGGGGATGGTGTCACTTGTCCYTTTGTGCCTCAGTTTCTTGCAATGGGCCAGATTCTGGCAGGCTGGAGTCAAGCTGCTGATTTTAAGTGGTGACGGACTTTTCACAGCTGCGCACGTGAGCTCTCAGGCTGGGCCGCCTGGGCCACCTCTCTGAGGGACCCTCGGGCTGCTTCAAGTGAAAAATCCCCTGCTTCTCTGCCCCYCCTTTCATCAGAGGTGCTAAGGAGATGTCAAATGTCCCTGTGGGACCCGGCAAAGTGCAAATGGAAGCTTCCAGYTGGGAGATGGAAGCTGTTTGTTGCGACATCCCTGCTTCACAGCCAGCAGCAGAGGATGGGGTGGGGGCCCCCAGGCCACCCCTCCGGTCAGGGTGGAGCACGACCCCATCCTTTCCCAGTTCCCAGCACCTGCTGTGAGCGCAGCGTTGGGCACCTCTCTGCCTAGGTGCTAGGGAGCTGCTGCTCTCCAGGAAATGCCCCGGTTTACGCTGGAGCTGAACTGGTGTGTCGCATTAGTTATACCCGAGCTGGCTTTCTGCCTGGGAAGCGCCATCGCGCTGCTTGGGGACCGGGTGTTGGCAAAGCGCCTCGGAGGCACGGCCGGTTGCYATACCTCCATTTGAAGGGATCATTGTCCAGAACCCTTTGCTGGGTTCTTGCCGGTGAAGAGACATATCAGTGTGGTGCTTTTCCCTTCCCAAACCCTGATCCTCGATGGCAACTTGAGGCAAAACTTGTCGTGCCCTCAAGATTAAGATGGGCGGATGGGAAAGCTGAACGGGTGGATAAGAGGGAGGTCAATCTGAGCCCTGTGGTACATCGCTCTGGGTCTCACCGCCATCTCAGCAAAGAAAATGCAGGTTAATTTGGGCCRAGCCCCCAGCTCCTTCCCTGTATGTATTCAGGGAGCCGTACTGCAGCAGACGCATCTGTGTCACAACCCAAAATGAGCCTGTAGTTTATGTACAAAGACACCCCAGCTGTTTTCCTSCTGGGGCTTATCTCTAGGATTGTTCATTGCAATTCACCCTAGTGATGTTATTTTCCCTTATTTAATTACCAGATTTTTTTTCCCTGTTGTTAAATCATTTTAATTCAGCCAGGGGAAAAAAATAAAAAAAAAAATACTGAAGATTTCTTAGTAAAAAGAATCAAACAAACTGAAATGGTAGCACCAAATTCATTGCAAAGACGTAAGGGACAAAGGGAGCCATTTTCCTGATGTTGAGTCAAAARAGAAACACAACAACTGTTCAGCAGAAATCACTGAGGGTTAGAGAGAGAAATATTCAAAAGATTGATCTTCAAGCAATTAGAGAAGGGAATGCAATTAGAACAGGGGCTGGTACTCTCCTTTGCTGTTTTTCTTTCCCATACACAAGCACAGAAGCACACACACACACACACACACACAGATTTTCGGAGTTTCAGGCGCTGGTCATTATGCTCAAAGAGCAGAGGGGAAAACCCCCATAGCCCAGCTCAGTGCAAGAGACGGCAAATGTGTCACGCCTGCAGGCTGCACAAAGCGCGGAGGCTTCATATTGTGGAAATGAGGCGGATATCCCATGCCCATTTTGCTCTAAGAGGAGAAGCAGTGGGGCAGGTTGTAGCCTTTTGCCAGCAGGTTAAAATTCGCTGCAAGGTTCCCGCGTTCACAACCGCTCCTGCCGTAGCACCGAAGTTTTCGGGTCTGTTTGYTCTGCTGGGCTGTGGGCAGTGGGCCCGGTGGGGAGCGGAGACGCGGCCAGCATCGTCTGCGCTGATGCCTGTTTTTTATTCTGCAGGGCTTACGATAGCACTTTACCCTCCCCTAGCCTGCAGCTTCACCCCCCTCTTTCCCTCCCCTTCGTATTTGATGCTATTTGCTGACAATTTGAGAGAGGCAGGGGAAGCCTTGGGGCAGGGGAGGGTGTGAAGGCCTGGGGTCCAACCGCTGCCTCTCCGTTGCTCCTAAAACTCGCCAGCCTCTTCCCGGGGGCTGCTGGTCTGCAGCGCAGGGTGGGGAGGGCCAAGGGCTGGACCTGGCCGAGGGGCCGGGGCAGAGCACGGCCAGGKCTGGGGTGCCGGAGCAGGGGGTGCTCCTTCTGCAACGGGGCAAAGTCCATCAGCAAAGGAAGGAAACCCAAGCCTTAGAGAGGGGGGTGAGTTTGTACTTTGGACCAGTGTGACTTTCCATATGTAATGTACCTGGGGGTGAATGTAACAGGCATATGGAGTCAGATCCTCCACTAGCATAGACTGGTATTGGTGGAGGTACTCTCGTTGAGGATCTGGTTTTTCTTTTCTTTTGCCTTTCTTTTTTTGAAACATGATTCCTTAACTCCAGTGATTTTATCTCTCTTTTTCTTCTTCCTCTTGCTGTAATTATCATTGTGGAATAAAGACTAGAGACAGACAAACAACCCCAACCCCACCTTTTTTTTTTTTTTTTTTTATTCTGTGTTTTAAGTGCTTTTGTAAAAAATAAAAAATAAAAATAATAATAATTAATGGACTTTTATGATTTTTGTTTGTTTTTTTGTTTTCCATCCTTTGAAATAATTTGTTTGTTTGGGGTCCAGGGGGGCATTTTCATGGTTATAATTTTTGTGGGTGGGGTGTTGCATCACCCTTCCTTTTACTTGTATAAAAAACAATAGTGGCTCAGCTGTGGAAAAAAATGTACTTTTTTATAAATAAAGAATTTTAAAAAAAGAGTCATTCTCTTTTTTATGCAGCTGTAACTGCGTCGTTCTGCAACCTGTGACTGGTAGCTATAAGGAGAGTCACAGCAGCAGAAATGGCATCTGATTTCCAACGACCTAGGTCTGTTCCCATGATACGCAGTATTTTGTAATGGGAGTTGCTTGCAAATGAAGGGTGAAGGCTAAGGGTTAAGAGATCTGCAAAACAGCAAGTGGTCTGGAGAAGGTGGACAGGGAATGGCTTTTTTTGCCACTGACATAGGTGGTATTGTGTGAAATTCTTGGACAGCAAATTCAAGATAGACAAATCTAGTTTCCCTCTATCAATGTAAACAGTGAAATTCCTTGTCAAAGGATGCTGCTGATGCCAAAAGTTAACCTGAGCTAAAAAAGTGGCTAGGAAAACCTATGGAAGGAAAGTCCATCAAAAGCTATTAAAAATTACAACACTGTCTCTAGTTTAGGAAGTTCTTCAGTTGCTGTTAGCTATAGCAGATGGGACAGGCTATTGGAAAAATGTCAATACACACTTGCTCTCTTCTTACATTTTCTCTAGCCATGTGTAATTAGCTGCGGTCAGGGCCAGGACACTGGGCTAGGCCAACCTTTGATTTGACACGGTAGGATGTTCCTATAGTGCAACGCTTGGCTACCATGACAATCGTGCATCAAAAACATCTAAATGCTATAGGGATGCTAAGGGTCCATTGGGAGGCAAGATCAGTCAGGCTGCATCCCTGCTTCTTTGTTACTGATCTCTGCAYTGGGCGGAACAGTTTGCCTTTCCCCTTTCCTCCAGCTTCCTGACTGTGAATATATGCTACAAAGAAAGCCTTGTTCCCAAAGATCAAGGCAGACAACTCTGCAAGATCCAGACTTCTTGCAAGGGAGGGAGAGACAAAGCAAGCAAGAGATCACAGGAAATGTGCATGCTCTTCCTTGCACTGATATCAACAGGCACTTTGCCATTCCTCTGGCCTAGAGAGCAGAATACTCCCTGGGAAGGGATTTTTGCACCCAACTTCAGCAGGTGGACGATCTGCTGGAGATTTGAACCAAAACCCAGCACTCCCCATCACAGAGAGAGAGGGAGAGGGATCATGACCCAAATCTGAACTTGAACTAGTCTCCATTGCGAAGAGATGAGCTGGATGGGGAGGGAAGTGTTTGGGATTAGTCTGGAAAGGAGTGGTTTGGTGCAGACTTCCATTCCCTGTCAGCAGCAAAGCAGGTGTGGAGCATGCGGCAGAGCAGCAGGAGACTCTTTGGTACCAGGCTCGATGATCAATGCATTGTGTGCTGCTTGACAGACAGGCTCCCTCCAAACCCCATGCCACTAATGGAGCCAGTTCTCAGTCATTCTGCTGAAAAAGGAGTGTGCTGGGCACCTCACTTYGGAATGGGTTAAAGATAGCCTTGGGGAGGCTTTCCTCAGAGAAAAAGGGGGGAAAAGCCAGGAACACTCTTGTTATCAGGCTTCAACGTGCCAAGGGACTTGTGACCACTATCCAGGCTGTATCTATATGTCCACGTATTTTACTCCTCTCATTTTCCCCTTTCTGCCAGCTCCTCTTAGTAATGACAGATGTTGRAAGTGTAGCTTTGCTTCAGCTGCAGCCGTTCAGGTCAGTAACCCTAGGAGCGACCATGACAGCGAGGCAGATGAGCAGCATCCTACAGAACGGGATCCCCAGCAGCTGACTCAGCCATATCAGCCAAGTTTGGGGGTGGGGAGAAAGAAGAGAAAGAAAAGGAGCACTGGGGAGCTGGGATGGGGGTTTAAGATGGAAAGAAGGATAGGAGGGGCTATCTTTGCCCATGGTCCTGCTGGGTTGAGCCCCTGGGAAATGCTGCGCTGATTTCCCAGGCCATGTCTTACARTTAAGCGATGATGGATAAAACCCATTGCATGGGGCCTCTTCTCAGCAGCTCAGGTTGCAGAGAGCTGAACACAGCGGGACTGACTCCCATGCAGTGCCCCTAAGTATTGTGTTTCTCTGGAACAAAACAGAAACACGTTGGGGGTGGRAATGCCAGCAATGCATGTAGCCCATGGAAAAATGGCAGCGTGGCTTGGATCTCTTCTCAAAGCCACACCTCTGCARGCGAGCACTGCTGGCCCCAAAAGCAACTTCAGAGCCCTGATGATCAGCAGAGGTGCCAGCAGAGAGCCAGGGTAGGAGCTGGATCAGGACAGGAGGAGATGAACAAGAGGCTCGTGTTTGCTCTTAGGCTGTATGCCCACTGCTGAGCACGGTCCAGCAGCAGAGAGCTGGTCTAGATCAGAGCAAACACCATGAGATTCACCTCCCTGGAACTGGGAGATGTACACAGAGTTCAGGGCTGAAATGTCCATGATGAAGATATAGAGCCAGGTTCCTGGTTGGTGCAAGCACATCCACCTTTTCTGACTACAGTGGAGTTACGCTTATTTCCACCCACACAAATGAACATGGCCTAAGTAGGATTTGTAGTGCGTGAGAGTGAGATATACTCCAGTGTAGTCAAGGAATTACCAGGCAACCTGCCTGATATCCCTGGACACAGGCACCTGGGAAGGAGATGTCTCTCCCATGCTGGGATTAATGCCTTACACAACACTCAAAAMCAGATGGATCTCCCAGGGATCCACAGTCATGGCAGACTCAAAACTRGAAGTGCAAGAACCAAAGGACTCCAACAGAGAAAAAGGCAGTGTAACTGGGAGGTGGCAAACCAGGCTGGCTATGAAGGGGTGGGAGTTCAAGGGGCACTGGAGACAGGTCAGGTCACAGAGCATCAGTCCAGAAATGAGTGACTTTCGATCCAAAATTCATTGTGAGGTAAGAGGTAATCTGTGCTCGAGTTCAAGTCGGAGCACTCACAGTCACACATACCACTAAGTCTCCTAGAACTAGTGCTGGAARAATTGAACTGAGAGAAACTTGCCAGTTTGGAACAGTGCTGGGTGAATTACTTGTAGTAACAAATAGGTTTGATTAATTTTTTTTCATGGTTTCAGATTATTTGCACACTTGAGTTTGATTTGTATGAACATATTTGTTAGAGAAAATTGTTTTATGCAAATGTATTCCAGCTGGGGGACCTGTGACACCAAGAAGTGCTGTTGAGCCTCAAATGGCCTCAGTGGTGCCTGGCAGAAGGCGAGGGGGGCTGCTTCACTCCTCCTCCAAACAAGGCATTTCCCAGACATGTTTAGATGGGCTCTCTCTTTTTAGTATTTGCAGAGCAAGGATCAGACTGTGGAAAAAAAAAAAAAAGGATGTGTGTTGCACTCCTAAAATTTTACATACTAACTAGCAGAAATCAGAGAGTCAGGCATGGCCRTGCAGGCAAAGCAGGGGCACAGCAAGATAAATGTGTACATGATTAAAATGTAGGTTAAAAATGTTGTATCACCCCCCAGGGGCTGAGTTATCAAAAGGTAGTAATTTATGGATACCAGCCATTGGAGTTGCTCCCTTAGCTTCAGCAGTTGAGGTGAATGTTGTGGCCTCATCTGACAACGCCCAGCACAAGGTGAGTTAGGGACACTCTTCTCTAGATTTCACAACTGCTGAACCAAACCCAGAGCCTCGTAGGAAACAGGCAGGGTTTTTTGTCTGAACTGCATGGAATTTGGGGAAGAAAATGGTTTGCATGCAAAGGGGCACTAAATGTTCTTTCTGCCCCTTTGCAGAAAACACTGTCCTGTAGTTTGCCAGTGAGCTCAGGAGGAGCAGTTCAGTGCTTTATCTCATCCAGGAGAAGAATATGGATCAAATCTTAAGAGATCAAAGGGAGCACCCTTTGAGGAGCTGTGAGAGGAAGGGGTTTCTCTTTTTCGTTAGTGCCTGGTTGTCAAGCCTTTTTCTAGCCTAGCACCTGAGTTCCTGGTATATCTGGGGCTTTGCAAAGCAAACGCTTTCCTCCATCCATCTGGCTGTGAGCCACCGCTAGCCCCACGGAGAGAGGGTACCTGAATGCTTCCTTTTCTCCCTTATCTCTCTGTTCYTCTAAAACTCCTGCCGGCCAGTTTATCTCACAGTTTTGAAAAGAAAATTGCCAACTTCACACCTGTCAGGTTTAACTGATTGCCTGTCGCTTGGAGGGAGGGAGTCCATCCATATGGCCCTTGGCTGCACAGGCTCTGCTCTCCAGGGGAAATGTCTTCATCCCTCGAGGTACAAAATGCTTCATTTCTCAACTCCCAGCCTCATCTCATTGTCTTGCTGTAGCTCCCAGCCCTTTCAATTACCGCTTTACAATAATAATGAACAGTAGCTTTCTGCTGGCACACAGTTTTGTCCACCCAAGGAGCTGATCCCATCATGAAATACTCATCCCCTGAGGTCCATAATTTCCCCGCTGCGCAAAAGAGTGCCCTTCCCCGGGGGGGTGATACAGAGAAGTGAAATTACTTTAGCGAAGGTGTGCAGGGAACCAGGGAGAGTGCTCAGGGGTGGACTCGGGAGATCTAAATCCTTATCTTGCTCATCGGAGCACACTTCTGCCTGTGGGATATATACAAACACACGCTCGCTGTCGCCATCCCCAGCAGGTGCCTTTCCACAGGTCCAGTGCATATCCCTTCCTCTACCCACCCTGAATCTGCAGAATCTGGAGGAGACTTAATTCTGGCTGTGCCCTTCCTAGTAGCTTAGCCAAGGAGGAGGTAGGAGAAAGAGCAACAAGTAGGAGGGGCACCCAGTCCAGCTGCTGTCAGCTGTGCGAGGTCCACGGCTGCTGATCTGTTTGCTGCAGCTGTCTGGGATTATGAATGGATCCCACCAGAGTGGGAATGCGAGTCTGAATGGCTCGAGTAAACGCTGCAGAGCAGYCCAGAAACAATGGCATGGAAGCTTCATAATAGGAAGGAATCATAATTAAATAGAAATTAGTTATTTAAATGGTCACTTCCTGGGGTTTTGTTGATGTCCGATTAACTTAACTTTTAATTTGCATAAGCAATAAATGTTTAATTATGTTATTAATATATTTGAGTTGAGGAGCTTGTGGGGTTTTATAATTGGCATTTAACTAGATAGTTCCAGCAAATTAACTGATGTTTTATAGCTCCATGCGAGGTTTCCCAATTATAACTGACCTAAAAATTTGCTTGGAGGACCTGCCTTGAAAGTGTTACCTGAGCAACAGAATAGGTGGAGCTGAAGAGGAGCCCATCCCCGCACAGAGGAATGTGCGCAGGCAGCTCTGCACCCTCCACAGAGGCTTTGAGACCCCTCTCCCCTCCCTGGGATGCTCTTTCCTTAAGGCCCACAACCTTCCCTGTGTCAGAGAGGGGGTCACCTCCCCTCTCTCAGCGTTCAGCTGACTGCTGAGCCAAAAAGGCTGACACAGTAGGGGATTAGGGTGGGGAGAAAGAGATTTAGAGATAGGGAAGGCTTGTCCGTGGGTTACAGCATGATCTTGTGACTGATTAGCTCTGGCAGCCTCTGGGACTCTGTGTTCAACTCCCAGCCCTTGCTTGTTCCCCTGTTCCTCTGCTGCACGTTGGCATCAGTTTCTTTCTCACCAGGGAGGTGTTAAGGAACATCCTTTRAGGTCCAGTTTCAATAGACTCACTGAAAAGCTATACTCAGGCATCTTATGGGTCCTCTGTAAAAATACAGGTGCTTCAGCAGGGATACAGAGCATTGCAATGGCTGAATTACAATGTCCTATTAATGGGCTTCTTTACAAATCCACTGACYTCTGTCTCATCCAGGGATTCCTAACGCACTGAGGTGGTCATTGATTCCACAAGCCCTGTGAAAGCATTGAGTAGCCGCAGGCCCACCACCCTCCTTGCAGACTCTGCAGAAACGTGCCCACTGACGGTGATTCCCTCTTGACAACTCCTTCTGAGACCTGCCAGTTAGCCATTCTTAATCTATTTTCTATTCTATCTCTACACTTACTTTGATGAGATGACTGGTTTAGTAGGCAAAAAATGTCATTGTGTTTGACTGACAAGATCCATTTCCCACGAACCATGTAGTCTGGCATCGAYTGTGTTCCTGCCTTTTAATTCTTTATTAACTGGAACCTGTGTTAGCTTTTTATTTGGTGCCAGCAAATCACCCTATAGTATTCAAGTCATTCTCTGTGTCCTCTTTCAGTCTGCTAGAATTTAACCTTCTAGAATTTAACTATTTCAAGAAATACTAAAAACTAACAGCAGTGAGTTAGGGGTCTCCTCAGCTAAGTCTTTCAACCTATCTGTTTGCTTATTATAAARTGGAGTATCCAAGGAGATGGTGTCCGGCAAGCTCCTCAGTCTTGTCATCCTCAAACATGCGGAAATTGTTTTGTCATCKCAGAAGACACAAACAAATGTATTTTGGTCTCCAGAGAGAGATCATGAACAGTTATTAAAATCTTTTGCCTCTTCTGAATCATTACTGTCCTCTTGACCATATTCATCTGGTAAAGTGCCTATAGAGCATTGCAGATATTTTGTTTATTCCTGTTGTATTCCCCAGGGTAACCCTAGCTTTTGTATCAATCACCTGTCCTTCACAGCTTCTCTTTCATACTGACTGATCGCTCTCTTTCTAGCTTTTCCATTTGATCTATTCTGGAGATGGGGGAAGCTCCCCATGTGCAATCTAACAAATACCTAGCTGAATAATGTTACATGGCTAAATATTGGTGGTTACATGCTAAGGCAGAGACTGTCCTACAGAGCTTGCAAGATGTTTGAGAAGTTAGGAGGGAAGGTGTGCTAGGAGTCTTTCAATGCCATTAACAGGAGGGAGAAATCAGGAAAAGGGTCAGGAACATAAAGTCTGACTTGCCTTCTGCATCATCGTCCCTCTCCTGAAGTAGGATTGAGTGGGGGCAGTGGGGGATGTGTTGCAGCTGGTTTCACTAAGTCAGTGCAGGCACAGTGACCATCCTGGCTTGGGAGAAGCAGATCTCACCCTCAGCACTGCCAGTCAGGAAGATGCATGTGAGGAGCAGGAGGGGAGGCAGCAGCACTAGAATCCAGGTCAGAGCCACATGAGCATCCAACAGCTTCATTCTTGCACATCACTCCAGAATGGCTGGCAGCTCCCTCCCTGCTCCAGGAGGCTGAAGAGTCATTCTTTTGTCTGGACTGCAGCAGGTCTCAAGGGTATTTGGGAAACTGTGGGAGAGGAGAGAAGGGAAGGGTACATAGAATCATAGAATCATTAAGGTTGGAAAAGACCTGTAAGATCATCGAGTCCAACCGTCAACCCAGCACCCATGCCCACTAAACCATGTCCCGAAGCGCCACATCCACACGTGTTTTGAATGCCTCCAGGGATGGTGACTCCACCACTTCCCTGGGCAGCCTGTTCCAATGAAGAGGCACAGCAGCCTCAAGCCCTCCTTGCTGCTGCAGCTACCAGGGGAAATAAGAGAACTGTAGCTCTGTCTGCCTTTCCATTTGCACAACTGTTCATGCACTTTTGGCCTGATGACAGAGAAGCAGAGCAGTTCCTCCTCTCCCTGCCACACATACCCTGTGTCTACACCTAACTCCCAGAGGTCTCTCTGCATAGATGCAAACAGGGAGCTGATCTCATCTTTTGGGGAAATCCAAGATACAGTTGCCCCGTGCTGGTGCTGTAAGCACCCYGGAGGCAACAGGAGACAAATACAGCCCAGGGCACATGGCCAAGCAGAGTGAGGCATTCCCAGGAGTGCTGCTGAAGATTGTTGAGCAAATTAACTCTATTAAAGCAARTGATAAGAGCTGCAGTCCCTGTACCTTCTCTGACAGAATTCATCTGGTGGCTGCTTGTAATAGCATGACCTTAATGGACTCATCAAGGGAGCTAGGCTRTATCTCTGGCTAAACATGGATTTGGGACCACACTGTGCTCCGGGCAGCTATAGCAGGCTGCTAAGGTCAAGAGACACRCTCTGGTGTAATGGGGTTCAGGATCTGGCCCCTTCATCCCTCCAGGAGAGGCAATTTCAAGTGTCATCACCTCCTCGAAACTGTACAGCWGAAGAAATAAATTACTAAAGGGATTTGATCGTTCATTACTCTGCTGAGCTGCAAGGAAATGAAGCAGAACTAAAATTAAGGGCTGGGAGGCAGAGGAAACATCAGATAACATTTCCCAYCTTCAGGGCCCATCTTCTCCCCCAAAATAGGCTGGGGCACTTTCCATACTGCTGCACTGATCTGTGAAGCCCCTGGTCCTGGGAAGGCAGGGGGGTCTGTGGAGTTGGTCAAGCGGGGTGGAGAGAGGGCAGGGTGAGATTTGTGCTGGATTTGGATAGATGGGTTAGAGACAACAAGGTCATGTCTGGCCCCTCTYTGCTAGAGCCACTGAGTGGACATCCCAGAATCCGGAGTTAATGCAGACATTTCTTGGCTGAGTGGGAAGTGTGGGGATGTAGCACGYGTGTGCACATACGGAGGGTCTCAGTGTCTATGGGTGGACACYGCTGCAAATGACTGCTTGCTGTTGCACCCTCTGAACAACTGGCTCTTACTGTTGCACAGTAATGACTTTGCTAAGCTCTGTCCTTTCACACAGAGAAAAGGCTTAAAAAGCTTCCTTCCTAAGCCCTCAAACCATGTTTCCAGGTGCTGTTTAAYAACTGCTACACTTCGCTCCAGGAGCAGAAGACAAACCAGCCCAGTAAGAGGTATCTGCAGGGGAGCTCCCACTACAACAGCTACTCTGCAGAAGTCAGTCCTCATCTCTGCTGGATCCCATGGGGTTAACACACTGCTGCTATTGCTGCTATCCAAACCCCATCCTTGTTAGTGGCCACTAGGAAGCATTGCAAGGGGAGGTCACCAGGGGTTAAAGCCGCATTCCAGACATGCTTTTGCAGCCAGCAGCTACTTAACCAGATGCTACTTAACCAAGGATGACTCTGCTGCTTCCGCTGCAGGAGAGGAAAGGGAGAAAGCTGGTCATTACTGGAGAAAGCCGAGATGTCTCCACCCTTGGTGAATGCCAAAGCAATTGCCTTTGCTGGAATGTGTGTGAAATCTCCACTAATATCAAGCACATCCATGTGTTCACTTGCAGTTGGGCATGCTCTTCAAAGCAGGCACCCCAGGGAGGGCTGGATCTGCACACCACACTGCCAAGCTCTCCCAAAACCTCATCAGAGACAGGCAAGTGCTTTGCAAGTCTTTAAGTGYCAGTTGGGCTAGTAAAAATTACAGAGGAAAGCAAAGTGGGCAGGGATCTTAAAGGGCTGTTGTGATTAGTACCTAGACAGTGGGATACCCATGCTCCAAATGCACTCAGGACCCAGGGGATACCCAGTCGTCTGGTCTTCAGCAGAGAGGAATTAGAGAGGGGATACATCGGGTCACTCAGAGGGGCTCGGCAGTTGTGAGGGATTCCCACTTGGGGGAGGGAGAGGAAGGACAAGGCAGAGAGCGGTCAGGCGCATTTGTTTGTTTAACCACCCTTGGCGACCCTGGCTTTTGGCCCCACTCAAAATACACCATGTAACAGAGACCCTCCCCGCACCCGTGTGCTCAGACCCGCGGCAGGGAGGTGCAGCAGCAAGCAGAGCAGCCCCGCGCCGGGGGCGAGCTCCCCCACCTCACCGGGGCCCCGCAGGGCCAGCGGGTGTGGGGGGGGGTCCAGGGGAATGGGGCTGGAGCCCTGTGTGGCAGCAGTGTCAGCATTGCAGCCCTGGCTTGGCACTCGCATGAGCGGTGGCTAATTGTGTAAATGGGAGTTACATCAACAAACAGCCTGGCGGGAGGGGCTGTGACGGCTTTTAAAATTCCTTCTGACTCATATCAGGGCAGAGAGGCAGAAGAGCAGCTCTGCCTTCATTTTGGTGTTTAGCCTTTGTTTGGCTGGCTGCATCTCCAGCTCCTGAGGTGACACAAAACCAGAAGCACCTTCTCTTGCTAGCAAGAGAGGTCCTCAGCTCTTTCTGTAGCTGGAGTCRTCTCTGGGAGGTAGGGATGGGGAGGGCTGCTGGATCAGCTCTGCTCTTGCTATGCTTTTGTCACCAAGTGAAGCCCAGACACTCCTGCTCAGAAAACCCTGCCAGCCACCTTTGCTAACCAAATTGCTCCTCTTCCCCATGCTGAGGTCTAACTCCCCCTCTTTCTCTGACCATATGTCGCCAGATGAACAGCACTCGGTAACAGAGCTGGTTCTGGATACTGCAGGGGTTAAGTGGTGCTGCAAACTGACCATTGAACGTGGATTTGTGTTTGCACTGGGACATATTCTCCTCACTTTGTGAAGTGCTTTCACAAGTGTTTCTTGCAGCCTGGTCACCTCCACCTGCAGTTAGGCAAGGATCTGAGCTGGAGCAAGGTCTGAGCGGGGCTTAGGAGGCAGGAGACCGAGACGCTGTGTTCCCCTTCTCCTCTCCMCTTCAGGCCAGGACAAAAGGAAGGGGCATGAAGGTTTTGGACTCAGCTCTGATGGATGAAGGAAATGCTGCTGCTGAGGGGGCAGGATGGCACTTCAGCCTCACACACTAATAGTCCAGTGCCACTGGCTCAGCTTTCCAAGCAGTGTCTTTCCCTTCTTAATCCCTTCTATTCTCTGGATGCTTAGCTGTCCCTGCAAGGGATTTGCTTAATATACACAGTGAAGGGAACTGCCCCCAGCGAAACCTACCTCAGCTCTGCCAGCTCACATCTCTGGCTCTCCTGGGAACAGCATTTCATTAACCCTTTGCAAACACAAAGCATCATGGGGCTCTGAACCAGCTTGTGCCTGGGGCTGTGTATGCTATTGGAACGTGTCTCAAATTAGCCAGTCCTGCTCTTGTCTTTAAAACCAAACTGGAGATGTTCTGCCAAGGTTTTCAACTCAGTTTAATTTAGCTCTGTGAACTTGAACAGGCTCCCTGGAATGTGTCAGGTGCGGTGTATTATAAATATGCATCGTCTGATCTTAYTGTCTTGCTCAAAGGTTCAGCAGGCAGGCAGAGTCCAGCAAGTGGTAACTCCTTCCACTGGATCAGGGTGACAATCCAGGTCACAGACAGGCTTACTTTGAGCTGGCACTGAACCGGGACAGGCTGCTTTAGAGATGCAGGCTGTATATGCCGGTAAACAGGGATGGAATTGAGCACCAAGGTAACATTAACTCTAGCAAGGCTGGCAGCTAGAAGAGCTTCAAAGCTGCTAGCATGAAGAAAGGAGAAGAATCACAATTCCTTCCCATTGATTTGCAATGTGTCTGTGAGCAAGGCAGCACATTGCTGAATGCCTTGGCTACCCAGCCATGAAATAGATGGGGATTTGTTTTGTGTGGGGAGGTGATAAACGGAAAGGCAACCCTACTTTGCAATTGGTTACAGATGCAGGCAGATCTTTGAGCAAATGGCTTATCAGAGGTGGTGTATGTTGTTATGCTGGTTTTCCACAAAGCACTGAGGGATCAAGTTGAAGTTAGGAGGCAAAGGTGGGAGAAGAGTGTGCAGCTCTGAGCAAACTAGCTTAACTCAGAGCTGCAGTGAACTGGGCTCAGAGACTGACTCAGCTTCCAGATTTACCTGGGCGATGCAGGTCAGTGCATCAGCAATTACATGGGGCTCAGGCTCTCCCTGGGGCAGCTGAATACATGGCAGACAGTCAGGATAGAAAGAAGATAGTACCGGTGTGAGACCCAGCCCTCTCATCCAAATGAAGCCTTCCTGCCCGCCAGCACCTTTGTCCCACCCCACAGCTGTCTGTGCAATTCGTGCAGGACCCCTCTCCACAGATCTGCTCCTCCCCACCTGCTCAGGCTGGATGTCACTGTGCATATGCTGCGGTAAGTGCAGAATTATCTGACTGATCACAGCTTTACATAAAAAGTCAATCCCAGACAGGCACATACCCTTGGTGGGGATGTAACATATCCCACTCTCAAGTCTTGATCCCAGGAACAGCCGGGCTGCTTCATGATGCAAATGTCCCAGCAACACAAGTTGCTTTAAGGGAAGAGACCTTACCTCCAATAGTGTGACAGACACTGTCTCTTCTTTCCTTTCCTTTTGCAAAGTCCTCCACATCACTCCCCCCATACCAAAAGCAAGTGAGTCATTTCCTCTGCTCTGGCGTGCCCTTCTCTGGAAGCTTTCCAGTTTATCCATCTTTGCCTCACTTCAAGTTCCCTTCGGGAACATCTCTCTTGCTCTCCTGCAAGCTGGTTCTCCAAAGTCTTCATTGTTCCTCTATTATTATTGACTATTGCGCTCTGCAGCTGCACTATTTCACCCTGTGGGCACGGCGGGTGTGGACAGCTCCGTCCGTTTGTGTCTGTGCTTTGAAATGCTACGATGGCTGTTTGCGGTAAATCTGAGCCACGGCTCTGTCCATACAGACAGAGCCATCAGCCCTGCAGCTGTTTGGACAAGGGTTTTTTCATAGCCGGTGCTATGAAACTATGCATCAGTTGTGCACTGTGATTGTGCCTGATGTACCTCTCCGGGATGGACATTCTTGTCTAGTGGACATTCTTCACTTCTTTGAGAGATGTGAACAACTGACAGCATTGGACTGCTGGATGTGATTTAACTGAGCATTGGGACTGGTGAATTACAGTATCAGCACCTCACAAAATGTTTTAATTGATCTAGTTGGTAGAAAGATCTTCATCTGTTACTGGTTACTTTTGGAAACCCAGAGACACCCACCGTCAMGTGACTGGGAAGGATGCTTTACGGATAGATAACCACTTTTCTTCCTTTCCTGTGTCTGCTTCCATCTCCAGAAGAGCCATGGGAGAACAAAGTAACGAACAAAACTGCTCTGAAAGAGACKGGGGGTGGAGTGTCCTTCTTTTCTCCTTAATTGTAATACGGTGAATTAATTCTGTTTCCAGCAGGAACGAGGAGCTCCCAGCAGCCCTTAGACATCCAGCTAAGGCTGAGCTATTCGTTCAGCCCCTTTGGGTTCTCTGGTACCTGCCTCACTGCCAACTGCTTCACACAAACTTTTTGGAGAGTTTTAAATTATTTGAGCGTGACACAGAGCAAGGGGTTTTGCATTCTTAATTGGCAAAGCCTTTTCCCACTCCAGTCTGGAGGCCCCTAAGCTGTCCTGCCAATTTATTCTGATCCTGATTCACAAGCCTTGCAGACAGCTTCCCAGGGCTGCCCAAAAGCCCTGTCAATGTAACTGAATCCTCATCTGCCAGTTCTTATCATCTTCTGAGGCTTTCCCAGTGCCCTCCTCCGTGACTTACAACACCCTTTCTTGCAGCCACCCTGCTCTCCAGAAAAGCCCTGTTGGTGCCTCTGACTTTACCTGTTAAAGAGGCAATGCACACAGAGGAGGGAAGGAAAYAGGCTGGGTTGCAGGTGAGCTCTCCAAACAGTACTAGCCACAGCTCTTCCCCAGGAAGGGGAGATTGAGGAAATAAACAGCTGGGGATGCAGATGAAAGAAGGTTTAAAAAAAAAAGGGGGGGGGAGGGAGAAGGAAAAAGAGAGAGGGAAGAGCCAGCAGAAAGGAAGGTCTCTCTCTACCTCTTCCTGTTTTCTTCTCCTTTCCTCTGCACTTTCTTGCTTTCTCGGGACCTTCATCTCTCATTTATATTCCTTGACTCCTGGTGTTTTCTCTTATTGTCAGCAATTATCCCTGTTGCCTTTCACAGCTTCCTAGCTGGACTCCTGCAAAGATGTGACCCACACTTTTGCAGGATGGCTCAGCCTGTCCTCAAGAACGAGACCTGCACATGTAGGGGCAGGGCTCGTTGTCACAGGGTTTTGTCACTATTTGGTACTTGCATTCTGTGGAAGCACTGCTTTGCCACACAGCCCCATTTTAGGCAGCTGGGATGGGTACCAACACCGGGATGTTCATACCATAGTCTTTAGAGCTTGGCAGGAAGGAAGTACTCCAATAGACACCCCAAAAAATCTGCATTTCTCCTTGTGCTCCTCCATTCTTTTCCTCTCCTCATCCATCCCCTAACAGTCTTTACCCATTGCCCTATATTTACCACTCTCTCTTCTGCAAAGTGATGGCTGCATTTTCCCCTCTTTAAATTTTCCTGGCCCCTTTCCATTATTACACAGCCCTGTTCAAGTTTCTGGAGATTAATTTTAGCGTTATTTATTTATTTCCTTTTCCCTCTTTCTCCTTCAGCCCCTTTCCCCCATACACGTATACACACCTACTGATTTACAGTGGCAGCAGGAGACTGATGTTCTCTGCTTGCTACCTGCCATCCAGAGAGCCATTAGGGGCCAATTCATCACAGAAATGCCCCAGCCAAAGTGACTGGAAGATTCTTTACAGTTGCTGTCCCTGCAACAATCTCGAATGTTGTTGGGGAGGTTGGATTGCAACATGTCAGCTGTCTGCCTGAGCATGGCTGTAAGCGAGCTGTCTCAAGGCAGAAATATTATTTACAAGATAATGTGGCTTATGGAGAAGGGAAGAGAAAGAAAAGTGACTGGCACTGCCGAGGACAGTGGGGAGCAGAGCCTCCCGTTCTGATGAGTACAGCATCCTGCCACTCAAAGACACACAGCTCTGAGCTCTTAATTAAGGAATGGGGGAAGGCGGGGTGTGGGATGCTGACCGATGGAGGCTCTGGGGAGTCCTCACGAGGCAAGAGAAAACCAGGTTTGCATGGAAAGGGATGGGGGATCAGTGTCAAGACAATTCCCAGGGCAAATTCTTCATTGGTAGCAATGTCTCAGCATGGTGCTGGGAGTTCAAGTGTTTTCTACTGATACAGTAAATATGCCAGTTCTCTGCTGTGCAATTTGTTGGTATTGACCAGACAGGGGATTTCCCTGGGAAATGTTTATACACCTCAGTTCACTTCTGGATGACAGCAGCAAATCTGAAAGGTGAAGAAGGCTGGCTGTGAGGTGAGATCTGGGAATAGGCTGTTGGCAACAATTCAGCACAGTCAGTTCTGCAATTGTACCTGGTACGTGGGATTTCAGGGAGCCCAGCCTTCGAGCTAAGCAACTGCTGAATCCATGGATGTGAGGTGGGARTAAGTGGCACATTTTCACCTTGAGAAGTCCTGCATAAGTTGTCCTATGTGGTTTGGGAATGTGTGCATATACATTTTATAACCATGCACACGTGTAAAGTGGGTATAATTTTGAGGCCTTGGGGATGGGTAGTTTAGTGGAGATACTGGCTACYGCTGTTACACCCAAAGCCATAATTGTGGCAGAATAAGGTCCATRTAGTCCAGTATCTATAATCCAAGAGCAGCCAGTAGCCAGTGCATTAAGAAAAGTACAAAAATTAGGTGTGACAGACAAGTTCTACAAAGCACCTTGTTCCCTCATCCCTGTCTCACTCCCCTCCCCTGAATTTCTTTTCCTTCTCCTCCTCCTCCTCCTTCTTCCTCCATTCCAATTATGTCCTCCTTTCATCACTGACGGAGCTGTAAGTACAAAGTACCAATTAGCTAGTTTTCAAGTTTAATTAGGTTGGAAGGTAGAGCAAATTAAATCCTTTTATCGTACGTTTCAAAGCACTTTCCCATCAGGCCCATGGGATAGGTTTCCTTTGAATGAGGTCCACATTAGTCACCAAGGAGCTGGCCCAAGTCACTCTCCGGCCATGGGGCAAACAGGAGRTAAAATGCAAGATACGATATATCTCCCCCTTGCCCCTAAATCCTCCACTCAGGACATCATTTTTGTAAGGGTTAGGGGTACACATACCTCTGCTCCACCTCAGTAAATTGAGCATTGGTCCTTAGCTCTTCTAAGGTTTACATTAATAGCAAAGCTCTCCTTCATTTCAACAGCGCCAGGAATTCAGTGAAGACACAGTGACAAAGCCCTGCAGAAAGCTTTCAAGGTAGTTAAATAATATCAGGTAGCAGGTCCACATGAGTCCCTCTGCACCACATGGGCTGGCTGCTTAGAAGCACCTTTATTCCCTACACCCTTCTTTCTTCGAGGACAGAACAAAGGCAGAAAAACGGATCCAGGAATAACCACCTGATGTAAGGGGAAATTGCAGAATAGAGTAAGGAATCGGTTAGCTCTTAGTGACACAGTGGGCTGCAATTGTAGCCACAGATTTCTGTTTCTGTTGAGCTCTGACTACTACATTTCCGTATGACCTGTCTCCCCCCACAAAGCTTCCCGCACACAGCAACCTGAGACAGTTTCAGAGCGCATTGGCATCTTTGCTCCCGGAGTCCCTGGTTCCACTGGTCTTTGCGCCTTACTGGTTGTGTCGTCTGATGCTCTAACCCTCTCTTCCTGTGGGTTGCAGATAAGCCACTACCTCAGGGTGCCCCAGGAGGCGTTATTGGGATCGTGGGAGGAGTCATCGCTGCAGCTCTCATCATCGGCGTGGCTGTCACCGTAATTATTGTCTACAGGCGGCAACAAAAGAACCGCACTGAAACGGACAATGACCTGTAAGTAGCCCCATGCTTGCACAAGTACAGCACAGTGATGGTACAGGTGCTATTGGATGGGGCAGCAGASAGAGAGCACCACTGGCCCTTCCGTTACCTGCACACAAGAAAAGCCTGGTAGCAAACTGTTTTTCCTGCCATTTCTTCCTGTCTGCTACCATCTGGCTCACTTCTCTGGCTCTTTTCCCTTCCTTGGGGCCCGCTAGTGTTTTCCATCCYGCTCTCTCCTATTTTTGAACTCTTATCGCAAGCCTTAAGCAGAAACTGACGCACAATGATGTTCACCTAGATGCTGCTTTTCCTTGGACACGGTGYCACTGCTCAGTGCCACTCTCACCTCCAGTGGTAGGAGAGGATCCTGTTCCTCCTTTTTCAGAGAAATGGCTTTAGGCTCCTGTTTTAGAGTGAATCACATTCTGTCATCAGAGAGGGGTCTCTGATAGACCCTGAGCAGCTCTGAATGTATCCCAAAGAGTCCGGAAAGAATTCACATCCAGTGAGCATTCCAATTTTGCATATATGGTGCCAGCCTGAAGACGTGAACTCTGGCAATATGAGAGTAGGGAGTGGGGATGCTCCAGGGGTTCCTCTTTGACAGGTACTTGCTTTGCTCTTCCCTACACTGTGCAGCACAGATCCCAGGCAGGGAATTCGGTGGTGTGTTCAGCCTATGCAGCAYGAACAGAGCCCTCTTCAGAAATGTTTACCCTGGCATCTTCCTGAAAAGCTCTATCTTCTCACTGCCTTTTCACAAGAACACCCCCYCCCTTCCTTCCCACCTCATAGGGGAGGCACAGAAAGCCCAAAGGCTAGAAGTTGCTTTTATCTTCCACAGCCCCCCACCTCATTGTTGTTACATCTTGGCCACATTTTGTGCTCCATTTAATCCCATTTGAGAGAGGACATTGGAGGATAGCGGGAGAGGGAGGGAAGAGAACCAGGGAAAGCAGAAGGAGAGACAGAAAGGCATACAAACAAAAAAATAGCACCACAAGGTGAATTGCATCAACAGCATCGGACCTGTGATAGAGATGCATTCAGACAATCCACTTCCCACAATGGCCCTCCACTCAGGCACAGGGAAGAGCCACTTTAGCTGATAATAGAAACACAATGGTGCCCTAGTTTGCAGAGGTGGTGCCTCTATTGTGGAGTCCCTCCAAAACCTCCGAAAGTTAATAGAATTCCTTTTCTTTAAAGCCATAAAGTCAATGTTTTGCAGAGCCTCAGGGACCCATTTTACTCTCCTCCTCACCCGTACACTCTGGTCCCATGCTGGAATCCATGGGGCTGCCAAGGAAAGTCGTCCATTTCTACCAGAAGATCTAGTGAAGTTTGTACAGAGAGAAGGGGGGGGGAGCCAGCTAATTAGTGGATCAGAGTTTTAATAAGTTTTGTAAAAGGATTAGACACATCTGTGCATATGAACAGAATGTGCAGAGACAGTCTCTAGGCTGGGATTATAATGGCTGCCAATCCTTACGCTCTGGGGCAAAAGCTGATCCCCTGACTGGGGGTCAGGGATAAATGTCCCCACATGGCATAGCATGTCTATGAGGAAGATTCARACTCCTACTGGGAAGCCTGTGGCAAGGCCTACCATTGCAGGTAAGCTCCTGAATTGGGGCTGACATTATCTTGTTGATTTGCAGTGACCACTGCCAGACACTTTCTGGTGCCCTACAGCCAAAAAATGAGCCACCTCCCATGGGATAATTTGGAGTCATTCCAAAACAGTGCTGGGAGACAGGTATCCCAGCTGCACCCTTGGGATCTGCAATCCGACATGGGGATTTGCTTGGAATTAGGAACAGAATGCTAGGAGGGAATTTATTTCTATTAACAATTCTAATTGGGGTGAGAAAGAGGGCACGGGGGTGTTACTGAGAATAATCTATATGATTATATTGGCAGTTCAGTGACAAACACAATCAAATCTTTGGCACATGCATGATCCTGTTTGTTACAGCACATCAAAGCAAGCAGACCCTTTTCGCTTGCTGTCTAATCAGCAACCACTTCTTTGTCTGCAGAATCGACTTGCCTCCATCCCACAAACCTGCCCCTCCACCAAAGAGGAAACAGGAGATGAAAAGCCACCTGACTGCAGAAGACATCCAGGTATGCCTCCCCAGCCCATCTGCAAGTTCCTTCCTCTGCAAGGAAAACTGATTCCACACAGTGTCCACAGTGCCTAAATTTTGGAAAACCGGGTTTGCAAGAGTAAAGAAGCTCATGGCCTAAGTTTGAGGGGAAGCAAGAAGGGACTTGTCTGCACAGAATTCCCAAAGATTAGCACTAATTGAAAGCTGTAATTTGTATCCTACTTACTCCCTTTTGTGGGGATTGAATTCTAAATGAGATGGTGTTCAGATGGGCTCTTAGGTGTGAGGACTTTTGAGCATCCCCACCTATTTGAATGTCATGAGTGGTAGTGAGGAGTGTGAGAATGAAAGAAAGACAACAGGAGGCAAATAATATGGTAGGAGCAAGGGAGAAGGCCCTTCATGGTGATACCTTGTGGTGGTGTCATCTGAAGCAGATGTTGCCCCAAGCTGTGACAGAAGGATAGTACTTGCTCTTCTCATCCCTCTTCTCTCTCCTCTATTACAGGTTGTTCACTTAGACAACATGAAACGCGAGGAGGAAATCCAGAAACTCCCTTTGCAGACTCCATACTATGACATGGCAGCCACCGAGCCCTCTCCTTACACTGACAAACTGGTAAGGAGATCACGGTGCTAATAGTGCTGCCTGGCCTCACTGCCTTTCACACAGGATCTCTCACCCTAAAAAAACAAAAGACCCCCACCATCCATGGAGGTGAATAAGTAGCCTTCACAGTCCAGGAGTATCCTCTCCTGGAGGAAGGCAACCTCCACGCTCTGATCTCAGCCCACCTCTCAAATACCACTGACCCTAATTCAGTACTTGCCCCTTTTGCCCTTGGTTTTCATAGGTGCTAGATCTGTGCCTTTATGGGTCATTCCTCAGTAGAACACCCTGCTTATTCCAAATCTTCATCAGAGGACTATCACAACCTTTGGTAGTCTCATCTTTACCTACATATGACAGCCAAGCCTACAAGCCACCTATCCCACCCCAGTCACTCTTCACCTCCTGCAACTGAGCCCCTGTTAGAGTTTGCAGCTGAATAAAGCAGCTCTCAAAGAGCAGCATGCACTGCAGTGAGAGCTTCACAAAGCAATTATCTGCAGGGCAGAGCGTGCCAGTGTTTGACTCTCAATTGACAACAAGTTCTTTAACCCCCCTTTTTTTGTGTGKTTTTTTYCAGCCTCAGATAGGGAGATGCTAATGTGAGGCAGCAGCAGCAGCAGAGAGATTAAGGGTCAGGGAGAGATATTAGCAGCCATGCGGGAAAGGCTGGTTTTTAAGGACTGAGGCTGAAGGAGGAAATSTTAGATTCAAAGGGCAAAGGCATAGGAAACAGGGAACAGGTAGGATTAGAGTCCTCCCTTGATGAGAAAACAGAAAACCTTCCTCTTCCCAGCCCTTGGACAACATCCTTTCCCTCCCTCACCCTATGGCATGGGGCTGCTCCCCCCATCCTCCATGGGAGACACGGGATCCCCATGTAAGTGCTGCAGGTCTCTCTCAAACTCTTCCTCCATGAGGGGTGGTTCAGAGTGCTACACACCAAGCCTGGTGCTTGTAGATCTCAGCAATGTGAACCCATTTGTTTGAGAAAGCAGTATAAATATCAGCCCATACTAGAGTAGTGTTTTATGAACATAACTAATTATAAGCTTCCCTCCAGTTCATCCTGGTTYGACCCTTTAATGCATATTCCTGTGCAGATAATAGAAGGACAGGGCCCAGTGACCTTTAGCTAGCAGAAGTCTGCAGCAAGACAGATGCCGAGGGCATTGGAAGTAAAAAGACACAGTTCTGTGCTGAGCTGTGTTGATGTGATCCTATTTACTTCATCCTAGCTGAACGTGGCTGATGTCCCTAAAGAAAAACTTCCTTTTGGATCCCTCCCTCCGTCCTGGGGCTTGTCTCCAGCTCTTTCTAATCCTTGCTGAGTGGTAGCTGAGTTTTAAATGAAACACAGGATGCTAGAGCCARACAGGCTGCTCTGTGGAGAGCATCTAAGAGCCGAATTTCAGGCAAGCAGGAGGATGGAGGAGCTCATTTTGGGAAGTAACGAGCAGTCAGTTAATTAAGTGGCAGAGTTAGTGATGTGAGATGGGGCCTGATGGGTAGCTGCTCTGTAACCATGGGAACCGAGCTTGCTGCTCTCAATCCTGGTCTGAGACGATGTATTTCTATGTCCCATGCTTGGCACTTGCTGCTCCTTACCCGTGGTTTTAGCCAAGAGGTGATGGACTGTGGAGCCCTCATTTTATCTGGCCCATGAAGAAACTCCCTTTGCAGTAGGGATGCGGTGTCTGGGTGACTCAGCCGCTGCTGCCACAGCTGTGCCTGCTCTTGGCACGAGTCTAGCACAGCTGTGAATTGTACCTGTCCTCCGGTCAGCTTGGCTGGCAGTCCCTGTAAACGGTATCAGGTTCCCCCACCAAGCACACGCACCGTGCTTTGGCTTTTTGCCCCAGGAACGAGATGAGGCTTGCTCCCATTTCTTGCTAAATCACTGTATCATTTGGGCAGGCAGCAGGCTATTCAAGTTCGTGACTGGTAAGGGGAAGGAGGGTGTCACTTTGCTGCCAAGGAATGCTGGTTTTGCTGGATTCTTCCTAGATAACACAGGCAGTATGTGCTGCCACAGCCAGGTGTGCATCACGTTGCCCAGCCACACTTTGAAGGGAGCCAGCTTTTGCCCTTCTCCCTGCAGGACCATTCACAGGCATCACTTTTTTCACCCCTGAAGCATTGCAGAGACCTCCTGTTCATGTTGCACACATGCACTTCYCTGCAGAGGAGATGCTGAGGGGTGTCTGGCTGGGATAGCACTTGCATGGAAACCTCGGGGGAACAGCAGCAGGGATAGTGGTGGTTGCCAAAACCAGCACACTCAGCTCAGGCCCAGTCACCACACTCCAACAGCATGCTMAGGGTCTGACCAAGGCAAGCTAGACCTGCACAGTCCTTCGCCTGAGAGATGGGTCAGACTGGGTCTCTGCCAACCTCACTTTGATACAGCCCCCCTCCCACTGTGTTCAGACGCAGATGTAGGCAGCTGCTCTGTTGTATATGTGGTTCTGGGATCCTTTAGAGGGGAAGGCACAAGAGAAAGGCAGGATATTCTTGTTCTGCTTGCAATTCATCTGGAGATTTGACTTGGGAGGGTAGTGAAGAAGATGAGAGTTGAAGGGAACGGATTCTGCAGGAAAATGGGGCGGGTGCATCAAGCTTGAAATGAATTGTGCAAAATCTCGTAATTTGGGATAAACTAGATTCATCACAAGGCAGCATGAAAGCCACTGCCTGGGGTTGACAATTTCACAGCAYTAGAATGAGAGTCAGAAAGTGATTAGAGGTGGCAAAGGACGAGGGAGGGGGAAATGGGAGAGGTGCCAGGAGAAAATAAAAGAGGCAGGTGGAGGAGGAATCCACAAAGAGGGTGTGCAGGTATGTGTGTGCAGACGTGTGCAGATGCGTGCTGGCAGGGGACCAGGGGAAGGGGAGAGGCTGGGGCATGTCTGCACGGACAGGATACCTGCAGAAAGGAGCAGGGGTGGGCCTTGTGTCAGAAGCTACAAATGAGTATGTATGTTTATGTGTTGCAAACTGTGGGAAAGATAACATGAAGCTGATAGCACAGAAATATGCAAGGACAGTGTAGTGGACAATTAAGGGTACAGAAGTGGGCATAAGGGTGATGGGGTTGCCTGCAGCATTTGTCTCTGAGCTCTTGCGGGGTAAAAGCTTTGGTTTATGTGAGGATATCATATCTAAGCAGGAATGAATGKGATGGAAAGGTGAGTGTGTGTTTCAGATAACACCTACAAAGACTATGCATGTCTGAGAGTGCCGGTACCCATGCATGTCAGTGCGCAGAGCAACGTGTGTGTGGGTAAAAGCAGAGATGTGCTCTGTGTGCACGTGGCAGTGCCTATGTGTCGTGCAGATGCTGTGTGTTTGTGTGTGAGAGGGAGCATGAGCGAGAGAGGTGGAGGTACGAGTGCATGTGGGAGCAGAAGTATGATTAGTGTATGTGTCAGCAATACCCATTTGCACAGGTAGAAGGGAAAGTTTCATTGCTGCAGACAGCAAAATAATTCCTTTCAGTTTACAGGGCAATTACCAGGGTGCCGATGCTGATGATTTACRCAGAGTGCTTGCACGTGGCAGTGCTAGACCTTGTATACAAGTCACAGTATTGATGTTGTAATAAATTTTGCTCCAAACAAGCGGCAGGGAGCAGGAGCAAGCCCAAGAGTGGCAGAAAGCAGGGGAACTACATGGAGAAAACACCTCCAGTGGGAAGGAAGCACTATTGTGGAGAGGAGTGAGGCAAAGCAGACATCATAGGAATGAGGAGGTAAAGMCTTAGTCTGCCTTTCTCTGGGACTAGAGGGGGTACTGAGATACAAAGTTCAGGGGGAAAGAGTTCTGCAGGGTATAGGTTTAGGTTTGAGACTGGAGTTGGCATTACTAATTTTCTTAAATGTCCATAGACACTGAGTCTGGGTCCAGACATGAAGCAGAGAGGCCAGGATACACAGCTTTCATGCCAACAACTTGCCACTGCCATCTGGTCACCTCCCCAAGGGCAGGTCACAGGGCAACCTCAAAYCTCCTGGTCCTCCAGCGTCCATCTTCGCTGAGCACCACAGGGGAACTGGACACTGGAAATGCCGCTGCAGCCCTGTTCCCCTTTCCGCTCATCCCAGTGGCTGGGGGAGACCAGCAGGGAGCCAAACCCTGCCACAGAACAGCGCAGAAATCGGAGATAATCACTCACTGAATAACCCCTTCCAGCAACAGGCACTAACACAGCTCATTACAGGGCTATAAACTTCTGAAAATGGCTCTGCCACAGCTGGTACATGGCTGAGGACACTTCCAAACAAAGAGAAGAGAAACATTTTCAAATTAAACACCTTTTGCATAATTGCCATATGATGCAGCCATTTTGGAAAGGAGATAGAGAACTTGGAAAGCTACTTCATTTGGAAGAGACAGCTCTTTCCTCTCAGAGAGGCTTAGGAGATGCTTGGCTAATGCTGGCACAGAAACCAGGCCCAAAAGCAAGTATTAAAGAAACTCCACAGGGTAAGCGGCCAGGGTACCCCCTCACACCTTGGCTACTGACACCAGGACTCCTCCTGGTGACTCGTTTTCCCCACTGAGCAGTGAGGTTTCCAGACCATCCTACCTTCCAAGGTTCTCTGACCATTATTATTTGCAAAGCATGAGAGGTGTCTGGGTAGGAGTGATCCGACAAATTGGATAATATTCCATTCATGCAGTTCTTACTGATAAGCCTGCTTAGTAAGGGAATACCCATAAATATTTTCATGCCAAAGAAGGATGCTTTTAGCATCTATTAGACATTATTACAATGACAAAATCATGCTGCATAGTTAATCTGCGGTAGCATACTGTGCAGTCCAGCCTCGTGTTAAAAGGTAGCGCTTAAGAACTCTACAGCCCCTGTGCTAGGGCAAAACAACGGTATTGGCTAAGCAGTGTCATTCTCCTATGGTAATGTGTCTGMTGCTCTCTTAGAGCTACGGCTTTGAAGCCGCTCCCTCCGGGTATCTCCTTCCAGACACCCAAAATTCAAGCCTTCCCCATGATTTTTCACTCATGCCCCCAACTCTGCATTTGCCTCCAGTGTGCCGCAATGAACCCCAAATTCCTGGGCCAAAACTGACAGCTCAGGTATCCAAGAAGGTTTGAATTCACTGAACCACCCCCGGCTAAGAAAAATGCTGATCCCAGAGGGGTTGATGGGAAGATCAGAGCAGCGAGATGCTGCTGGGAGCAGCCCCAGTAAAAGGGGCAGATGGGGCAGTTGCTGCCAACCTGGGCTGTTACTCAGCTCAATGGCGGATTTGCGGAGCAGTGCCATTAGGACTTTTGCTTTGACTTGGGATTTTACCTGACTGATTGTTCATTACCTCCCTACCTCCCTCTTTTTAACTGTTTTTTTCTCCCCCCTCTTTCTTCTTTCTCCCTCCACCCTTCACACACTCCTTCTCCTGTCTCATTCACTCGCTCCCCACCTTCTGCACGGTTCCTGTGTTCTCACTCCCCCACCTCCCCACTTCAACCCCAATTCCTCCCTCCTCTGTCCCCACCGCCTTGCTGCTCTCTTCTCTCCAGAACTCTGGCAACAAGGACTGTGATGTCCACTATGCAGAGCTGGACACTTCCGCTCTGGCCTCGTCACCCAGTCCTCGGACTTCCATCCATGCTGGCGGAGACCTAGTCGAGTATGCAACCATCCAGCCCAACTTACGCTAGCGCATGTCACTCTAGGCCCTTTCCCCTCTGATTCTGGCCTCAAGGTACATGATCGCACTCTGCCTTCCTCTCTGCGCCCCTCTGAAGTCAGTGCTCCCCACCTGCATCTCCTCCCCTTCCTGCGGAGTGGCCCCCATGCATCCAGTCTGTCCTCCTCCCCACTCCCTCCACCTCCTGCACGCTGCCCATGATGGCTGCTCTCTTTGCTGCCCTTATTTCTGGGGGTGCCTTTGCCTTATCTTGCCTTCTGTGCATGCTTTTTGCAGTGTTTTCCTTTGCTTTCTACAGTGAGGCGAGGCATGTGGGAATGGGAAAGGGTTAATGGCTTTGTTTCAGAACAGGGGTCTGCCCCCTCTGCAGTCAGTGTGGCTGGAGACATAGAGAGACACGAGGTGGGTTTGAAGGGTACAGCTCTTGGTGTGGGATTTGGTTTGAGGAATTTTTGTAAGGCTCAGCAGGACGAAGCAAAGCAGCAATACTAGGATGTGCAGAAACTGAAGCCAAAAACCTTGTGGAGATGTTAAGAGGGCCTTTCCAAGCTAGTAAGTACAAGAAGGGGAGGGAAAGAAAAGGGGACTGACTGAAAGAAGAAGAAAAAAAAAAAAAAGAAAAAAAGAAGAGTTTGCATGCATGGAAGCAACTATAGATAAGATGGAGCATATGTGCAGGTGTGAAAGAATGAGGTGGAAGAGTATGTGAGGGAATATGGGAACACGTAAAGGTTCCTGCATCTGAAAGAGTCAGTGAATAAGAGACAGTCAGAGAGGGACCGCGTATGTGAAAATAAAGGAGCTTGCATTGTATACAGACAGGATGTTTGAAAGAAAGGGAGAAAGATTATCATCTTGGTGCTCTCCTTCTCAAAATTAGAGACCAGGCCTGACTGTTTCCCTGACCTCATGTTTTTCTGACCACTTTAAGTGCCACCAAGCTCCTTCAAGCTTAGGTCCTGTGGCAGGGACTGATTAGGACTCAGCTTGCATTTAAAGCTACAAGTGGTTGTTCTGGACCATCTCTAGCTACCAGTGACCCTTTGAAATGGAATGGTGTTTGCAGTAGAAAGAAGTGTCTTCAGCTCTTTTTACCTTCCCTTACCCTATAATCATATATTTTTCTTGGGTATTAAAGCCACCAGGTCCCTATCTGGAAGGGAGGCAACTCTCCTTTCCTACCCCATGGGAGATTGCTGGGTGATGCCAAGAGTTGTTGGCCAAGGAAATGCCATTGGCAGCCCCCATCCTTGGCTATGACTCTCCCTTGCTCCTGTGTATTCCCCGAGTTGTGGTGACTGCAGCTTCTGCCTTGCTCCTTGCCCTTTATTTTGCTGTCTTTTAAATTGGAGGAAGGGGCTGTGGGCTTAATAGAGCTACAGCCCCACAGGGGTGCTCAACGCAGAGGTGCAGAGAAGGGTGGGGAGACAAGGAAGAAAGGGAGAGATGAGGTGCTTTGCAGCTCACTGAATCCCTCCCAGGTCACCCAGGGTAGACCAGAGGAGGCACAGAGAGAAGCAGTAGCTTGGAGTTTGGAAAGATGGGGTTTGGAGAAGAAGATAATAGAGGGAAAGGGAACTGGATCCTTGGGAAGGAGAGGAATAGCTCCATGCAGGAGGATAAGCAGGGAAAAAATGGTGTTTTTAAAAAGTCCCACTGGGCAGTCCAGTTGATGTAGTGCCTCCTTGTAGACTAGAACATCTATGCTAACAGGTGGGTTAAGGTGGAGCAGAAACAGCTGGGTGGAAGGTGTGCAATGGGTTAGTTCTCTCTGCCTTTATCCCTGTGGTCCCTGGTTTTCCTGTGTTGGGAGCAGCCCTGTAGTTCCCCTGCTGTAGCAAAAGCTTTCCTAAGTAAGTGTCTGCAGCAGGCCTGGCCTGGACCAGAACGGTAACCTCTCTCTCTTGCGGTGTCTCACCCACCCCTGCTCCCAGAATGAGGATCAAGGTCTTCGTAGACGTAACGAGCGAGAGTGGACAGTAAGTTTTGGATTGGTTTGGTTTTTCTTTTCTCCATTTGGTTGTGGGGTCTGTTTGTTGCTGAAGAGAGGTGCCGATCAGCTTCCAGGCACCTGCCTGCCTGTCACCAACAGGCAGCAGCACTGCCAGCTTGCACACAGAGAGAGGATGAAAATGTCAGCCCAGAGGAAGATGTCATTGAAAGCAGCCACTCTCCCTTATGCCTTCACCTCCAATTCCCAACAGTTTCTTGGGCTGCACTGGAGGACCACTCCCACCGTTACAAACAAGGCAAACGCTCCCTAATCCATCCTGGGAGGTCTCACCTTGTCCTCCCTGGGGTGGGGGATTTTATTGTCAGCAAAAGGACACTAATCCTCCAAATCCAAATTTGGAAATCCTCCCAGTTTCTCTGAAGTAAAAATAAAGCCAGTCATATGATGCTTTGAAGGTGTAATATCACCATCACAAAATCTCCCTGGTAAGACACACTGTAGATCAGGGTGATTTTTTTTTTTAATGCTTTTTTAATTATTTCCTCCCTCTTCACCTCCCCACACTTCTCWCAGTTTTGTTTGGGAATTTCTTGTCCCTGTTACAGCAAGAATTAGAATCATAGAATCATTAAGGTTGGAAAGGACCTCTAAGATCATCAAGTCCAACTGTCAACCCAATACCACCATGCCCACTAAACCATGTCCCGAAGTGTAACATCTACACGTCTTTTAAATACCTCCAGGGATGGTGACTCCATCACTTCCCTGGGCAGCCTGTTYCAATGCTTGACAACACTTTYGGTGAAGAAATTTTTCCTAATATCCAATCTAAACCTCCCCAAACCCATGAGACTTGCACCAAGAACCCAACAAATTAATGACCAGGGTTCAGATTCCCAGCTCTGCTTTCTGAATGTCCCTATAAAACTATTAAACCTGCACCAGTTACAGATYTGGTGCAGACTGAGCTGGGGATATTGGAGAACCATCAAATGTAGCAGCCTTGACTCAGTTCCCAATTGCCACATTTCCTCCCTATCAACACTAACGTTGCCTGAAAACTCCCCCCCCCCCCCCAGTTCAATAGCCCCATTTCCAATTTTCAGGAGAAATAAACCAAAGAACTAAAGGTGGGTCCTTATTAGTTTTTCATTGGTAAATGAGGATAACAGCCCTGTCTTGACTCCAGAAGGGTAGAGAGAAGGACCTAGGAGCRAAACAGCATGAAGGGAAATATTTAAGATTAATGATGGTCTAAGATGCTATAGGAACGCAGAACAGGTACGTACTATAGACAGAGAAAGAGTTAAAAGCATGCTGTAAGAAGGAATGCGACTTTATGAGCAAGCTGTCTGCATAAGTAATATTTGCATGTGTCTGTGGGTGCATCCCTCATCATAGGTTCTTACCCTGTGTTTTGGGAATTTCAGCCTTCCTCATGCTCAACCCTTTCTTTTTCTAAACCCAGGGGTGAGACCCTCTGTCCCACTTGCCCTCAGTTTTCCCTTATAAAAGTCCACCACTCCTGAGAACAAGCTCAGGGCCTCAGGGCCACTGGTTCCTGCCCACCCCTGATATGTTAGTGTTTGTTCTTTACTCAGGACAGTGATTATTCCAGGAGCTCCCTCATAGATAAGGTGTCAAATGGAGAGCAGGAGCATGCCAGGAGAAACCTAAAGTTGCGACCATACTGGGAAGTTGAAAAGCAGCTCRAAAATGCTGAACAGGGAGTTTAGAAACAAGGAGGAAAGGATGCGAGGCTCCCAATACCATGATGAAATGTTCTTATTTTAGGTTCCCATATTTTCTATCTTCCAACACCTACATCCTCTCCACTGACTGGTCTACACTATGACAAGAGTCCCCTGTTGCTGTCACTAACAAAACTGCTTCTTTCTATCCATCAGCCTGTGCTGCAGCCCAAAATTCAAAGCCAACTGGTGGAAAGGGTCAGAGTAGTGGCAGCCCAAAGTTTGAATAGTTTTGAACAGCAAGGACTTCTATCAGCCAGGGAACAGGCTAACACATCAGATAAGTGCATGAATGCGCACTGTGTTTGCCTTGAGTTTGGCCAAGCAGAGAAAGCCAGCCTACTTCTATTAGTGAGCCAGGCTGCAAGACTAAAGACAAGTTTAAACTGCATGACAAGTTATTAACTGGCTCTTGGGCTTTTGAGCAATASCAGAAACCACAGCCCTCTGTAGCGGTATCTGTCCAACTCTCACATGTAACAGAGTCTTCAGATTTTCCAGCAAAAAATATAGCAGAGGAATCGTCAGGATCCTGAGAAGGAGTTTTTCACTTTCAGACCAGTAAGAACTCATTATTTAGGGATTATTAAAAGTATAGGATATGGTCAGACTGGGGGGAAAGCTGTCTGCAGCGCACCTAGTTTTACCAAAGAGATGATCTGCAAATAGAAGAAATGCTAGGGACAGGTGTATAGGGGATRGAGAAGAGTTGAGAGTAAGCCATGGCAGAAATGAAAGCTCTCTAATTCAGTCAAAAGGTAATTTGTTTAAAGGTAATCTGCCAGGCTGTCTGAAACAGATGGATTACTGACATCCCCTTTAACCAAGCTCTTGAAAATAAAACTAAGAGGGGAGGATGTAACCCAGATAACAAAGAATTGTATTGAGTCACACTGGAAACAAAGGCAAGTGGGAGAAGTCAGGCGGGGGAAGGTGGCAAAACTGTGTGCCAGTCCAATTTAATTAGTTCATTATCCCTAATTTAATTTCAAACTTTGTTAAAGATAAATTAGATTTGGGGAAAAGTCACAGTGGGACTGGGGAAGGAAGTCAAAGGGCACCGGCTGCTAAATATGTTAAAAAAYATCAGGCTGATTTCATTCTCTTCCCTTTTGCTACTTAGAAATGAGGTCAGGGAACAAAGCAGGAGCAATGTGACTTCTGGCTTCAAATGCTGAAGAAAGGTGAAAGGAGACAGGGAAATCTCTTCCTTTGAGCCCAATGCTGGCATTCTCCAGCTGCCCTGCTCTGGCCCCACTCCCACCTGTGAAGAGTGAGCACAGAACACGCGCCAGAAAGAAAAGAAGAGCTTGTTCATACTCATCTGGCCAAATAGGAGTGCTGAAAAAATTGCACTTATTTTCTCTAGCCCTACTTCATGGATGCTTGTTTCATGCCCACACTAACTGATAGATAAACAGAAAGAAATAGGCTTTGCTGACCCAGTATATTGTCAATAGTCAGCCCGTAATCTCATGACCCCTTCTGCTTCTTTCAGTGTTAGATGCTAACAACCAGCTCAATTTACACAAGATGTCTACTTATGTTAACTAAGAATCTCTTTCCTATGAGACCTTTCTGTCCATTAGACCTTTTGAGTGCTCATATTAGTACAAAGTCCTATGCTTTTCTGTTGCATGTTCAAAAAGCATATAAACCTACCCTCCCATTTTATTGATAATAGATTGCTAGCCTTGCTAAGAGAGACCCTCTTGCCTGCTATGTCTTACTAAATTTTGATCATTGAGACAACTTCCCTTTCAGSTTAGCTTTATCCAGAAAGTTGAGCTACCAGTTAATGACTTACCTGTATAAAAYAGCAAGAGGCCATGGCTAATACTTTTTTCCCCTTGCAGGTATGGAAAGGATTTCTGTGGTGTTTGAGGTTTCTTGAGAGTAGATTATACAGGAAGAGGACCTTTGCACATTCTGTGCTGACTAACACTTTCCCTAGCCATTAGCCTTTCTTTATCCCTTTTTATCAGCTGGTGCAATCAGAAGAATAGCAATCAGCTGTTCTTTGTTTGCTGCTTCCCTTATGGTGTGGATCCCTATTTATGCTATAGAATTTGTATGAAGATAGAATAGAATAGAATCATAGAATCATTAASGTTGGAAAAGACCTCTAAGATCATCAAGTCCAACCGTCAACCCAACACCACCATGCCCACTAAACCATGTCCCGAAGTGCCACATCTACATGTTTTTTGAACGCCTCCAGGGATGGTGACTCCACCACTTCCCTGGGCAGCCTGTTCCAATGCTTGACAACTGTTTCAGTGAAGAAATTTTTCCTAATGTCCAACCTAAACCTCCCCTGGCGCAACTTGAGGCCATTTCCTCTTGTCCTATCACTTTTACTTGGGAGAAGAAACCAACACCCACCTCACTACAGCCTCCTTTCAGGTAGTTGTAGAGAGCGATAAGGTCTCCCCTCAGCCTCCTTTTCTCCAGGCTAAACAACCCCAGCTCCCTCAGCTGCTCCTCATAAGACCTGTTCTCCAGACCTTTCACCAGCTTCGTTGCCCTTCTCTGGACACGCTCCAGCACCTCAATGTCCTTCTTGTAGTGAGGGGCCCAAAACTGAACACAGTATTCGAGGTGCGGCCTCACCAGTGCCRAGTACAGGGGCACGATCMCCTCCCTGCTCCTGCTGGCCACACTATTCCTGACACAGGCCAGGATGCCGTTGGCCTTCYTGGCCACCTGGGCACATGCCGGCTCATGTTCAGATAACTGTCTCCAGGCTTGAAGTATGTRTTGCCACAGCCTGCCCAGTTTTCCAGCCACAGGGTTGAGTGTGGTACAGTGTAAATCTGAGCCTTGAATTCTGTAGAGGCCTAAACTTTCTATGTAAATATAGCTCCTGCCTGGGAATAGGAGAGCTGTAAGTCAGGGCTGCATAAGCAGCTAGGAAGAGATTGTAGGGATTAAGGTAGAGTTAGTGAAGCTTCCTTGTGTCCTCTGGCTTGGGTTCCTCAAGTTAAACAGCTATACTGCTGCACAGCACCTCTCCACCTTTTCACTTTGCAATTATAAGCCAGAAGTGGACAAAAACCTCATGAGGCAGCTGTGGGAACAGCCCACCCGAATTTCAGATACCAACGCAGCAATTCTGAATAGAAGGGACATAAAGCCTATTATTCTTTGCTATCTGGCCAGGTCAAGGTCACTGACTTTTAAAAGCTTAAGCAGTGGGAAGTTTTGCCAAGGAAAGGGAAATGAAAATCACATTGGCCTTGGCATTGCTGCTGTTTTCCTGGGGTTCAGACAAACTTTCCATCCTCTAGCGGCCTTCATTGCCCTAGTGAGGCTGTTCCTGAAGTTGCCTTAAGACTGTGCAGCCCTCCAACTTGCTTGTTGCCTCTTCTAGCAGTCTGAACCATCAATAAATTATTGTCAACACTTTGTTTTCTGTATGATTTTTTAAGCATCCTGGTGACATAATTATCCAGGAACTGGCAGCAGACGAGCAGAGCAGATTGTTCTGTTCCTTCAGGTTTTTTCTCCTGAGGGTCAAGTCCTTGTCCTTTCCACTAAACYGACTGTTTCTGGTATTTTGAAAGAGAACAAGGAAAGATTCAAGGGCAAGTTACTTGCTTCAACCAGCCTCAGTTCATAAAAGGTGATTGTCAGTGCATTTGCTCTCTCTTAGAGAAGAGATTAGCCCTTGGTGAGAGCCCATGAATGTGGGTTGATTTTAAAGAGCAAAAGCACTGTCCTCGCTAAATGTCCCTCCTGCTTGGGTCGTCTTGCAGAGCTTCAAACTGGAGGAAAGGGTCTGTGAGCGGGGAGGAGTCCTTCCCATCTCTGGGGAGCCAGATTCCTGGGCTGTGGGAAAGCTCTGCACTCCTCTGAGCCTACACAGGCATGCCCCGCAGGCACACCTGGAGAGGCAGGGAAGTCTCTGTCYTCCTGTGGCTGCTGTTTGCATGGATCTTTCTGGGAGAAAAAGGGTCCCTGCGATTTTTGCACTCGAACAAGCAGTGTTTCTTCAGTATTGCTTGCCACACCTCTGCAAAATTGTCTCAATAGAAATCAAAGCACTTTGGACTCTGAGGGGTTTTCATGTCATTTGGCACCTAAAGAGGAAAAATCAGATTTTGCAAAGCATCCATAAGAATATACTCCATCAGAGGGAAAATTGTGGGACCACAGAGCAGTCTCGATCTTGCAAGTGCTTTATATTCTCTGTAGTTGATTTGACTTACAAAACTGGCCCCAAGGCTTTCAGTGGAACGGCTCACACAGGTAAAGCTTAGCACATGGAGTCCTATCTGCTAGGTAAACATTAGACACAATAACCTATTTTGCCTCCAAAGTCCCTGGTCAGACACGTGCCCTTTAAATAAAAGAGCATGAGCCTATGAGCCTGGATTAGATTAACGATGCATACAAGCACTGCTTTTTCAAAACTCAGGTGTGGAAGAGTTAGGAAGACTGAAAATAAACTGTCCTTTCTTGGCCAATTGCTTATTTTACCCAGAGGCGCAGAGCATTTACAGACAGGGACAAACCATGCAAAATCTATAGATATTCATCAGCAATATGGATATTTCGGGAAGTGTGACAAAAAAWTTTAAATGTGAGGATTTATCACCTGGGTTTCTATTTTTCTGAAGCAGTAAGCAGAACTATTTAAATTTCCATCCTACTCGTTATATGTGTGTCTCAGCAAGGAACTGAAGAGTTGTATGTTTTATGGCCAATGATCTCAGAGTTTTCACCCATTGACTTTTGTCTCTACTTACAGAACTTTGGAAAGTGTCACTCAGAGATATCGAATGCGAGTGATTACCTGACCCGCTGTTACTCACATGAAGATCGATATCTGGAGAAGATCCCTCATGTCTATACCCCCTTGTCAGATCTCCCACAAGATCTTTATCCTCATCATTCTGACATCTCCTTCTGCTGCCCACCTCCYGGTTCCCGGGCTCCTTACATCTGTCCTAAGGAACAGTATGTTTAAAGTGTCAACACAGCAAAATGAAGAAGCTAATGTTTTTCACTTCTCCTGACCCTGTCGCTCAACAACCAAGGCCTTTTAGATTCCCCCCTTTCCCATTGCTTATTTTATTTATTGATTTTTAAATTTTGGTGCAATTGTAATTGACATGATTAGGTTAAGTATCTGCCTGGCTTGCTAATGCTCAAGGGAACACTCTGCCTTTGCCCACGTCTCATTCAGTACTTGCATCTTTCTTTTCTCATTCTGGCCCTCCTGCAGCAAGGTGGCTATGTGTGTGCATGTGTATGTGGGTGACAGCTGCCCTGTGTTGAATGGGACATGCCCAACCTGATTAAATGTCCGTAGGTTCCCTTGTGTCAATCTCTACACTGTTTGCACCAGAGTAGCCGGGTGTGGATTCTTCACAGCCCTTGTTCCAGCTTGTATGAAGTTTTACAGCACAGCCAGTGTTCAAATCTGAGGCTGTAGAGKTTTTTTTTCCTCCTTTGGAGAAATTTGTTTCCCCCATTGGCAGTAGGGATAGGAAATCCCCGTTGTTAAGAGCTAAACAGCCAAGATTGCTGAACCAAATAATAAGATGCTTATAATGAAAGATGCTCAAAACCAACCCAAGAATAGAGAAAAGGGCTTGGTTTAGGGGTTTTGTTTCTGTCCTTTTTCCCTCCTGCTCCCACTCCCCGTCTCTTGGATTGACTCTCTTAAACCCAGGCGGCATGGGGACATATTTTGAAGCCAACACATTTGGAGAAAGCATCCTTTAAATAACTGTCTTATAATCTGAAACCCAAAGGGGAAAAAAATTAGAAGGGAAAACATTCTCTCTAATTTTCCTTTTCAAAGCCCAACATGACCCCCCGCTAGCTTTTCCCCCTCTCTTCCTTGCATCTGTTGATTGGAATTTTAAAATGAACTCAGGCAGAATATAAAGAATAAATAATTATTTCAGGTAATCTTCTTGCTCTTAATGAAGGATAAAAGCCAACAGAGGAATCTGGCCTTTTAACTTTTTAAAAAGCATCTTAGTTTTGGGACTACAAATTTTTTTTATATTGGAATGTGTGTGGGTGTGCAAATCCAAATGTGTACATTCCTGTGACCGCAAAGTGTTTTAAAGAAGGGAATTTATCTCCACATCACATTTGTGTTCACTTGTATTAGAGGAAAAATAAATATAGATATACACTTAAATATATATAAAAGCAAAGAAGAGGAAAAGGAGAAAAAAGAATGAACATCCTGTATAAGAGCTTGGTTTCAAGGATAACTTCCATCTGTTTCACCCAGGTATGGCATAAAAGAGATGACAGCTGGGACAGTTCTGAACAAGGGGATATGTCTTCTTGGCGAATGGGCATTTACTTTCCTTTGTCTCGGGTTGGGTACTTGGCATTCTGCAGACATTGAACACTTAACATCACTCTGGAAACCATGAGGATGTTTGGGCAAAGTGCATGTGGGAGGGAGAGATGGGGACCACACCATTATCCTGCTGCCCAGACACCAAACAACGTTTCAGTGCTGCTTGTACAAATAAGAAGTGAAACTACCATCAAGATGAAAGCCTCCCCATAAGAGGAGGTATGAATACCGTGTTGGATGCTACCAGCCCAGCTCCTGCCATGCCACACAGACTGAGGCACCATTTTATTTTTGTATATCTGAATCTAAACAGCCATAGTTGTTCTATGCACTTTCTGTGTTTCCATCACCTAGAGTAGCCTCAAGACTCACCCTGCTTGTCCCTCTTCCTCCACAGAGAAGCACATCTGTGTTCAYACTACCTCGTGGATTCCCTGCAGGCTAATAAATAGATCTGTATATAAGAAAGAAATTTATATTTCAGTTAGTACACTCCGCACTGTGTGAGGATGACGCTACACGCATGGATCTCTCTGGGCCCTTTCACGGCATACAACACACCCTTGGAGAGTTGACTCTTCCCACCCTTCTTCCCCTGCATCCCCGGTGCACGTTGCCACTTTGTGCTTCGTGGAGACAGCATGGTAGCTGGTCACAAGGACAAGATTTTGTCCCTGTGGTGGGAAATCGCTGCACAATGTGGGGAGGTGGTTTCCTGCTGGGAGGTGGTTTCCCACTAGATTGACAGGTTGTTCTATCAGCTAGATGACCTGGCTCTGCTTGGCTGGGTGAGGTGTAGATGAAAGGGCACGGATGCATTCATTTCTTGGCCAAGCTGAAATGGCCAGTACCTCTAACAGGCATAGCGGCTTTCATATGTTCTAGTGCATGGAGCACTCTCATTCCCAGAGGATCAGGGGACTACACAGACATAGCCTTAGAGCATTAAACACAACTTTTCCAATGCCATCCTTTTGCTCTTGACTGATGGAACCCTTTTTGGAGTCATTTGGATTCACATTTCTTCTGCCATTCTCCAGAGAATTCAGCCAGTCGTTTTCTTACACCAGCAGATTCAAGTGCTACATGTCTTCATTCAGATAATGTATTTCTCTCTCTTGTTTTCTTCTCAACATACCTTGGGGTAGTTTCTGGTTACCAGAGAGCTGGAAATTGGGTGTGCTCTGAACAGAAGCCACAGCCAACACATTCACCCCAGCAAGGGAACCATGCTTTGGAGTCCGCCAAATCTGCCTTTGGTCACTCTGTTTAGAAAGGTGATGAGGTGCTGGAAAACCCAGGGGTCTCTGACATCCTGGAATCAACTCAGCACCACTGACTATGGAGAAAAAGCAGGCAAAAGTCCATTACATGCCTCCTATTTGCATGCCTGTAACAGCAGGATGCTGCCTGCACAGCAGCAATTAAAGTAGATTTGATTGGGAGCCTTCACCTGATGCAATTTCAGACAGATCCAAGAATTTAAATGAGAAGTGGAATATGGTCAGGTCTTCCGATACATACGGAAACAAGCTAGACAAAATGATTGTTTGCCAGAGGAGTCAGAGAACATGTTGTAGGTGGTTTTCTCTGCTGCCTGTGGCTGGAGGAACAACGCTTTGATGAGGAAGGGGAAGGCAGAGATACAGACTGCAGCRTTACAGAGAAACTCTAGTTGCCTTGTGCAGCTTTGAATTTGAGCTGCCCACAGAAGACTGTCACAAAGGGTTTTACTGTGCTTTTCAGCAAAGCAAAAGGATTTTAATCCCCCTTAGAAAAGGAAAAAGCAAGAAAAGCCTAAATTCAAAGCAGYAGTTTGACTTATGCCAGCACACATGTATTCCAGCTTAGGTTCTCTTTGCCTCTTAACATTCTCTCTTCTCCTTAAGAACTCGGTTGGTCTCAAAAAAATGGCAAAAGACAGTCTCCACACACCAGCAAATTCCTTTGTACCCTAGGAAAAGGAGGAAAACCCCTGAAGAAAAACCCTGAAAAAAGAGATATGAGATTAAAGTCCATTGTTTTGGTTTTACAAAGCTGCATTTAGAAATAGTTCTGATTCAGGGCTCTTATTCCTCCTTCCCTTTCCATACAGCTGCACAACGTTTGCCTAATGGCTATTTCCAAACTTTGCTGCACCTGTTGCCACGGGTTTAACACTGGCTTTGCTCCATGATAAGGCTACCCGTGTCTGTGGTGACCTTGCAGGCGCAGAAATCCTGCTGCAACAATGCTAATGAGAGGTGTTCTCCTCCCGCCATGGTGCAAACTGATTTTAAAAGATCCCTTCTCCGGGAACAGAGCCATCCACTAACATTGCTGGGTGTAGATTGCTGAACAAGTTGAACAGGAAACTGGTGGAGTGTGATCATGCATCCAGTGGGCTAGCAGTATATGGGAGAAACTGGTGTTCTATTTCTGTGTCTTACTGGTGTGAGACATGAAGCCTTTCTTCCTGTTACTGGGATGAAATGTCATAATTTCTGTTCCATATGTTGGTGGCACTGACAYAAGAGCTCTTGCAGATGGAAAAGACTGATCACAGAACTTAAATAAAAGTGAATTGAAGAGTTATAACAACTTCTCATAGCTGTGAAACTTGTGTGAGGTGCTTGATCCCTTCCTTTCTCCCAGTGCTGACTTATTCCTGAGTTGTTCACCACATCCATCATCCCCTGCGCATTCACACCCCAAAATGTACACACGTGCACACGCACTCCTGCCTTCACACTGGGCCCCAGGAGTTACTGGCTGAGTTCTGCCTGTTCAYGAAGGCTGTCCTCAGGACTAGATTAACCCACCTTCCATGTTGCATCCTTCACTGTCTGCAGCACTGGTGGGGACATAGGACTTAAAGGTAAATAAAGGAGCAGTGTTCAGGTGACCTGCAAGGCAATGCCTGGTGCACGTTACTACTATAGCTCTACCCTTGGAGCAGTACAAACAAAATTATGATGCCCAAGTGCCCTATGAGAGATGCCTCTTTCACTTCATTCATTTTACCTGTCACCTTTTTGGGAAGCCTCCTCCCAGCCTCCCCATGCAAGTGGGTGGAATAGATTCAGAGTCACAAACAGCCAGTCCTCTGGGCCAGCAGCTATTTAGGGAAGGTATAGATGAAGTCATCCCTGGGGCCCCCTCCTCTCTAGCCCACTTCTCTTGCAAGTGCCCTGATTTGCTTCTGCAGGCAAGCAGTGCTTCTGGTTCCATATGCAGGTAGACAATGAACATTGTTTTAAGACAACAAATGCATTGCAGCTACCTTTGCTGCARGGGACTGCTAGACAGCCCCTGCTGCACTCTGGTGCACTCCTGGGAACAGTCAGAGAGGGATGGGGAGCCCAGAGACCCCTCCTCTGCCCCATCCATAACACGAGGGGAAGGAGACTACTCCATCTCTGCTCCTGCTTAATTACACGCTCCACGAGCACCCATGAATCACAGTGCAGGGAGCAGGCAAGCGCTGGTGTTCGGGATGTTTCCTCACCAGCAGCACATGGCGATCAAATGTACCTCGGCCAAGGGCAGGACCGGGCCCTGCACCAGCTGGCGGGAAGCGCTCCCTGGTTAATCTAGGATTAGCGATAGCTGGATTCACACGAGAAACAGGCAACAGAATAAAAACCCGTCTTTAAAGGGAGACCTCTGGTTAAGAAAGAGAGAAGCAAGAGGTCTAGCAAGAGGGCAGGGGGGCAGGGGGGGGAAGCGCTCCCGTCTGGGGGGATTTCCTCCGCAGCCCCACGACTGCGGGCAGCACCCCAGGGAGAGGTGACCACGGCGCTGGCAGCACAGCCCCCGCCCGGCCGCACGCCTCCACAGCCCCAGCAGCCCAGGCTCATGGGACCCATGGCAGGAGGAGGAGAGCCCAGCAGGCTGCAGGATCCAGGCTTCCCAGCCAGACTCCTGCCTTTCACCCTTCCGGGCACTGCTCGCTTTCAGAGGAGGCCGTGCAGGCTGCGCGGGGTGTTACACGCAGCCTGGCAATCCTGCTCCCGTGGCTASAGTTCGCATCGCTGAACCGGCAGACCCCTGCCTACCTGCCCCGGTGAGCGTGCTGACATCCCACAGCGGGCAGAGGAGTTATAGACAGACAGACAGACACATTGACGTGTGCATGTGCGAGCACGCATGCACTCATGGGGGAACAGGGCGTCAGTCCAGTCCAGCTGAACATGAAGCTCGTGCTTACTTAGGAGGTGCCCTATCAGACAGGTTTGATCAATACACCATTAGAGAATTTTTAGCACAAGCCACTAACTCTGAGAATGAAAAATCCCCAGGATATTTTTTAATAAAAAAGCTCCACTGACAAGGATAGAGCCTCTGCATCTGGATAAAGACCTTTTGGAACAATTTAGCCACAGATCTGGGCTAGCAAATGGCAGAGGGCTGGGTGGGGAGCCATGAAGGGAGGGTAAAAGGGTCTTTGTCTTGCAGTCAGTGGGTTGAATACAGCCTGCATTAGCAGCAGCCAAAGCTGGTCATTACCGGGTAGGCGTTTATTGGATTGCATGAGATTAGCTGTCATGACCACGCCACATTTTGCTGAAAACTCCAAGAGTTTCTCTTGGTTGTTTCTCAGAATGGTTCAAGGAGAGACACAACTTATCCTCAGGGACAGTGTGGCCCAGGATAGCGTGCAGATCCAAGCACTAGAGCAGGATGGTGAAAGCAGACTGCTGGCAATGCTATCCTCACTTTGCACAAAGACAGACAAGTTTATCCTGTATTTCTGGAACCTGGCATCTCCCCCCAGGAGTGTATTTACTTTCTGAACAGGGGAAAAGAATCTGGGTTTACCTCTGTGTGGCAGTTTATAACGCAGGTGCCATTTGCACGGAGACTCCCACCAATGCCCGGCTGGAGCTTTGCTCATCTGAGTTGAAAAGGCACACAAACATCCAGGCTAGTATCAGAGACGCTTTGCACAGGTACAGTGGAAAAGATGCCTGCTCAAACAGAGGTACTGTGAAACACATCCATTCCTGCTTTTTTTTATTTCCCCACCGCTATCAGATGTGCAAGCAGGGTCAGCACTTAAGATGAGTTTTGAGGTCTCTTTCTCCAGTGCTGAATGTACTATGATCAGTGCCTCACTCAGAATAGAGTACCTCCTGCTGGGTCACTTTATGTGTATATAGAAATTTATGTATCAATCTATATGTATAAAACTAAAATATCGGCATTACTGCCTCTTGGACTGCACTAAATATATAAAACATATCAAAATACTTATATAGATAAACAGCTGTTGTTTTATCCTTGGAGCTAGTCACCTTTATAAAGATGACTAGCTCTTTATAAAGAGCTTTTCATATAGAAGCAAAAAATAGGCACCATGGAGGGCAGACGATATACAAGTATGGAGTGGAGTGGGGGAGCTGCAAATTAAAGGACAGCACAGGAAAGAGCTGCATTAAAGATTCCACATCTCTGCTGCAAACAGGAATGGCTGATCTCTTTTTTGCTATACTGTTATGCTCTATTTTCTTTCCGTTTATGGCGGATGGGAGGTGAGGTTTTAAAGCCTGCCAAGAATGCATGCAGCCCTGTTCCTCTGGGTGAGCAGCACCATAGACAGAATGAACTTTCTCCAAGCTTCCTCCCACCCCCAGATCCTCCCCTCCCCCTTGTAATCCAGGCTCGAGTACCATAATTTTCATATCAGTACTAATTACATTAATTATTCTCCTCACTATAAAACTCATTAAGCTGGAATTTATGGTTCATTAACTCAGAGCCAGAGTTCTTCCTTGGTGCAGTGGTGTGGGGACAGGATTATTTCTGTCCTGGCTGGGGGCAGGTTCTAATCCATGTCTCTTGGCCACACTCACCATCGCCTATTGAACTGTGAACAAAGTCGCGTGGGCTGGTACAGGGGTATCACACCAGGCAGGGAAGGTGCTTCTGAACCACAGGAGGACTGGAAAGGTCAACACCCCTGGTGCAGGCCCAGTGTGAAATGCATTTCGTTACAGTTTAGGGAAGATCAGATGTGACTAGCAGAGTGAGAGCAGCCTAGGGAATACTAGCAGGTGGGCTACGTGCCAGGGTGGATCAGGACTGAAAAGAACGTGTTTGGTGGTGTGAGGAAAGGTTTGTACTAGTGCTCGGGAGATCTGGCCTCAAGTCTGGTACAGAGTTGCTGTGAGCCTGCAGAAGCCAGACATAGCACAGGACGGAGAGGATTTACGCTGCCTGACCTACAGCAACCTGGTTAAGTGGCTGGATGGATTCAGGAGTGAGATGCTTGTCCAGAAAGACATCACACCTACTTTGAGGGCAAGCTCTAATCATTCCCTTAACATGCCATGGACAGGAAAGGCCATCTTGGCTCATGCATTTGGGGTGAGAGTAATGGTATCCTGGTGGTATCTCCTCTGTGTCAGTTCTCCATATGCCTTTTCTCAGGGCAGAGGTCTAAGCCAGCTATAGAGTCCCACCTAGACTCCCTGTGACTCAGTGGTAAAGCTATGATGAGCACTTCCACTCTCATGGGGGGTGATGGTAAGAGAGGAGCCCTCGCTGTCACCACCTCTCCTAGGGACACCTCTCTAACTAACAAGCACTGTCCTTGTCTTCTTCTAAAGAGTAGCCAGGAGTGATCTTTCACTGGGCCTGATCCGGGCAGTCCTGGGAATGGCAGGGAAGGAAGAAAGATAAGAAGCTGCGCGTCTCCTGCCTAGGACACAGGGTCCAGCCCAGCATGTTTCAGACAGGCTTCCCACACTCCCAGACTTGAGCGTAGGCTGCCACAGGAGATGGAAGTGACAGGCAGGCTGACCTTGTAATGGACCCGGCTGACAGAGAATCCATTTCCTGAGTGCAGTGCCTCCTTCACACTGCGCAGGTTTCTACCGCGCTCCCTAATTACTGTAATTAAGCAGTCATGCTGAATGATGTTAGACAGAGGGTTCAGAGTCATTACAGGCCTGCAGAAGATTAAACCAGCCCTGGCTTCAGTGTCTGAGCTATTCTTGGTGGTGATGATGATGAAGATTAGAGTACGAGATAGACCTTTATGACATGGGGTCGTGTCATTTGTCATGGCTCTCGGGTCTGCCCTTGTCAAATGGGGCCAGCACAGAAGGGGGGACACAGCACTTGTATCCTGTCCATTCCCAAGGACCTCTGCATCCCTTCACCTCCAGAGATGGACAACTGCCCTGAATGGTAGTTTTGAAGGTCTGGAAGAGAAAGGTCATTGTGAGGGGCACAGAGATGATAGTGATGCCTGATGCCTACATGTCTATTTGTCATTTGTCAAGCACGAGAATAAATACGGAGTTGGATTTGTGCAAGTGAAAAGTCCTGTGGAGCAGAGGGGAGTCCAGTTTCACATTATTCACTTGATATCCACCACTTTCTCTCTCTTCAGAGAGAGTCCCCTTTAGCTAGGAGGTCTGAGGTTAGTCTGTAACCATGTACGTCAACACCATGGTGATCATGGAGTTTAAATCTGTTTTCCTATGGTTTTATACAGCGGCCTGATTAGTTGAGCAGTGGCCTTCCCTAAGGTGCTTGCTGACAATAGCAGAGGACTAGACTGGAGACAACCTTTTTAATCACACAGCTGTACTCCCTCCCTCCTCAACCTTTTTTTCCCTTGAGGCCACACAGTGTTTTGCAGACCTACTTCTATTCACACAGGTAGCGAGACACACTGTGTACAAGAGACAACGGCTCAGTTCATATACAATTGGCATCTAATTCATTTCTTTGTGAATGTGAAAATCAATACTGTTTATAGAATCCACAAAGGCTCTTCAATCGGTCAGTGTCCTTGTTAAGTTCATTTCTGGCTGCCAAAACATCCTTTCAGGAGGTGATTCTGTGAGCTGAAGAAGGAAAATAATGATCCTCATTTCTCTAATGAACCCTGAAAAGTCTCTAGGCTTCTCCCCCTGCCCCCAGTAGAGGGAAAGTGTTTCTTGGTAATCAACTTTATGGGATGGACTGGCTTTTCTTGGAATTTTGCCTGGGTAGTCAAATTCTGGTACTTGGTTTTGCTCCAATTAAGGTCAAATTGTCTTCTTACACATGCAAGAACATGTATTTCTTCAGCAGATGTCAAATGATTTCAGCTCTACTTGTGCTTGCAAATTTTGTGGGCATAACAATAAAAGCCAAGTTTGGTCTGCCCCAGAGCATTAGAGCTCCACAGTTTTTTGCAGTTTCCTATGCCTCTAATTTTATCTCTAGAAAGTATCTTCAAAACAGTGTTTGATCTCTGCGTCCTCCTCATTCTGCCTGTGCTAGGAAAAATTCCAGCCCTGTGGTCAGCTGGTCCAGTGATAGCTTCTTTCCATCTGGGGATGTTCCAGGGCCTTGTACAGCTGTTAACTGCTTTCCCATTTCCATCTGTTCAATGAGTCATCAGTTCAGTCTGCAATTTCCAGTATGGCTCTCGTGATGTAGTTACATGGCAATGCCACCTGGAGCTGTTGACAAGTGAGTTTAGCAGACCAGGAAATCCAGGCTGAGGTCTCCAATTTGCAACTGTTCTTTTTTCAGTGTTCACCTTCTAAAACCTACAAAATTGTTACTAATATTCCATCCCTTCTTATTGATGATAAACCAGCTGGAGTGTGATTGCTTGTTATATCTCAGGGTCTACTGATAAACGTCACTGTTAAGCTGGCTATTTTCCATTTGTCAGGGCCTCAGTACCAGAAAACTTTTATTTTTCTTTCCCTAAAAAAAAAAAAAAAAAGAGCCTAAGACTTTAAAATGAAGATTAGTTCTACCTTTTCCTCTCTTTTCTCTACAGTCTAAACAGATGGGTGTTAGCTAGGGCAAATACAAGCCAGACTTTTTACAACTGTTTCTGTTGCTCTGTTTGTTTTCTACCCCATGGCTTAAACTGATGTATAGTGCATTCCTCCAGATTTACACCCATTCCAAATTGGCTCATTATGTTTTGGGAGGGTATTCAGCTACACAAAAATAGCTCATCTGCACCTTGCTGGGTGTTTCAGGGCTTTTCTGAATACTTTCAGCCCTTCTATAGCTGTACGGAACAGAAATGCTTCCTGGGCATAAAGCCACTCCATCCCTCTCCCAGAGGGTAACAGCCTCCCAGAGTATGCAGAGCCCCAGCTGGGGCACGGAGCTCAAGCCCGGCTTCACATTCCCTCTTCAGGAGCAGTAGGTGAAAAGAGGCAGCTGATCCTCCTCTGAGGTAGTTTGAAAGACCTGACTTGTCTTTTCATCACCAGCAATGACAGAGCCCCAGGTCCACTCGCTTTTCTGGGAACCTGCTGATCCCCAGGGAAAAGCGAGGCAGTCAGCCTAATGTGTAAGCGTTGCTCTGAGTCAAGCCCAAGGGTAGGAGAAACCAAAAGGAACAGGATTCTATCTGTGGCATTCACATTTGAGTATCTCACGGGGAAGAATTTATTTCTCTGCAGGGTATAAAAGACAGCAAAGAAACCTCATGGTAAATCCAGAGTTCAAATTAATTTTTTTTTTTCTGTTTGGGGTTTTTTCCTCCCTTTTTGGAGAGCAATTTTTTTTTTTTTACAAAATGCTACAAATACAGTCACAGGTCCACAGAATTTTTAGATTTTTTTTGAGCACTGGATTCTTCTGTTCCTATTCGCTCTGCTAATTACCTTTTTAGCTTGCTTTTGCTCTATTTTCACAGATCTCTTGGTTTATTTATATCTATGTATCCATAATGATTTCAGAACCATTACTCACAGCAGCACCAGGAAACATTACATTTCCCAATTTACAATTGCAATTATGGTATCCGTCAGAAACAAATGCAGCTGCCTTTAATTTTAAGCAATATTTTGATCATCATAATTAAAAAAAGAACTTATGGCATTGCACACATTAGAGAAATTAATGTGATTTCCTGGCTGCCTTAAAAAGCATGCAAAGTAGTGGTCGCTGGGTGAGAGATTTAGGGGGAGAATTAACCCTTTTGGTGGCTTTTACCACTCTTCAGAGCACACTGAAAACCTTAATGATATTCTTTTTAAGAGTTAACTTCACTGTAGAATTTAATACGTGAGTTCTTTGTCCTTCAAATTTTTTTCCTCCTACTTTTCTCTTTCTGAAATTGCTAGTTATTAAAGTATTTGTGTGCAAACAAGAACATTTTCCTGTCACCCTTCATTTCAGCTTGCATGTTTGAATGTGCGGGGACAGATGAAATCCAGTTGGTGATATTGTAATCATTCCCACAATTGCATATTACAAACTCAACAACAAACTGTGGCAGATCCTGGGTCTTGAGTGTCTTATTGTGCTTTACAAGAAAGAGTATATGCAGTGCAAGTTTGGATTAATAACACAAAAGCATCTTTGAGAGAAGCAAAGATTCAGATGAACAGCCATAGAACCTCCTTTTCATGAAAGTTGGGGCTCATTCAATAAATTTTAATGTGCTGTCTTAGTCATGAAAGGTGAAAGTTTGACTTCTTGTTTTCTTAGTGGCGGGGGATTCATCTATGCATGACTTTTCTTGTTGTATTATTTCCTTGCTACTTTGAACTCCCCTCTCAGGACTTATCTTGGGTAACTGCTCAGCTCAATGCAGTAACATGCCATAGACCCCTGAACCTTTGAAAAATCGTGGTCAGCTTGATTGCTTCCCTGGGGTATTGACTGGCAGACTAACACCAGAGGCAGAGGCTCCATCGATATTAAGATGGGCAGAAGAAAGGGCAGACTCAGACAGCGTCTCTCCTTCCACAGCCCACAGGTCAGCCTGTCCCACTGCTCACAGCTGCCTTCCCCTCTGCCAGGTGGCAAAGCTGCACAGTTTGACCTCACAGTTACACAGACTGAGACACTGCCTCCCCTCCAGCCTCTGCAGAAGTACCGAACTGGAGCACACAGTCAAGCTGCAGCCCAGCACTCCATCTCAAAGCTATTGGCACTGAATACGCTGGGTCTAACTCTCCATTTGCTCCTACTCATTGCCTTCTAGGGAATGACTCTAGATTTACAATTACACTGAAGAAAGATGGAGTCAGGCTGAGCTTTCTCCACAAGATGCAGCCTGATGCACATGACCTATCACATAGTGTGCAAACTTCTAGACAAGGATGAAATCTGAGCTTCCCTCTTCACTGACTACCCCTGCTCTGGAGACCTCCTGGTACTTGTAATGCACTTGTGTCTCATTATGTCGAGCTGTGCCCCCACAATGCTCCTTTAACCACTGGATGCCTTTCTCAGCTGGGAGCTTGTTCTCCAGTAGTGAAATGTTAATAGGCACATAGGAATTGCCAAATTTGATCAAGCCTGGGGTTTATCCAACTTACTATCCTTTCTGAGACTATGCCTATCTCATGCCAAAAAAAATAAAATAGTTGGCCTTAAGATACAAACTTGCAGTTAAAGCATCATATTGACTGCAAATCTAGCCTGACCATGAATAGATTGACCCATTGCATTGGGCTCAAGGGGTGGAGGAGAGGAGGAGAGTTGTGCCCACAGCTCTGTTAGCGGATAGAATTTGGGGGTGCTGGTTGATGGCCAGCTGAACGTGAGCCGGCAGTGTGCCCAGGTGGCCAAGAAGGCCAACGGCATCCTGGCCTGTRTCAGGAATAGTGTGGCCAGCAGGAGTAGGGAGATGATCATGTCCCTGTACTCGGCACTGGTGAGGTCGCACCTCGAATACTGTGTTCAGTTTTGGGCCCCTCACTACAAGAAGGACATTGAGGTGCTGGAGCGTGTCCAGAGAAGGGCGACGAGGCTGGTGAAGGGTCTGGAGAACAGGTCTGATGAGGAGCGGCTGAGGGAACTGGGGTTGTTTAGCCTGGAGAAGAGGAGGCTGAGGGGAGACCTTATCGCTCTCTACAACTACCTGAAAGGAGGCTGTAGTGAGGTGGGTGTTGGTCTCTTCTCCCAAGTAACTAGTGATAGGACAAGAGGAAATGGCTTCAAGTTGTGCCAGGGGAGGTTTWGGTTGGACATTAGGAAARATTTCTTCACTGAAACAGTTGTCAAGCATTGGAACAGGCTGCCCAGGGAAGTGATGGAGTCACCATCCCTGGAGGCGTTCAAAAAACATGTAGATGTGGCACTTCGGGACATGGTTTAGTGGGCGTGGTGGTGTTGGGTTGACGGTTGGACTTGATGATCTTAGAGGTCTTTTCCAACCTTAATGATTCTATGATTCTATGATTCTATAATAATTTAGTTGTTGCATTTGTTTGTACTGTGACTGTCTGTACCACATAGGAAGTGTCCCTGTTCTGAAACTCATATGGCCTAGCTAGAGAAAACGTTGGAGAAAGAAAGAGTTTTGAGCCTGGCCAAATGGGCTGATTGATGATCCCATGTGATCACACTGTAGTGGCATGGAACAGGACCTGCCTTTGCATCTCCCCTGTTCCAGTCTAAGCCTCCAGTGCCAGAGCATTTGATYGTGGTGTCTTTTGTGAGTCTGAAAAGCGTGAATGTGTTTGTCAGCACCAGCAGTACAGTCAGAGCAAAACAAAGCAAAGAGCACAAAGAGGTGCCCAGGGAAACGGAGCTAACGACCAGAGAGGTATAACAGAGCAGATGGCATCGAGCAGATGTCCATTGGTGTCTGCTGAGGTTTATATCCTTTCTGAAGGACCTATGCGGCTGAGCAAGACTGGCCAGAAGGACAAGCACTCCTTACACGTTCCCCACCAGCGGACATAGAGCTAACGGGCCTTGTGCCTTGCCTGCAAATGCATCCCCTGGCATGCCCCTCTGCTCCCAAATCACTCCTAGCAGCCTGCCTTTTGTTCTGTGTGAACAACTCTTCTCCTGCATTGGCAAAACAAACACACACAAACTGTGACTTCGCGGGAGATGATGGGTGCTTGAGTATCAAGTCAGATTAGCTGGGGGAGAGCAGACTGATACTAAACTAAATGATCCCATCATAATTCCCTCCACTCTGTTTCCTATTTCTGCCAGGGTCTGAAATCTGATCACTCATCTGACCACAGATTTCCATTAGGTGCAAGATGATTTTGAGATAATTTGGTATCTGTCAGTAACAGGTCAGGAAGACAAGAGCCTTTTTTTATCCCTTAAGCACGAGCACATATAGCTACAATGTGGAAAGAGACAATCCTATTTCAAAGAGAAAATGTAAGTGTGAGAGAGGAAGGACTGACTTCTTTTACAAATTTTCCTTCAGGTTGGCACCTCATCTTACTGGCCACTGTGATCACATTCTTAATTTCAACCTCAAAAGGTCAGTTCAGTTAAAGAAAATCAAGCTGTAGTCAGTTCTCTGCACACCAGTGCTTGGAGCACGAGCAATAATCACTCCCTGATCAGAACTTGTTTGCCATTATCTGCCTGGTGTTGGTCTATGATATATGAAGCAATTTTGGCTGCGACAGTTCTGTTCTGTGTGCATGCAGCTCCTTCCTGGYAAAAACTATACAGGATTGKKGTTTTTTTTTTTATTTTGTGCTTTCTTTTTTCCTTACCAAGGAGCAATATTTTAAACTAAAAGGAGTTTTCAAACTGTAGTCACAATCATTCATCTTTACAGTCTCGGGGTAGGAACAATCTCTTCATTAGACACTGAATTTTTCTCCATTACAGCACTATCTGAATGCATTTATTTGGTCATTTATTAGAAGTCACTTGATGGGGTGCAGGGAAGGGGAGAACTAAATTAAAGCAAAAGGGTTGTGTGTGTATGCGCGCTTGTATATTGTAAGTGGAGAAGTCTATAAAAATATCCAGACARTAACAACCATAACTCTGTAACTCAGACAAATACGCAGTGGAAACATTCCACTTGCTGCAATGATAGGGAGGGAGGTAAAAGGAAAACAGGAGGCTGACATCGGACCTCCTCTGCCAGTGGTGAGAGCCAGTGGACTGGAACTAGGGCTGGGGAAGAGTGATTTCTCTTTAAATGTTACAATCAGCATCAAATGCTTTGTTCGCAGATAGCACCGGCGGCTGCTTTGTCTGTCTAAGGACGTGATTGTCTTGTTGGCAGTACTTTGTTTTGAAAGATCTGCAGGAAGACAGGATTGAAGTGTAACAGGGACAGATGGGTTTGATCATGCCGAGCCTGTGCTTTTAAGATTCCCTAGGCCTGTCCTGTGCTTTATGTTTTAGTAATGCCTCAGGGCCATCTGATCAGAGGCTGATTGTATAAATTCAGCACCCATTCACGGCACACATCAAGATCATATACATATGTAATGGGCAGACTAGGCACCTCAGCTGGCCTTTCACCAAGTAATCATGCATGTGCAGGTTAAATCCCCTCCTGAATCTAAGGGAGCAGAAGTGGCTCACTAATGCAAGAAAATAAAACACGGGAGATCCTGCATGGCAATGTGAGGCACTATCAAGTTAATGTTGGGAATTTCAGACTGGTCCTTTATGGATAGGTCTTGTTTTTCCCTTTTTTCACAAGCCAGCAGTATAACAATCCTCTTGGCTGGGTGAGCTCACTTTACAAATCAGAATGTGGTAAAGATGGAAAACAAGGTCTTGTCCTCTCGCAGCATAGGCACACACAATACACCAAATACTCATTCTCCCTTCTGCACCATATTCATCTCCTCCAAGCCTAGTTTTCACCCACATTTCCTTCCCATCCCTTTTGCTCCTTATATTTCTTCTCTTGGATATAGCCAAATTATGCCCGTTTCCCCCCATTGCATGAATTTGGCACTTCAGCACTGTGTTGATAGAGCTGTACTATAAAACAGAGGTCACGCCAGGGGCTGTGTTTGAGTAGAGTAAGACCACCACCCTTTTACCCAGCATTGTCCTTGGAGTATGTCTGATGAGATAAAAAGCCTCTGCTACAGTTCTGTGCATGTCACACCATCATTCCCAAGTTAGTTCTACTACGATGCCTGTGACACTGCTAATTTTAGGGGATATATAGCTTTTTCTGGGTTTACTTTTTTTCCCCCTTCTCACTTTTATTAAAAAAGGCAAGTCTTTCTTGCAYATTCCAGAAGGCTGCTGCAGTTCCTCAGAGGAGATTTGTAAAAACTAAACAAAAAAAGGGACTATTTCCATCCAAATACTCTTTAAAAATTAACAGAGCAACACAACAGCTCAACAGGAGCATTTAGTCTTTTGTGCTTAATTTCCAGTGTGGATCTTTCCCTCAGAAGTGTACTCATGTAGCAATTGCACGGTGAAAATGCCGGAGTGAAAACAAGTGCAGGCAGGCATTTGGCCTATCCAAAAGATACCAGGACATAAAGCAGGATTATGATCCCAGAATGCAATAAAAAGAGATGAAAAATTCAGAAGAGATCAAAGTAATTTCAGAAGCAAATGAAACTTTTACATGGGAATCATGCCTTATAAATGGAAACACAGCAAATGGTATTAGCCTGTATTATTGACAAGTGGTCTAAGGCCAGATATGTCTCTGAAACTTATTTAGGTGTTAGCTGCATCCCGAGAGCTAATGCAGGGCCAGGTAGAATAGGAAAACTGAGCTGTTTGGTCATCTCAGGTCCCCAGTGAATTGTGAATGGGCTGTGAATAGTTGGGAAGTGGCAGCTTGCAAGTGAATCAGTATTTGTAGTTATTTGTTTAGTTGATCTTTAGTTGAATAGTCATGAGAAGGCCCTTCATGGCCTAGAACAGACACCGGGTCAGGGAGATTTTTAGCTCTTCCAGGCTTGAAATCCTTTGTGCGATAACCACCCCAACAGGGAAATTGCCTAAGAGCTAAAGCAACACTTCTCTGCTACGACTCACAGGTGCCACACTGGAGAGGGGGAGCCACAGTCTGGACTAGGAGAAAACAACATGATTTCATGCTGTGAATTAAGGAAACAGCTGTTCAAATTACATGGGTGAACAAAGCATAAGGAGTTGGAGATGAAAATATTAATATAGCTATCTTTCGCCCCTTCCTTCAGGATCTCCCAGCAAATGGTAGGCGTTCTCCATTTTAGAGGTGAAAAACTAGTGCACAGAGGGAAAGAAATAGCTCGACCCTGAATCAATAGCCAAGGTAAAGGAGGAACCTGGAGTCTTGCTTCTGTGTGGAAAGAGGAAAGGAAAGGAAAATGAACACAGAGGAAAGAAACCAGGCACCCAAGTTAGAAGAAACAAAAGTGCTTGGAAGAACTTTCCCAAGAGCAGGTCTGTGCTGAGGTCGTTGCTAGTCTATGAAAGCAGAAGGGCTGAGGGCCAGTTGCCGGGGGTTTAAGGGGTCCTCAGCACATTGCTCACTTTGGGCTGCAGTATCTATGCATAGAAAGGGCCTGTTTAAAATTGATGGATGGGGGTCTGTTGGCAGTTGGAGCTGAGTCTCTGAAACGAAGCCCTTTGACAAAGTCTTTAATTAGATTCAGTGCTTATCATCAGCATGGACTCGCGATATATTTCCCCATCTGAGTTAGAATCAGCCCCCGATGAGAGACAAAGGGAAAAAAAAATCTCAACCCCAAACCAAGCTGCGATCAATTCTAATTTGCCTGGGAGATGATACATTTTTTGTCTTGCCTGACATAGGCTCAGAGAAGCAATTTTTTAATGTCACAGCTCATGACCTCCACCTCTCCTGTCTGCTTTCAGGATTCTTCCCTGCCCAGGCCAGGAAATGAGGCTGCTGATGAAGAAGGTGTAGCAGCCCTTGGGAGACGGTTTCAGTTTAATGCCCAGCATGTTCAGCTTTGGATATTCTATTGAAATAGAGGGAATTTGTTAAGCTGATGAGGGAAGRCTGCGGTAGAGAAACACAATAGCGGAGTGGGATTAGGCCTGGAGTAAGTGTCTGTACTTTGGAGGATTAATGAGAAAACTGCAATGGATTTTACATGGTGAAAAGGATTCACTGAATACTTTAGGTGAAATGAAATTAGTCCCACTCACACTCTCTGAGCCCTCAAGCAAGAGAAGAGACTGGAACCTGCCCATCACATGTAATAACCAGATCCCCTCCAGCTGCTCTCCTTTATGGAAAATTCCAGTGCAACACTGCTGGTCATTTATTTCCATTTACTATGGCAACCTACACTCTCTCTCTGGGCAGCGTCTCTCCTAGTGGGCCATGGGACACTGCCAAGAGGTATCTCTGGTCCAGCCAGCTATTGATATCTCTGATGACTGTGTCAGCTGGACTCCTCTTTTTTGCTTGGGCCAGCAGGACTGGTTGTCACAGATTAACCCCAGCTGGCAACTAAYCACCACAGAGCTGCTCGCTCACTCCCCCCCTGTGGGATGGGGGAGAGAATCAGAAGAGTAAAAGTGAGAAAACTCGTGGGTTGAGATAAAGACAGTTTAATAGGTAAAGCAAAAGCCATGCGCACAAGCAAAGCAAAACAAGGAATTAATTCACTACTTCCATCGGCAGGCAGCTGTTCAGCCACCTCCAGGAAAGCAGGGCTCCATCATGCACAACGGTTACTTGGGAAGACAAACGCCATCACTGCAAATGTCCCCCTCTTCCTCCTTTTTCCTCCAGCTTTATATGCTGAGCATGACGTCGTTTGGTGTGAAATACCCCTTTGGTCAGTTGGGGTCAGCTGTCTCAGCTGTGTCCGCTCCCAACTTCTTGTGCACCCCCAGCCTACTTGTTGGTGGGGTGGGGTGAGAAGCAGAAGAGGCCTTGACTCTGTGTAAGCACTGCTCAGCAGTAACGAAAACATCCCTGTGTTATCAACACTGTTTTTAGCACAGATCAAAAACATAGCCCTATACTAGCTACTATGAAGAAAATTGACTCTATCCCAGCCAAAGCCAGCACAGCCTGGTATAGGTAGRGCCCTGGAGCCAGCAAGAGAACAAGGGCCTTCAGTAGCACTGGCCTGATTGACACTAGGAGAAGAATCCCAGGGGTGAAAGTCTCTTCTCCCCATCTCTATTTCATGCTCATGGACTAGGAATTTGCTTGAGTGGCTTGGCTTTCCTGCCAGCATGGGGCAAGTCTAACGAAGCCAATTCTGTGTCCTCATAGGAGGCCAGGGCCTCAGGTGTCCCCTGAGGTGGGGAGTGAGGAGAAATATTGGCCTCAGAAATTCCAGATGCTTAAAACACTTGCAGGAGAAAAGACTAGGAAGGACAGACACTGAAATGAAGAGGGAAAGGGAAGAAGGAACAAGAGTTCTTTAACACATTGATTTTTCAAGGGAAAGGTAGGTGGAGTAAATAAGCATGTGGACGGATGATATCTTCCCAGGGTCACACTGACACATGAGAGTTACTAGAGAAGGGCTTCCCAGCTCCCTGAGTGAAGGGACAGACCAGAAAAAGGGGGCTCGTTGATGCTCGTCGATTTATGTTCCATATAGCTGATGCTCCTGGATACACAGAAGAAGCTGTTAAGAGCAGCCTGGGCTGGCTCGTTCCTTCTGTGTGTTGCCTTCCAGTCCATCATTCTTTCTAATTAGGCACCTCTGACACACAATTAATCCTATTTGCCTTCAGGCTTTTTTATCTTTCCTTCTGCTTTTATCAGACAGGGAATTAGACTCTGTTAGTATGTAAAATGCATTGCATGGACCTGGCCTTTTTATGGGGATTTGGAGACTTTTAAGAAGGCAGTGTCTAACCCATGATCCTA